>JADRCH010000238.1:1892029-2074309 GCA_019843965.1 Rhynchomys soricoides | reverse complement strand
GTGTGTGTGTGTGTGTGTGTGTGTGTGTGTGTGTGTGTGTGTGTGTGTGAGAGAGAGAGAGAGAGAGAGAGAGAGAGAGAGAGAGACAGAGACAGAGACAGAGACACCAGGCTGCGCAGGTGCCAGGAACCACACCAGCCTCTATCAATCTATATACTCTGTCCTTGGCTTTCTCTTTCCCAAGGCCTCAACGTCTTCTGCTTCCGCATCCACTCGCTTAGGATTCCTGCCGTAGATCATAGCCACCCTGGAGATGTGGAGTATAACTGCACATACTTTTCCTCTGTGTGTACCAGGCACACACAAGAGCCATCCTGGCCCTTCAAAGGCAAGCAGGGGCTACGGGTCTCTTGACAAACACAAGCTCTACTGAAGAGCCCAGAGAGCGGGGTAGCATGGCATGCAGAGAGAGCAGGGGAGGGAGGGTAGGTGCTAAAGCTTTTTCTGGAAGAGTTACTTAGAACTGTCTGCCTCCCACAAGACAGGGTTGATGTGGACCTAATGCTGTGTCTCTCCAAATCAAGTCCCTGAGGGTGGCATTGGGAAGTGATTGGTGGGTCAAGAGACCAGTCACATTGAGAACTCTCCTTCCTTTCCTACTGTGTGAGGGCACAGTGAGACCATCCCCTGCAACCTGGGCACAGAGCTCAGCTTCCAGGACTGAGAAGAGTCTGGATGGAAGACCATCTTCTGGGGGGCAATTACCTCAGGATTATTCAATGTCTGTGTGCATGTGTGTGAGAGAGGTTGTCACCCCATAGGACACTCTCAGGTGTCGTTCCTCAAATGTCTTGTTTTGTTTTGTTTTTGAGACCTAGTCTCTTACTAGCTTGTTAGCTTGTTGTTATTAGGTTTGACTGTCTGGCCAAGGAGCCCCAGGAGATGGTGACATGTGGTTGTAAGTCCTCTGAAATGGGTATTAGGAACTGAACCCAGGTCCTCTGGAAAAGATGGATAACTTCCTAATCACAGAATCATCTCTCCAATGAAGCTCGTTTTTAATGGCGTCTATGGAGGTCAGAGGGGGAATTTGCAGGGGTCAATGCTCTCCTTCTCCCATGTGGGTACCAGAGATCAAACTTGGGGCTTCAGGTTTGTCGGCAATACTCACCAAGTCATTTTGCCAGCCCTGTGCCCAGCTTTTTACATGGGTGCTGGGCATCAGACTTCAGGCTTGTGCAAACAACACTTAACCAATTCAGCTACCTCTCCAGCTCCAGTGGCTCTGTGGATGGCTCCCTCTCATCTTCTAAGACCGTTTCTGTTTTCTCGGGCTTCTCAGAAAAGCCACGCTCCAAGAGCACAGGGCAACCCATGATTCTAAGCTGCACAGCCTTCTGCTGCTGAGCAAGCTGCCCTCTGCCCTCTGCTCTCTGATCTCATTCTTCTTCCTTCTTCTTTATTCCTCCAGAGCAAGAACATTAGACTCGGGACAGAAGGCAGTGTCGCCATACCCAGAAATTTAGAAGCTATGATTTCAGTCTTTTCTTCTGCTTTGACCTAATTTAGAAAAGGGCTGTTAGACACCCCTGCTCGAGTTATAAATTTTTGCTTTTATTGCATTATAATCACAGAGTGTGATTTATAGACACATAAAAGTACAATGTAAGAGCCAGAAAAATGTCAGTTCTCAGTGTGTGCATAGAGATACACCCACCCACACACACACATATGCACATAGACCACACATTCTCACACGCTCACACACACCCATGTCCACTCAGACATCAGTTACAATATGATTGTATGTCATAAGTCAAAGCATTAGAAAAAACTGTTAAATCTTTTTTTGTGACAGGATCTCACTCTAGCGCTGGCTGGCCTTATCCTTGCAGCAACCCTCCTGCCTCACCTCCAGGGGTCTGGATCATATACATGCACCATCATGCTGAGCAGACATTTCTTTATGACAGGCTCATAAACACTTATCCAAACCCACTGGGCAGACTCTATTCCAACACTTAGTAGTCTCTAGTGTCCTAAGAAGGTACTGTAGTGTGTTTTTCATACAAGGTTAGAGTTGGGACCCCCATCTCAGACCCTGGGATGTTTCCTAGTGACACATACAAAGCCCACACTGACACGAGATGGCAAAGAGCTCCAGAGGCAGAGAGGACCAATGCTCCCAAAACAGAGAGGACTGTTTTTCATGCCTTCTCAAGTTTAGGGGGAAACCATGAGATGAAAAAGAGGCATCAGGACAAAGTGGGTTTCTGTCTACTTCGCCCCATGTTTCCAACATTTTTGAATGACAAATGGTGAGGCACCATCAGCCCCTTCGGCCTGTCCTCACTGTGGAACGCAGAATGACTTGCCTCATTCCATGCATATACTTTCTGTTGAATTTTGTTTGGACCATCCGTACTGCTCCTCCACCTCCTTTTGGATACATTTAGTTAGCGTGCATTGGCTACATGTTTTTGCCCATTGAGCAGATGGGCTGTAGAGGTTCAGATTGAAAATGGTGTACTCATGTACAACTTAAATCCAACTTTGAGTCCCCTTAATAAGAGAATCCGTACCATTTACATTTATGATTGTTTAGTCCTTAAGGACTTACCTATAATTTTTTATATATGTATGTGGGGTGGGGAGAGGTTGTGCATAGGCCCACAGAGGCCTGAAGAGAGTGTCAGATCTCCTGGAGCTGGGGTTTCAAGCAGTTGTGAGCTGCTGTGAGGGGTGCTGGGAACCCAGGTCCTCCGCAAGAGCAACAAGTGCTCTTAACCACTGAGCCCACTCTGGCCCCGTGTTCTGTTTTTAAGGCAAGGGCTGACCCTGTAGCCCAGGATGGCTTGAAATGCAATATGGACCCCACATCAGCATGGAACTTACAGCAATCCTCCTGCCTCAGCCTCTGAGTGTTATGATCTGCAATGCAACACCACATCTAGCTATGCTTATTTGTCTCCTTATTCTCTGTGTGTGTGTGCTCGTGCATGTTTGTGTGTGCATGCGTGTGTGCATGTGTGAGTGTGTGTGTGTGTGCGTTGTTTGTTTTCTTATTTGGCTGAATATATATTAAGTTGAACTTTGTGAAATGTCTTATTTATTGATTTGGGGTTTGATCTAAGACAGGGTCTTGCTCCATATCCCTGGCTGGCCTTGAACTCACTTCACTCAGTAGTTTCAGACTTATAGAAGTGGTCCTTCCCCGAGGCTCCACCACATCCACCTCTCGCCATGTTATGCCTAGGTTCTGCGTCGGATTTTGATCTCTCTGGGCTTTTCTCTTCTTTTCTTTCCTTCTCTTTTACCATGTATTGGTGAGGTTTCCCTTTCTGCCCAGCTTCAGATTGCTGTTTTGATTTTTTATCTCTTACGATCATGAGCGGTATGGGATCTTGGTATAAATCACCTTTTTAAACAATGGGTAGATTTATTCTGCTCCAGCCCCTTCTGAACAAGATGAGGGGGCAGGCCCTGTCTGATCCCACCCATTCAGCATGTTTTCACCATCTTTACCGCCCACAGTCTCCTCTGAGTAGTTTAGGGGAGTCCTTCCTTGCTGTGAACATGAAGCTCTGTCTTGGTGCTGTGTGGTTCCCCACACTCTGGTGACTCTGGGAGCATCTGATGAAAGCTGAGGAGGAATGACCTCGGTGTGTTATCAGCAAAGCCACCAATACCCCTGCCACCCACATCACCCTGGACCGCTTACAGCTAAGTCCTGCCTACTGTGTCTCAGCACAAGTATGGACTCACAAAGGTGAGCGGTAGGAGGGACTTTAATGTGAGGCAGATGACCTCACACAAATGTTAGAATCTGCTGCCTGCACCCCAACACCTGCTGTTCCCTCTAAGACTGAAGGAACTCATATCAAAAGTATCCAGACACAGGTTTGGGTCTGGGGCTTGGGCAGAGTGCTTGCCTGGCATGTTTGTATCTCTGTGCACCATAAACCAAGTGTGGTGATGCTGCCTGTAATCCCAGCACTTGGGAGTAGAAGGAGGAGCAGGAGCCCAAGGTCATCCACTGCTATGTAGAGAGATCAAGACCAGCCTGCTACAGGCGAGCATCTCCTTTTCCTTTATTCTACAATGACACTGTGGAGTTACATCAGTTATTTGGCAGGTAGAGTTCAGGATAGCCAGGGCTACATAGTAAGATTAAAAAAAAGTTATTCAGAAATGACTTACAATAAGCAGAGGCCTTGCACACTGGGTATTTGGTTTTCTGGTGGTGGTAGTGGTGTCCAAGAATTCACCTCCTATGGACGCCATGGGAGGAGCAGCCTCAAAGAGAAGAATTCACCTCCTATGGACGCCATGGGAGGAGCAGCCTCAAAGAGAGAAAAGTTGTGGGGTTTTTTTTTTTTTTTTAATTTTCAACACATCAGAGTGAGAAAACCAGCAAATGCATCATCAAGGCATTTTTTCCAGTCTTGAGAATAATATTCATGTCTGGGATAGTTCAGATGCTCAAAAAAGGCCCTAGGGTCCATCACCAGCACTCCAGTGATAGTGGTGGTGGTGGTGGTGATGATGACGGTGGTGGTGGTGGTGGTGATGACGGTGGTGGTGGTGGTGATGGTGGTGGTGATGATGATGATGATGACGACTGTATTAGCCAGGGTTCTCTAGAGTAACAGAACTTATAGAATGAATATAGGTAGGTAGGTAGATGGACAGATGAATGGATGGACAGACAGACAGACAGACAGACAGATAGGAAGTCTATTAAAATGACTTATAGGCTGTGGTCCAGCTAATCCAACTACGGCAATCTACCAACAGAAAGTCCAGGAATCTAACAGTTGTCCAGTCCACGATGCTGGCTGCCTCCCACTGGCCTTCAGTATAAGCTGGGATCCCAAGGAAGTAGCTGTAATGAAGTGAAGGAATGGGCTTGCTAGCAAGGGACGGGCAAGCCAGCAAAGAGCAAAAGCTTCCTTCTTTCATCTCCTTATATAGGATTTCCACAGAAGTTGTGGTCCAGATGAGAGGCAGATTCAAGATCTGAATTAAAGTGTACCTCCTACCTCAAAGATCCAAATTAGAAGTGAATCTTCCTACTTCAAATGAGCAGAAATCCCTCATAGTGTGCCCTCCATTTTTGGGTTTAAGTTCATTCCAGATGTAGTCAAGCTGACAACCAAGAATAGCCTTGATGATGATGATGGTGGTGGTGGTGGTGGTGGTGGTGGTGATGACAAGGCTGGGAATGTAGTTCAGTTAATAGTGTTCTTACCAGGCATTCACAAAGCCCTCGGCATGTCACACCCCAGTGCCCCAGCCCATGTGTATGTGCTGGAAATGTCCACCACAGCTTCCTCCCTGCCCCATGTTTACAGCCTGAAGATTGTTCCTACCGAGATTAGCTAAAGAGGCCCCCTTGTTCAGCTGTATAGAATAGTTTTGCCTCCTTGTTTATCTGTATGTGGTAAACGCACGGGGCTTCCAGGTACTGCAGCTTCTTCATCCGAGAGCCCAGACCAAGGCATCCCAGGTCCCTGTATCCATGTATTTGTTCTCTCTTTATACCCTTGGTGCCCAGTTATGTCAATCCCTGGGGCTGTGGAAGACATGGCAGTGTCTCCCTGCACTAGGAGGGAGGAGCAGGGAGAATCAGAAGTTCAAAGTCATCCTTGGATACATAAAAGATTTAGGCCAACCAGGGACCTATGATATCCTGTGCCATAATATTCACAGAATAAGATAATCTGCACAGAGTCAAAGTTCAGCACCACTGAGAAGATGGGCATGTGCCAGTTCCTGGAGTCAATGCCCACAATGGAACACACACAAAATCTGGAATGGAGTGGGGACAGAGTCCTGTGCTTCTGTGAGAGGAAGTCAAACACTGTAGCTGATGCTGATGGTGGCCATTTGTCATCTCTGGGTGGGCACTCAATCACACACTCACATGACACACACTGCCACCACTCCATTCCCTGACATCAATCCCCAGCACATGTTACACAAGGAGTGGATCATGATATAGCCATGGCTTAGAAGGGAGAAGCCTGGCCCATGGCCTGGACCTGGGTTGGAGGCAGTGTCAGGAGAGTTCCCAACACCCCTGCTGCCATCACTATGGACTTTCCAAACCTCACACTCTGCTTAGGAATCAAAGAGCTTTCTCTGCTGTGTGTTGAGTCCTTTCACCAGCCTGAAGAGCTTCCCCTTCCCCCCTCCCCCCCAGAGAGTCCCTGGCTTCCATCCTGGACATCAGCCCTGTGCCCTGTCCCTGGATGTCATAGATCATGGACATCCAGTCCTCTAAACACACCCTTCTCCTTCCCATTGGGATCTTATGCAGCTTTCCTGACCCCAGCAGGCTGGTCCACACACCCTGTGTTCCTCAGTGCCTGACCCCTGTGGAGCCCTCTGAACCATTGTCTTATATCCTTGATGGCTTCCTCACAGCTCATACTGATCACTGTGGGGAGGCAGTGGCCCTGTGGTATGTACCAGGGCTTTGGGCTAAGATTTCCCAGTCTTCCCTTCTTCTGTGACCTCCTGACACAGCTGTCTCTATCTACTCTGTGATTTCCCTCCAGCCTCCTCTTCATCCCCACAAGAGCACTTCCCAGCAGGCTTCAGCCCACGACACAAGGAGGATCCATTTTAATGGCATCTACACAGGCCTGCTACCTTTGTCTTCCCTGAGTAGACTTGCAGTGATCAGAGGCAGAGCCTGCCAACCCCTCTCATCCTCTGAGACACCATCGGGCTGTTCTATGGGTCTGAAACCTTTGGCCCGACAGTTTGCTTTGTTTCAAAAAACTGCTTGCCAGACTCCACCAAACTATGTATGGGTGATTCCACATGAGAGGACCCGCCTTGCCTCTCCCTGTGGCTATCGGGCTGGGTTGGCACAAGGCCCTCCGAGCCCTGGCCTCACCCAGGGGTGGGAGCTAACAGAAGTCTCACAAAATGACAAGTTCACAGTTTCCTCCCAGAGCCCCTCAAAGAGCAAAACCCCAGCTGGATAGGAAGAAGATCCCAAGCAGACATCTGCCTCCCTTCTCGGAGTGACCAGCCATGGAGGTGACCCAACCAACAACGGTGTGAGGCCCAACCAACCTGGGAGAGACCCTGGCTCCCCCAGTAGACGCTCAGGAAATGAATTTTAACCTGCAAGGTTCATTGTGTCGCTAGTAAGTTTCCAGCTGATGGGAGTTCTCACAGTCCCAGCTTCTCCCCTACCCCCATTTCCTATGAAGAACTTGTTGAAACTGGAACACTGAAGAGCTGAGTCAAATTCTCAGGTTAGCTCTGGATATTCAATGGGCATGTTCAAGTTCTCTGCATGACCCAAGGCTGAATCATCCTCACTTTGGCCTCTGCCCAGTACAGTGAACTTGGATACTGTGAAATTAAAAATAATAATAATAATAATAATAATAATAATAATAATAATAATAATAATTTTTGTAACAAGTTCTACATGCCAGAAAGATTTTAGCTAACCAGTGAGATATTTAAGGATCTATAATATGTAAAGCAATGATAAAAGGTAGGAACGTTTTTTGCAAAAATGAAAAAAAGATGGAGAAATACACACACATAATATATATTATAACAAATATATATATATGTATATATATATATATATAGAGAGAGAGAGAGAGAGAGAGAGCTAGCAACTTTAGTACTGATTAAAGAACACAAATTGAAATGCTTTTGATTTATCTATCAGACCAGCAAAGGCATAAAGAGCTAGTGTCACTGGTAGCAAGAACTTATATGGGCTTAGTAGGAGGGGTGGGAACCAGGTGGACTGGCTGATCAGAGTCTAAATCTCCGACCATCTGTGATAACAGTTACTTACAAAGAGATAAGCTCATCAAAAACATGAACAAGAGTATAAAGGTAGATAGGATGGGTATTTATCCCAGTGTTCTTTCTAACAGTAAAGTTTAAAGCTGGGTGTGGTGGCACACACCTGCAGTCCCTGTGCTTGGTAGATGGAGGAAGGAGGATCAGGAGTTCAAAGCCAGCCTCTGCTACAGAGTTCAAAGAAGATGTGGTGTGTGTGTGTGTGTGTGTGTGTGTGTGTGTGTGAGAGAGAGAGAGAGAGAGAGAGAGAAGAGAGAGAAGAAGGGTGTAGAAACACCTTCATTGCCTTCCTAAAAGAACCAAGCCTAGAGGAATCCTCAGGAGCTGCTCTAAACAGCTCTCATTTCAAGTTTCATCCCTCACTCATTTCAGGCATAGATGAGTCAAAACAATATTCTTTTAATTTTATTTATGGGGAAGGGGTTGGGCCCATGTGCTGTGGTGTGTGGCGGTCGGAGGACATGTTGTGTGAGTTGATTCTTTCCTTCCACCATGTGGATTCCAGGGATAGAACTCGAGATCTTAGGCTAAGTGGCAGGCACCTTTACCAGCTGACTCATCTCACCTATCTTGGCAAAAAAATAATAATAATTTTATAAACCAAGTGCAACATTGACCTCCAAATTTGACAAAAACTTAGATAAACATTGTTTAAAGATTTATCTTGGGAGGCCAAAGAGATGGCTTAGTGGTTAAGAGCACTGACTGCTCTTCCAGAAGACCCAGGTTCAGGTCCCAGCATCTACATGGACCCACATGGCAGCTCACAACTGTTCGAAACTCCAGTTCCAGGAGATCTGACACCCTTTTAGTAATGCACATAAAATAAAAATTAAATAAAATTTTAAAAAGATTTAACTTATTTCTGATTATGTATACTGTGTATGGGTATGTACACACAAGCAGAGGTGCCCTCAGAAACCAGAGGTGTGGGATTCCCTGGAGCTGGAGTTTCAGGCAATTGTGAGTGACCCGAATTGGATGCTGGGAACCCAACTCCTGTCCTTTGGAAGAACAGCAAGCTACTACTACCAACCTATCTCTGCAGCCTGAGACATATTTCTTTTTTTTCTGAATCTCAAAGGAGAAATTCAAATAAAATATAAGCAGGCTGAATTAAGATGCCCAGGAAAACCGATCATTCATCAAAGCACCAGGGAGCTTGTGACTAGAGTCCACCAAACGTTTGCTCCGGGGATGCTCAGAGTTTCTATAATGGGGATGGCATTTCTCAGAATCCCTGGCAGTCCAATGAAGAGGCAGAGATGACACACCCAGGCTCATGCTTACGAAGTTAAAAGTTGGGATGTCAAAGGTGTCACCCCTGAACTAGCAACAAGCCTTGACACACCACTGTCATCCAACTCCATTAGAGTTGGTAGCAAATGCAATCAGACAAGACCGAGAAAGAAGATAAAACCTGGTATGTGGGGGCATGTAGTAATGGCTCAGCCTATAAAAGCACTGGCTGCTCTTACAGAGGATCTAGGTTCAGTTCCCAGCACCCACATGGCAGCTCACATCAGCCTGTAACTCTAGCCCTCAGGGAACTGACACCCTCTTCTGGCCTCTGAATCTCCTGTCTCTGAATCTTTCCCCAGAGTTCCTCTCTCTGCCCAATGTCTCACCTTTCCTCTCCTCCCCTGCTATGAGCCATTCCATTCTTTATTAAACCAATCAGAAGGGGATGGAGAAGAATGTTTACAAATCACTGAGACAGGAGGTCTTCATAAAATAACTCCAAAGTCTGCACTCAGCTCTCTGCAGGCACAGAAATCAGTGCCTTATACAGGGCACAAGAGACTATGCCAACCAATCGGGGCTGGTGAGACGGTGAGACGGCTCACAGGATAACGGCACCTGCCACTAAGTCTGATGAAATCTCTAGGACCACATGGTAAAAGGAGAGAACCAATTCCAGCACGTTGTCTGCAGGCCTCTACATGTGTGGCTCACCACACAAGGGCAGGCAGTAGTGGTAGACCCCCCTAATTCCAGCACTGGGAAGGCAGAGGCAGAAGAAGGTGGACCTCTGTGAGGTTGAGGTCATCCTGAGCTATAGAGTAGCTTTAGGCCAGACCGAGTGACATAGTGAGACTTTATCTGAAAATAAGTAAACAAAATGACAGTCTGGGAGGATGACAGGGATGAAATCGTTGTCTACAGGTGACAGGAGAACCCAGCAGCCTGTGGGAAATCTAGGAGAAGCCTGAATTACAAAATCAATAGTGTTCATACTTTTGCACAGGTCCTCATGAATATGCACCATCAGAAGCCAGACTGGAAAATTGCATCCTGATTCTAAATTTGTTTCAAAACAAGATAAAATACGGAGAATAAGGATAACAGGAGTAGAAAGGTTCTTTTCTCATTTTGTACATGCACACACGTGCCTATGTGCATGTGGAGGCCAGAGGTTGACATCAGGTGACTTCCTTAAAAATCCGCCACCTTATTTCTCAACAGCTTTTCTGGCAGCACCCGGAACTCACTGGTTTGGCTAGATGGCCTGACCAATGAGCTCTTAATATCCTCCTGTCTCCACCCTACAGATCTCCCTTTTCCCATACACCCTCTCCCATCTCCGATCTCCACCATCTGAAAGAGCAGCCGCCCGCCCGTCAGAGTACCCTCACTGGCCACCAACCCCACTAGGATTTTACTTAGGACCCCTGCCACAAGAATATGTCACAATACATTTCTGTTCTCTAAGCTGCCTAAGCTAAGGGGCTTTGTACAGTAGCCTGAGCTGACTGCTACATGGCACCACTGTGAGCGTCTCATGAAACAATGGGTAGATGGGCAGGAAGACACTGTCCTGCCTTCATCCTCCTAGCGCCTAGCTCCTTACTCAGGAGAAAGGTGGTCACCTGCTTCACCTCCCATCACCTCCTCATACAGAAAAATCTGACTTTTCTTCTGCCAACAGCTGCTTGGGGATCAATGATAGAACTGTCATATGCTTGTGAAAGACTGTTGAGATTTTAAAGCTACTGTATACAGGGTGACCTAAGGGGACCCATCCACTGACACCCATAGGGTTATGTGAGGATTGGACTGTGTCCTCCACCCACCTAGCCTGTCTCAGGAGATGAGAGGTGAGTTCACTAGGAAGACCAGGATCCACTTTGACCATGCGTCAGGACATGGGCTCACAGAGGACAGTTCTGTGAGGACAGGAAGAAGATGCCATCTGTAAGCCAGGAACAGAACTATTTGGAAGAGTCTGATGGGAGCATCTTAATTTGGAATTTTTAGCCTCCAGGACATGATACACTGAGGTCTGAAGTTGAGCTGCCTATCTGAGCTGTTAGCCACACATGTCTGAAATGTCATGTGTCACAGGGGAGGAGCATTTACTGTGGCCAACGGTAGCCCCCTGCTTTGGTATGGATATGGTGAGAGTATCCCTAAGGTAGTCTCCTTGTTGAAAACTATAGCCGCGGAAATTTAAAACAACCGCCGTTTACATGCACCACAAACAGGATGACTGAGGGTAGATAAGGCCGTCGTACACACATGAATACACGAGATAGAACCTTGTTGGATTCCCAAGTTCAAAAAGAGTTACAAAGTGGTGGCGCACACCTGTAATCTCAGCACTTTGAAGATAGAGACTGGAGGATCAGAAGTTCAAGGTCATCCTCAGCCGCTTAGGAAGTTGGAAGAGGGTAGTCTGGGTTCCAAGAAACCCTGCCTCAAAAACCATCATTTACTTTCAGGAGGAAGGCACCTGCCACCAAGCCTTGCGGATGACCTGAATTCAATGCCCAAGACCCACAGGGTGGAAGGAGAGAACCCATCTCACAAGCTGTTCCTGACTTCCATCCATG
Source organism: Rhynchomys soricoides (assembly GCA_019843965.1). Lineage (NCBI taxonomy): Eukaryota > Metazoa > Chordata > Mammalia > Rodentia > Muridae > Rhynchomys > Rhynchomys soricoides. The sequence continues at coordinate 2,062,691 of JADRCH010000238.1, read as the reverse complement.
CTATGGCATGCCTATGTCCTCTACTGAGAATAAATAATGTAAAATAAAATGAAATGTAAACAAATAAAAGCACAAAAGCCAGGCTTAGTAGCTCAAACATTTGATCCCAGCACTTGGGAGTCAAGGAAAGAGGTGGGCTGCAGTTTCCATGCCTCGCCTCACTCCCTGGCAACAGTGGGTGATGTCCTGACTCTGCATCAACATCTGCTATCAAATGAAGGCTGGGGAGGGTGAACCACAGGGGTTGGGAGGGGGAGGTGGAAACAGCACATACCACACTGTGCCTGGCAAAGGGGACAGGTGAAGGCATAGTGGTTCCGTAATGGAGAAGTAGAGAGTTTCCACCTGCACGGTGAAGTCTGCCTTTGCAGTGGTAATCTGGGCAGTGTGAGCCCTAGGCCCTTGGCTGCAATGGATACCTCCCTCTGAGTTCCCAGAAGTCCCCACTCTAGGCCTCAGAGAAACCAGATGCCAAAAAACTACTAAGCCCTCGAATGCCTGCGATTCCTAGGCTGGTGTTTGGCTTAATTAAGACTTGAACTTTAATGGAGTTCTCACGATTACCTTAAGGCACTGCAGGTCTGTAAGCTGATATTTCCTGGTTGCAGGATCTCAGGATGGAATCTCAAGTCACCTCTTGGGCACAGGAAGTCAAGGCTACCTGGGGCAGCTAGGGGCCCTGCCGCACAATCAGTCCGCTGTTCCCGGAGTTATTTAAGAGTCCAGGGCATCCACGTTTCCCAGGGTTTGGTTGTGGGTGGGGAGGGATCAGTTCTGCCGAGAGACATTCTCACTATTTGCTTGGCTTTGATGCAAGGGAGAAGTGAGCTGTGCATCTGAACTCACCTTATCTCTCCCAGACTTCTGACACGCAACTGCTCGAGTTAAATAGCAGTCCTCAGCCTGCCTTCCTGCCCTTCAGCTTAAAAAGCAAACATGGTGCTTTTATAAAATGAGAGAACGCTAGTGCTTGCTGTTCAACAGGTGTGCATGTTTCTCCTTGTGGCCCTTTTTTTAAAATCAACTTTTTATTATATTTATTTAAAGTGTGTGCGCGCGCGCACACACACACACACAAACACACACACACACACACATCACATCACAGCAAACCTGTGGAACGGCGAGGACAACCCACAAAAGTCGGTTCTCTCCCTCCACCATGTGGATACTAGTCTGGGTTCTTTAGAGGAACAGAACCTATAGAATGAATGACAGATCTCGTAGTTCAAGACCAGCCTGATCTACAGAGTGAATTCCAGGACATCCTGGGCTATAGGGCTGCACAGAGAAACCCTGTTGTGATGGGGTTTCAAAAAACAAACAAACAAAAAAAAAAAAAGTTGTTCCATGTGTGGTATTTGTCCCAACAAAGGGACACAGACTAAGTACACTCGAGGAATGGTGAGCTGTGATGCTGGGGTGACTCTGGGGACAGCATCTTCAGTACCAGGTATGCAGCCAGAGTGATTCAGCTTCCAGGCCCTTGTGATGGAGGCATTAAGACCCTACCCTCTGCTCCAAATAGCTCTGCATCTTCCAATAGGAACAGCCCATGTCTGATACTCACTGTCCACCATAGGGCTATGGATGTCCACTTGGTGACTTGTGGTCTCCACCCAGCCTGCCTGGTGTTATCACCATCCCTTTTTCTGACTCTCTGTGAGACCCCCGGAGGCAAGAACTCAGGGAAAGACCATAGACAGTTGTGTCTCCTGCTCAGCTTCAAGGATGGCAGAGGAAGGCGAGGACCTGTTTTTCCCATGCAGCCCAGAGTGGGTCTAGAAGCAAGAGAGTCCAGCGTGGGTTAGAGCAAGCTGACTTTCAGTGCGGACTCCTGACTTGATGTTTGAGGCTCTGGAGACAACTCTTTTCCCCACACTGCTGCCCTGACCCAGCCATTGCAAGCCCCAAGGTTCATCAAGTACTCTTTCCAAGTTCTCAGTGAGCTCCCAGCTTCTTGTGTTGGCAGTCATCTCCTTGAATTGCCACTGACTCCACAGAAGCCAACTGACCAAGAACACCACATGAGACTTCAAGATGGGAGAGCCACAGGGTGACAGCCTGTCCTAGAGTAAGAGAGGCCTCACAGTAGGACCAATTACGTGGTATAATCCACACTCCATAACTCTCCTGTGAGGTCAGTTGAGACCAGTCTCTGACTAAGAGCCCTCACTGCCTTCTAGAGCCCCAACCCCACCAACACTGCCTCCACTACTTTCAGACTGAACCCAGGCCTGGCAAAGGTGGTCAAGCACAGAGCTACATTTCCAAGCCCTCTATAAATCACATGGAAGACCCAAACCTTTGTCTCAGGCTCTGCATCCTGAAACACTTGAGAGCCCCATGACACCCCTATGTCAGACTGTTAGTCTCTGAAACATGAGTTGATGGCGCCTGTTGTTGGAGCCCCCCTCATGACATCCCAAGCAAGTTGGTACACCCTTCTACTATGAAGAATGTGTGCATCCTCTACGGTCCAGACAGACTGGCACCTACAATGTAGTGTTTTCTGGCCACTCCAAGGCAGGATCAATCACATTTCTGAAACACTCTTCTACCTTTCCTTATAGATTTTTTTCTGGAACAGTCTTCTACCATCCCCATAGATTCACACCATCCCTACTTACTTCTCATTTGTTTGGGGCAGTCCTGAGCCACCATCAGAGCCTCATGGTCTAATTTATGCACCCCTGCATTCCACATCAGAGCATCAGAGCAGTCAACTGTCAGTCCAAGCACAGTAGAATTTCTCAACTCTCAGGCAGGCCACCTTCTTCTCCCAGGTATTTGTTGGCAGCTCAGATGACATCCTAAATGGACCTAGTTCAGAGCAGGGTCACCCTGGTGTCTGCAACACCAACCGCCTTAAACAGCTCTAAGGACAGAGCATGAGAATTTCAATTTCTCTCACCCTACATCCTCAAAAACATTGACCGAACTCTTCCCCAAAAGGGTTACAGATGAAACCAAACTGTGAGATCTCCCTTACCTCCCCTAGCTCCTGACCACCTTGAACAGCTTCCCTAAAGACCCCTCAGAAGTACAGCTGCCTGCCCAAGCTATCGCTTTATCCATGACCCCGTCACCAAGCTGAGTCTGTTTAACAGTAGGTGAGTGTCCGAACTGGCCAATATCAACCAAGATACTGTTGTTGGGTTGTTGTTGTTTTTGTTTTCTTTTCTTTTCTTTTTCAATGAAATAGATCTTTTGTGAATTAGCCAAGAAGAAAGAATGTGAGGGGTGGGGCACTGAGAGGGCCATTAGAACAGGGGTGTGTGTGGCCTTAGCAAGGGCTTCCTATGGCTTCTGTAACCCACTCAGGCAAACAAAGCACAGGTGCTGTCTGAGGAAGACAGAAAGTTTTGTGTTGGTATCTGCAGCAGATAGCTAATGTGCCAGGCTCTGCCCCCACCCTCCTTTGCCGACCAGGACTGCTTTGCATAAGCTGTGGGGATAGAGACTGTCACAAGCTGTACAGGGAGCCCATCCTGAGATCCCCTGAAGCCAGGTTGCAAGGACAAAGGGAGTTTTGTGTAGGCTTCTCCCTCCTAGGACTTAGAAGTCCATTCGAAGACATCAAAAGTGTTCTGTGCATATACAATAGAAACTCCCTCCTCCCGGATGACTCTCAGAATATGTCTCCTGATTAAAGTTTCCTGATTGGCGGAAGATGAAAGACAAGTTGTGGACCTCTGGGAAATCGCAGCTCACCTGTGGTTCTTTTCCTCCCTAGATGGAGTGAATTGCTGACCATGGGGAAAGAGCATTTTGTACTTTATGAGATCAACCACCTACTTTTCAATATTTCCATACAATGTCTTTTCATAAAGCCATGTCAAAAAAATATATATCCTGGTGCTGAAGAGATGGCTCAGTAGATAAGATGCTTGCTGCACAAGCATGAAGTCCCGTGTTCAAATCCCCAGCACCCACATAAAAAGCCAGGCGTAACCTTGTGAGTAAAACCCCAGAGGTATTGAGGTCAGAGGAAGGAGGATGGCTGGGATTTGCTGGCTGCCAGTTCAATGACAGATGCTTTCTCAAAAGTGCAAGGTGGACAGTGATAGCGCAGGACACCTGGTAGCTTCCTCTGGTGTCTACATTTATTGCTGAGGAAGACAGGCACACACACACACACACATTAGTTGGTGCTGATAAAAGACCATCACACAACAATGCCCTAGGACCACCAAGACTTCCCTATGTCACAGGGTTTCCAAGTAAGTTCATTGAGATGTTTTGGTCTTTCTCTGACCCAAAGATGTTAAAACAGACTGGCTGAGGACCAGTGTGATGGCTCAGTGGGTAAAAAGCACTTGCTGCCAGGCCTGATGAACTGAATTCAAACCCAGAGACCCATAAGGTGGAAAAAGATGCATTCTACAAGTTGTCTTCCAATCCCCACATGGACAACTGTGCTACATGCACACCCAAATAAATGCAAAAAAAAAAATTTGTTTTAAAGAGACTGAGCCAGCTGGAGGTGTTCACTGCTAGGCAGGAATCTGAGGAGCAGGGTAGTTGTTCATTTTAATGGACCTCAAACAGACTCGACCTGGATCCGATTAGACCCGCTGCAGGGGGCCTCTGCAAAGTATAATTATGTGATGTTTTCAGATCCTCAGATGAAAGGAGACCACAAACACAGAATGTTCCAGAATCTCATCAGCCTGTCTGCCTCTCTACAATAAATGCTGCTGGCCTTATCAGAACTGTCCTCTCCACCACAGTGGACTATGAGGTCACGGTCCTCTATACTTACTCTCACACCTCTAGGGTCCCTTGCACTCCTGTGCATTTTACCTTGATCAAAAGCAACTTACAACCCAAGTTAAGTTCATCATTGTGGGGACGGCAAGGCAGGAACTTCAAACAGCTAGTCATATCACATCCACAGTGGAGAGCTTAGAGAAATGAAAGCAAGAATACTCCCTTGCTTGCTTTCACTCAGGTCTATTTCTCCATTCTTACCTAGTCCAGGAGCCCCTGACTAGGGAATGGTGCTGCCCATAGTGGGCTTTGTCTCCCATATCAATTAATGTAATCAAGACAATCCCCCAGCTGGGTGGTGTTGGCGGCTCATTCCTTTAATCCCAGCACTTAGGAGGCAGAGACAGGTGAGTATCTTTTGATTTTGAGGCCTGCCTGATCAAGCTCCAGGACAGACAAGGCTACATAGTAAGATCTTGTCTAAAACAACACTATAGATATTCGTCAGTCTTCTCCTTCCACCATGTGAGTTCCAGGAACCATTCAAAGCATAAAGCTTGTGTGATGCACTTTTACCTATTGAGCCATTTCACCAACCTTCTGTAAAGCCTTTCTTTCTTTCTTTTAATTTTTTTAGTCGTTTTGTTGTATTTTGAGTCAGTTTTTCTGTATAGCTCTGGCTGTCCTGAAACTCAATTTGTAGACCAGGCTGGCCTGGACCTCACAAAATCTGCCTGTCTCTGCATCCCAAGTGCTGGGATTAAGGTGTGCACCACAGCCTGGCTAGTGATGTCTTTCTTAATGAACAGTCAGGAAGGGGCTCAGCTTTCTGCCTTTGATTGATCCTTTGAAAAAGCTGAACTGATTTTGAATAAGTTTGGTCTCTAATAAAGGGTCCTGGAGCACATGTAATTTTGCCCCTTCTTCCTTTCCTGTTTGTGACAGGGTCTCATGTAGCCCAAGCTAACCTCGGGAAAATAGATTTGTACTTTTCTGTTCTTGTAGAGGAAGCAGGTGCCAACTACAAAACCAGAATTAAGGGGACAAATGGACTTGAACATGTGAAAAATGATTTAAAATTCTTACACACTCCTATGCTTCATAAAAAGCCCAGGGAGAGACAGACAGGAGACAAGAATAATTCGTATAAACAAGCAGCATGTGAGCCACACACAAGTTTCACCATCTCCTCTGTAAGCCTTGGGGCTGGAGAGATGGCTCAGCAGTTTAAAACACCGCCTGCTCTTGCAGAGGACACAGGTTCAAGTCTCAGCACCTATCGTGACAGCTCACAACCATCTATAAACCCAGTTCCAGGGAATCCAATGACATTTTCTGGCCTCTGAGGGCACTGCACAAATGTGGCACACATACAGACAAGCAGGCAAACACTCATACACATGAAATAAAAATAAATACATCTTTTCTTTAAAAATAAATAACAATTTGCAGGTCAGAAAACTCAGATAACAAACTATTCATAGGAAAACACAAACTGTCTCTAACTGAAAATTAGAGAAATTAAACTCAGAACAGTCAAACACTCTTAGGGGCTGGGTATATGTACGGCTTGGTTGGGGAGGACTGATTAACACAATGGAACAAAACACAGGATTGGATTCCCCACACTGCATAGACCAGGCTCTGGCAATGTGCACCCATACTCCCATCGAGCCCCAAAGGTGGAGGCAGAAGGATCGGAAATTCAAGGCCATCTTTGGCCACATAGAGAGTTCAAGAACAGCCTGGGCTACGTGAGACCCTGTCTCAAAAACAAACAATACAAACATCCTTAGACACCTGTGAAGCAGCTCCAGGGAGTAAAATGAGGAAACTCTGAGTTGTCGCACAGTGAGGGGAGGATGGACCTCTCACAGCAGTGCCTGGCGGAGTCTGGTTTTGTTTCTGTAGAGCACCCCAACAGTCTTTGTCTTCACTGTGGTCCTTATTGAGGGCAAAGGGCATACTAATCAGACACACACATTCCTACCTACATCATTTGAAGATTTGACACCAGGGCACTGAGGCCTAAATAGTGTTTCTGCAGCACACCCAAAGAGGAACCTAATGGCAAGCAGGTACATTCCTCTGCTGGGGGGCTCCTCAGAGCTTTGCAGCTGCATGGTGAGCACTAACCAATGCAGCAGTGCCCCTCCCCCACTCACTTGTCCTCAGAATCCATCAGAGTCTGTTAGCCTGCTTGGCCTTCCTCTTGTAAATAAGGAAAGTATCTTGGGGCTGGCAACATGGTTTAGTGGGTAAAGGTGTCTGCAGCCAAGGCTGACATTCTGAGTTCCATCCCCGGGACCTACCTGGTAGAAGGAAAGAATCGGCTTCTGTAAGTGTCCTCTGATGTGGTGGTGCACAAGATACTCCCAAACAGTCAAGAAGTTGAGGCAGGAGGATCTCCACTTCCAGGCCAGGCTTGAACACATAGTGAGACCCCATCTTTAAACAACAGTGAAAAGCACTGTTTTAAGCCCTTCTAGGTTAGGTACCTCCTCTGCTCCGGATAGATGGGCTGGGGTTGTTTTGTTTGTTTTGTTTTTGTTGCTTTGTTTTGTTTTAGGCGACCTGATGTGATGCGACAAGGAGTTGAATGGGAACAGAGCCCTGTGTCTAGTAAGTAGAGACCTGCTTCTTTGGCAGCCATTGTCCTGGATCTCTGTTTTGTTAGCAAAACCCACTGGGCTCTGTTCTCATGTGATCAGAAATCACATATAAAAAGAAAACAATTAGAGCTTGTGGAAGACAGGCCAGAAAAAGGGGTATAGGTCTGCTTCCCTGTCCCTTAGGTCATCTCAGCCTTCTGACCTTAGATCTTAGGGTCGGGACCAGGCACCTGCACCATAAGGACATTCACATGCAATGTGTTCTGATAGCTGTTGGCCTCAGTGTCCCAGGACAGTCTTGTTTGGAGACTTTTAGTCCTCTCATAGTCACAGGGCCAGAGGGTCACCCCACACTAGGCACAGGGCACGAGGACCTTGAGCCTAAGAAAGAAAACTTAGGCTCTCCGAGATTGCGTTGACACCAATGTGCTGCCAAGAATCACAGGACAAGTGACAGTCCCAGGCCCACAGGACTGTGCAGGACTGAGAGTGGGGACTCTCGGCTTTGATACTAAACCCTGCCCTAGCCCATCTCCTTCCATCCCCACCCCTCAGTCCCTCTCCCAGGAGGAGGAGGAAGAGAAAAAGGAGAGAGGTCTCAGACAAGATGTACCACATTCCAGTGGCAACCTCTTCCACTTCTAGGTGTTTCCATCCTCTCTTAGGAAAGCCATCAGATTATGAGCCCAGTGATGATGCCAGCAACTCACAACCAATCAGTGATAGGCAACTGCATCCACCAGATAGGGACCAAGCCTCCAAGGCAGAGCACTTCCAATCCAAACCATAAGTCCTACAGATCACATATGCTCCTGGGTTTTTATACCAAGACACTCCTGGCCATGGGACAAACACCCCACCTAGAATAACCTTACTCGTCAAATCCAAGACACCTTTGCTCCTGTGCCCAACTCACTATTCACGTCTTGCAAAATCCCTTAAGTTTGCAAGACCTCAGGATAGGACATCAAAACATTGGTGACTCAGACAACAGCAGATAATGAGGCCAGACAAAAATGAAACCTAAGAGCCAGCAAAACGGCTCAGCAGGCAAATGTACTTGCTGCCAAGGCTGAAGACCTGAGTTCAATCCCTAGGACCCACATGGCAGAAGAGAATTGGCCTCCATGAGTTTTCCTCTGATCTCCACACATGTGCCCTGGCATGTATGGGAACACACACAAACACAAAATACATAAATAAAAAAAAATAATTTTAAAATGAGATTCTGGGCTGGAAAGATGGCTCAGTTATGAGCGCTTGCTGCTCTTATAGAGGAACCAAGTTCTGTTCCCAGCTCACACATGGGAAGGCCCACACCTGTTTGTATCTCCAGCTCCTAGGGGATCCTGTGCCCTCTTCTGGCCTCTATGGGCAGCTACACTCAAATGCACATACCCACAAAGAGCCACATAATTAAAACTAAAATTTCAGGGCTGGAGAGATGGCTCAGCAGTTAAGAGCACTGACTGCTCTTCCAGAGGTCCTGAGTTCAATTCCCAGCAACCACACAGTGGCTTACAACCATCTGTAATGGGATCTGATACCCTCTTCTGGTGTGTCTAAAGACAGTGACAGTGTATTCACATATATAAAATAAATAAATCTTTTAAAAAATTTAAAAAACCTAAAATTTCATACACGTACACACACACACACACACACACACGAATTCTCCTTTTGGGGGGGGGGGAGAGAGAGACTGACTCAAGGGGAGTATGCATTTGCAACTTGAACCTAAGTAAATAGACCCCATGGATGTTCTTGTAAAATTCCAAGTTTGGCCAAGAAGGGCTACTGAGGTCTTGGAAAGAGAGTTCACTGGTCGCTTTGATGGCAGCTGGCAGAGATAAGGTTTACAAAGTTATTGCATTAACTGTGTCTGCTCCCTTGAGTTCAAATTGTAGACCAAAGCCACAAAATTGCCCCCCAACGAGAGGCCTTCTGCTGAATAACCCACAAACTCTCATCGGCCTTGATCAGAGCTCAGTGCCCTCCTCACAGAGCTGCATGGCTCTGCCAGCCTTGCAGAGTCCCCTGGCCACCCTCTAAGTGCACCTCTGAGGAGGTCTGTGGCCAGCAGGTCAGGGTCCCATAGTAAAGGGACCAGGGCAACAAAACATGGCAAAAACAGTGTCGAGTCATTCCAATGCTGGATGTGCATGAGATCTGTCCTGCTAGAGCCCTTGAACCCTGCCCCCTCATAGTTAAATATCTCTCTCTCTCTCTCTCTCTCTCTCTCTCTCTCTCTCTCTCTCTCAGCTAGCCTTCTTTCCAACCAGTACCCTCCTGTGTTGAGTCTCTCCTCATCCCTTGGAGGCTGGAATGGGGACAGCTAAGAGAGGACACAGCTCCTCAAGAAAGCAACTGTACCATTGGGCAGAGAGTGGTAGCCCCAAGCAAAGGAAGGAACATGGGAAGGGCAGTGTTTAACTGTTACAGAGTTGCTTGGAAAAGGGCCACCAGCAGCCAGCTCCCAAAGACCACAGTACAATGCTGGGAGGAACAGAGGGCTGGAAAGTAAGCTCAGGTCAGGAGTTTAATGCAGAAGAGTAGCTGGCATGGATAAAGATGGTTTCGGACACATAGGAGTGCCTTTCGGACACATAGTGTTGATGTGCCTTTAGGGGACCTTTGGGAGCCATGGAACACATGAGCAGGATGTGGCATCATGTTGCCAGGTACAAGAGACACCGGAGATAGATGGCAGCTCCATGTCCCAGGGATGCCGATATCCTGAACACTCTATGCCATAAAGCAAGAGAGGACATCCTGAAAGAGTAGCATACCCTCTCAGCACTACTGTCTCCTTCAGAGAGGAGCACAGACCACATGAGGGAAGACCTGGTTTCTTAAGGTGGCATGGCAGATTGCATCATGGCTGGGATTTGGTCCCAGGTGACATCCGTGTGCTGGCCAGTAGTCTGTGAGTAGGAGAGCGTGCCTCAAGTCTGCTTAGAAAGGCTCATGTGGAGCTACACCCTCCCTTTCTGTTAAGTTTTCTATTGCCTGACAAATTGTCCCAAAGTGTTATGCTTTAAAACAGACCCCTAGATCCTGTGCTCCAGACCAGTCAATGGAGATCAATACAGGAAGCCACAAACATTTAAAAGGCTGAGATCCACTGATGTGGGTTACCCGGTCTCAACTAACACATCAACAACACAACATACACACTGAAGATTTGGGAACCATTATGGAAGAGGGGACATGAAAACTAATAACCAGAGGACACAATCCAGAGGACCAGGTAATCTACTTCAAGTCAGTGTCTTCTACCTATGCCAGGGAAGCTAAGCCTGTGAAACCCCAGCCGTGTGGCTGCTTAAACAAGATCTGAACAATGACCACATTAGTTACCATGTCAACACAGACGGGGAAAACATCATAGAGCTCTACCCCTACATGAACAGCCATAAGCAATTAACAACTGCTGAAAGGGAATTAGTATTTTCTCCCCAGCTATTTTGATAGATAGCTAGATAGACAAATGATAGAGACAGAGACAGAGACAGAGACAGAGATAGATCTGAGTCAAGGTTTCTATCGCTTCGATTCGACACCATGACCAAACACAAGGTTGGGGAGGAAAGGGATCATTTGGTTTACAGTTCCACATCCTGTCCATCACTGAAGGAAGTCAGAGCAGGAACTCAACAGATCAGGAACATGGGGGCAGGATCTGACACAGGATCCATGGAGGGGTGCTGCTTACTGGCTTATTCCCCTATCCTTTACTCAGCCTTCTTTCTTATAGAACCCAGGACTGTCAGTCCAGGGGTGGCCCCACCCACAATGGGCTGGACCCTCCCACATCAGTCACTAATTAGGAAAATTCCCTACAGGCCTCCCTACAGGCCTCCCTGCAGCCCAATTTTATTGAAGAATTTTCTCGATTGAGGTTCCCTCCTCTCTAGTGATTCTAGCTTGTGTCAAGTTGACATTAAACTAGCCAGAAATAAATACACACACATAACCACATGCATGCACGCGCGCACACACACACACACATACACATGTGTGTGTATATATATATCACATTATATACATATTTATGACATATGACTTATATATTATATATATTTTTTAATGGAAGCTCATGGGAGGGGCTGAAGAGAGGAAAGGGAAGGGAGAAATGATATAAATATTAATTAAAATAAAATTAATTAACAACACCTTGTTTAATAAACCAGCTTGAGGGATTAGGGAAATGGCTCAGGGGTAAGAGTACTTGCTGCTCTTATGTAGAACTTGAATTCAGTCCCTAGTCCCTACATGGTGACTCATAACTACACATAACTCCAGCTCCAGGGACGCAATAACCTAAGGCCGCTACAGGTACTACACACATATGGTATACATACAAACATGCAGATGATGCCAATACACAGAAACAATAAACATATCTTTAAAATATTTTTTAAAATAGGGCTGGAGATATGGCCTGGTAAAGAGTACTTGTTCTCTTCCAGAGGACCCAGGTTTGGTTCCTAGAACCACTTTTTGGCTCACAATCATCTATCTAATCAAGATTCCAGGGGATCTGACACCTTCTTCTGGTCCCTCAGGTACTGCATACATGTGATGAGCACTGACTGCTCTTCCAGAGGTCCTGAGTTCAATTCCCAGCAACCACATGGTGGCTCACAACCATCTGTAATGGGATCTAATGCACTCTTCTGGTGTGTGTCTGAAGACGGCTACAGTGTACTCATATATAAATATTGCCGGGCAGTGGAGGCGCACGCCTTTAATCCTAGCACTTGGGAGGCAGAGGCAGGTGGATTTCTGAGTTCGAGGCCAGACTGGTATCCAGAGTGAGTTCCAGGACAGCCAGGGCTACACAGAGAAACCCTGTCTCGAAAAACAAAAAACAAATTTAAAGAAAAAAAAAAAAAAAAGAGTTAAAAGGGGGCGGGAGAGATGGCTCAGCAGTTAAGAACACTGGCTGCTCTTCCAGAAGAAACCAGGTTCAATTCCCATAAGGCAGCCCATAACTGTCTATGACTTCAGTTCCATAATTCCAGGGGATTTGACATCCTCACACAAATATACATGCAGGCAAAACAGCAATGCACATAAAAAAATAGATCATAAAACAAACAACAAAGGGGAGGACAGGAGAGTGGGAACAAGGGAAGATTCATGTGGCTAGGCTTTCCTCTCCCCCGTATAAAAGTTTCTTCTGTGGTTTACATCTCACACCCATAAAGAGCTCAGAAGTCAGCAAAGGGAAGAGGTTTGACTCACCATGAAGTCATTTTAAAATGTCTCTTTCTGAATATAAACCAAAACATTTAATTAATTCCACATACCACAGGCAGTACTCTACAGCCTTCACATTCAGTCTGCTTAACAGCAACCTCGTGAATGAATGCAGAGCACAGACCCCAGCCACCAGCCAGCACAGGCTAAATGTCCTATGCACACATTACCTTAATTATTCTTGGCCATGGCCTGGCAGAAGAAACCACCACACTCCACAGCACAGATGGGGGCAGATTTGCCCACAGCCTCTCCAATACCAGAAAGCACAGCTCTGTGTGTTGCCTCCTATAGTTACAGAAATATTTTCCTACTTCCTGGCACCCTGAAAAGAAGTGGTTTACTTGAAAGTGATTTTTCTTTTTCCCTAGCCTCCAATTTACCATCCCCCTGTGCCAGTGCCCTTAGTCCTGGGATGACAGGTATGTGCTACCTCATCTAGTTCTGGTAGTACATGGATATTCTCTCTCTCTCTCTCTCTGTGTGTGTGTGTGTGTGTGTGTGTATGTGTACTTGCTCTTTCTTGTGTGTTTGTATACCTGTTCTTTCTTGTGTGTTTGTGTGTGTGTGTGTGTGTGTGTGTGTGTGTGTGTGTGAGAGAGAGAGAGAGAGAGAGAGAGAGAGAGAGAGAGAGAGAGGATCCACTATGTAGCTCTGATTGGCTAAACTTGAACTGGGATCCTCCTGCTTCTTCTTCACAAGTGCTGGTATTTAAAGCAATGAGTTGGCCTATGAGCTTCTGTGGACTCTCCAATCTCCGAATCCCATCAATCCCTGGGAGTGCTGGAGTTACAGATGCCTGTGTCCAGCTCTATGTGGACTGTCAAGCTGCTAACCCACTCCTCTGCACTCTGGGTTCCTGCCCTGTCAAATGCCTGTGATGACAGTATTAACCTGCTAAGCTGGAAGGTGGGGGTCTATTCCTCCATCCCCAGGAGAGGGTATGGTTTCCTGAGATAGGCAGAGGCTGGAACTCATCTGATCTACAGGTACATTGGGGACACACAGGAGCCATGGATCCCCTAAGATCCAGCAGCAGCTTCTGCCCTGCCCCTGATGGCAAAGGGGCCAACTGTCAAAGTAGGGGTTGAAAGATGGTCCCGAAGAAGTATCCTCATATCTCTGACCCCTCCAGGACTCTGTGATGTTAAAAACAGATTCCCTGAAGGCCTGTCCTAGCTTCATTTCTCCTGCTGTGATAAAATGTCATGGCAAAAAGTCAGCTTAGGGGAGAAAGGGCTTATTCTGGCTCAGAATCCCAGGTTTACAGTCCATTGCTGCAGGAAAGGCAATGTGGCAGGGACTTGAAGCACTTGTCACATCACATCCTCCAACAGCAATAAGATATGAGATATGAATGCAGGGGTGGGCATCGGAGAGATGGCTCGGCAGTCAAGAGCATGGACTACTCGTCCAGATGATTCTGGTTAAAACTGTAACTCCAGTTCCAGGGGATCAGACACCCTCACACAGACATACTTCACATAGACATACATGTGGGCAAACACCAATGTACATAAAATAAAAATAAATAAATTATAACAAATAAATAGGTGCTCAGTTACCTTTTCCACTCTTAATCAGTCCAGGACCATGCCTAGGGAATGTGCCACCCACTCGCACACTGAGTCCTCCTACATCAGCTAAGGCAGCCGAGACAATACCCACAGGGCTTCTTGAGACTTTCTAGCCAGGTGATTCGAGGTAGTGTCAAGTTGACAATTAAAACTAACCACCAGGGTGCTTAACCTGAACGGGTTGTGGCAGAGGCAGGCATCCCATTGGTTAACGCCAGCACCATCATCCCTCCGTGGACTAAAATTTTACCTTTAAATTAGTTTTATTTGCTTGTTTCTTTATTAGTGTTTGTATCTATGTGCATGTGTGAGTGCAGCTACCTCAGAGTCCAGAAGAATGTTTAGGATCCCCTGGAGCTGGAGTTACAGGTTCTTGGGGGCTGCCGGGTATGGATGCTGGAAATCAAACTCAGTCCTCTGGAAAATCAGCAAGCACTCTGACCAGTTAAATAGTTATAGCGGGTTTATGGACACTGCCCTGTATGCAGAGCACCCTCTAGATGGGCTTCCTGACAACAGGTCCCTGGCCTGACCCACACTGATTTTAAATAATGATGAAAATTCAACTTTCAGGAGCAAAGGCTGTAGTTCCTCTCTGGCTTCTACGCTGTTAGTAACTAGTTCAGTTCCTTAGATGGTCAATTAGTCACCTTACTACACATATCAGCGGAGCCAAGACAGTATAGTGCTCCTTATAAATATGGAAGGGCAGTTCCAACCAGCGAGGCCCAGCGGGCTCCGTGCCTCTACTAAAGTGGACATTCACAGCTCACCTTGGGGAGCGTCCTCTGGCTCTCACGAGCCACAGATGCGCGTCGCCTCCAAGCTTTACGGTAAGCGATGCGCGCAGGACGACCACGTGGCGGCGAAACACCGGCCGGCGGGAATGCGCGGAATGCGCGGTGCGGCCTCGCGCGCTCCCCTAGCCGTGACCCCGGAGTTCCGGGCTCGCGTTTGTGGGACCGCGGAGGCTAGCCAGGGGTCCGCCCGCGCGTCCAAGCCACCAAGCACCACAGCGAGTAGGGACCCCACGGAGGGCTCCGCACGTGAGGCTAGACGACCTTTTCCAGAACCTGGGGCTAGGTTTGCCCTTCCTGTTTGGGCCCCGCCGCCGCCGGTGTCCGGAGATCTGGAACCCGCTTAGTCCCCATTCTAAAGCCCCCACTGGTCTGGATTAAGAATAGAGATGCCTGATTTTGCAGGAAGCAGGTCAAAGGGGCTCTGCGCCCTGACCGCCCTTCGGGGTGCTGAGGGACTAATGCCAGAGACTGCTCCCCAGTTCCAGCAGCTGCGCCCTGGGATCGCACGAGGGTTCGCTCATCGCGATTGAGCCACGTGATCCTGCCTTGCCACAGGTGGCTCACCCTGGCCCGAGTGCCCGCTCCCCACCATTTATTCGGGGAAGAGCCAAAAAGTCCACAAATACCAAAAGGACTCTAGGGTTTGGACGGCTCAGAGCACCTGTGATGCGTTCAGAGAGCTGGAGACCGAGCAGACACCCCTCCCTAACGTTGCACCTCTACCCTCGGGGTCCCTGGAACGGTGCGCACCTATTCGCTCTGGGTGTTGGGAATGGGGAACTGAAACTTATTTGGAAATTCACGCTTGGGAAGATAGGCTGCGGCTGTCCCAGGTGTGCACAGGGGATGAGCTGTGAGCATACACACACCATACACAGCTTAAGGGTGCCTGGAATCGGTTCAGGGTAACCTAGACGGAGCAGCCGCGGAGCACGTGGGCTGCCATGCGCGCCCCAAAAAAACGCCTTCTGGGTGCGGAGAGGGAAGCTGTAGTGAGTGCCTCCGGAACCTTGGGGCCCATATTCGGAAGCGTTTTCTCGGGCGACTTGAAGGCTAAATTAACAATGGCTAACTGGAACTGAAACAGCCAAGTCCTTTCAAG
The DNA here is from genome assembly GCA_019843965.1 of Rhynchomys soricoides. Lineage (NCBI taxonomy): Eukaryota > Metazoa > Chordata > Mammalia > Rodentia > Muridae > Rhynchomys > Rhynchomys soricoides. Next base: position 2,046,622 of record JADRCH010000238.1, on the reverse strand, counting down.
TTGCCGCCAGGTATGCGGCTGCCTGTGACCCCACCTAGGTGCCTCCGCTCCTCTCCGGGAGGGGTTACTGCCAGAGGCCCAGGATTGCCGCCCGACCCCTCACCCCTAACCCGAGCCCCGAGCTTAGCGGCGAGGGTTCCTCAATGAACGCGCTCCCTCCTGCCTCTCAATGAAGTTCCCACAGCCAGGGATAGTGTCAAACGCAAGACAGAAAGTCCGCTCACTTTCTCTCCGGAACATTGGCTCGAGTCAGGTGGGGGTAGGGGTAGGGTTCGAGGAGGCAGGAAATCAGAAAGGGGATTAAAAGTTACTTTGAGATTTTCTTTCCAAATAACGTGGTTCCCTCTTGATTGGGCAAGTGGCCTTTTGTCTCCAAAAGGTCACCGACAAATAAGCGCAGAACACTTTAAGTGAGCCCAGAGCGGACAGTTCCTGTCATGAGATTTTTTTTAAAAAAGCCAATGTAAAGTTAAAATTGCAAAAGAAAGTGTTTGTGTTTTAAGTTACTATTTCGCTGGAAAATAAAAATCCAAGCGCTTTCTCTGATATTCTAAAGCAGTTGTCCCGGAAAGAACTCTGAATTTCAGCCCATCTCCAGAGCTCGGGATTCGGACACGGGGGGTTCCCCGGGTGGGGGATGGGCGCTCCCCGCCCGGTCCCAAATTTCTGCGCCTCCCCCACGGGTTCCTGGACGGCTGTGCACGCCCGCCAACCGGACTTGCACTTTTGCTCCCGTCCCTGAGCGCAGAGCTCAACGAAGTTCCTCGTGGAGATCTGCCCGGTCCGCCTAGTAACAGCGCTGAGCCCGGATTGGCTCATGCTAATTTCAGTTTCCTGGTCTTTCCCGCGGTGGTAGTGGTGGGGGGTGGCTGCGGGTCGCAAGCTCGTGCTGCTGGGTGGGCGAGCCCCTTTATGCCCCGCTGCCCTTGGTGGCGCACCCTGGCCAGGCTAGCCTGCTCAGCTCGCAGGCACTCAGCCGCGGGTGATAGCGCGCAGCCCCATAAATCATGCTTACTGCCGCCCGGTAGGGATTTTATGAATGAAAAGGCAGCCGGGCCGCCCTCGTGCTTAGGCTAAGGCTCCCAGGCTTGGCGGGGCCTGTGGCCAGAGCAAGCGTGGGCGCTCTGCCCGGGCCACCCACCACCTTCGGAGCTACAGTGGAATCACTGTCCCGAAGGATCGGGACTTTAGGGACCCCAATGTCGGGGAAGGGAGAGTGGGAGCAATGAGCTCGGAAGGTGAGGGGTTTGCGTCTTGCGTGCCGCCTAGACGCCCTGCGCTCCTTTACCAGTTTCTTCTGGGACACGAAAGTATTCCGGGTAAAATATGTGAATAGTTCGCCATACTTGGGGTCGGGTATTGTGAAAACTTCCAAAACTAGGGAATTAAATAATGGACCAAGGTGATGGAACCGCTTCATTCCAAAACTATTTTTATTTGACTCTATAAATTATAGATAAGCTTAGGGATCCATCCGGTTAACCACGAGCATATAGATTCTCTTTAAATATCACCTTACGGGTTCACACATTTATCTTGATTCTCACCAGCTCCCCCCCACACACACACACCTCAAGGCTGCCCCAGCTACAATTTTAAAGGTGGAGGAACGCCACCCCCATCCCCAACGAAGCCAATCGGGAAGCTTCCGGTGGTCTGGTTCCTGGAAGGGCAACTAATACTTGCAGCGATTTACTTTTCTAAAATAAAAAATAAATTAGGAAAGAGTCTATCGCGCCTCAACCTTTTCTTCAAAGGTTTATTTTTCTTGAGCAAACCGCCTATAGTGGAGGAGGGGGATACAGGGGGACCCTGGCCAAGATAAACCGGTCACTGTAAGAAGACAAATCTCAGATCCCACCCCCCAGCGAGGAGGAATAGATGAAGAAAATAATGGCTACCATCTTGAGCTGTTGCTGGGATTTTCGGAGTTTTATTTTCTTTTTGAGCGCGCACATGCTAGGCTGGGGACCCTTTAAAGTTCAGCGATACCCCTCAGGCCCTTTGCAACCACGCCAGTGCTCCAGGATGGAGCCTGCACAAGAGCTTAGGGCTCGTCCGGCATCTTCGCGTGCTATATACAGTTCCTGAATCTTACACGTGTTGATGAAATTGAAAGAAGACGGGGACGCCGGGATTTCTAAGCAATGGGTCCGCCCGTGGGTGCCCTCGTGGCGTCCTCGGAAACGCGCCCATTCTCCCGGCTTAAGAATAGAGTGTCCTCGCACTCCCAGGATCCCCCTCCATACATTCTTCCTTGGCTTGCGTGTGGCCTGGCCTCCCTCCTAGCTGTCCTCCTGTCCAGAGCCGCCACCACCCCACCTCCACAGGTCTCGGAGGATTCACTTAGGGAAAGAAGCCCCCCTCCCCCTTGCCCTTGCCCCGCTCTTTCCCTGTTTGGAGAGAAGCAGTCCGAGCGATTTGCATAAATACGAAGGCTGAGGGGGGAGGGGGCAGGCTTTGGGCTTGTCGTGTCCCCCCCCTCCCCCCCCCCCCGCCTTACTTCTCCCGAGCCCCCTCCCCCTGCGCCCGCCTCGGCCCTCTCCCCTCCCCCTTTTCTCTGCCCGGCTTTGATCTCTGCTTAACAACAGTAACGTCACACGGACTACAGGGGAGTTTTGTTGAAGTTGCAAAGTCCTGCAGCCTCCAGAGGGCTGTCGGCGCAGTAGCAGAGAGCTACAGACTCCGCGCGCTCCGGAGACCGGCAGTAGAGCGCGAGGCAGCAGCAGCCACCGGAGCCCAACCCGGACCACAGCCCTCCCCAGGCGGCCTCGCCATGGAACACCAGCTCCTGTGCTGCGAAGTGGAGACCATCCGCCGCGCCTACCCTGACACCAATCTCCTCAACGACCGGGTGCTACGAGCCATGCTCAAGACGGAAGAGACCTGCGCGCCCTCCGTGTCTTACTTCAAGTGCGTGCAAAAGGAGATTGTGCCATCCATGCGGAAAATCGTGGCCACCTGGATGCTGGAGGTGAGAGACTACAGGCTCCTAGGTTGGGACCCCCTGGCAACTTGTTGCTATCACCGACATCTTCCTCCCTTCTCTTCCCTTCCGTCACGGAGTTTTCCTGGTGTGTTGCTAGGACTCGGGATTCACAAAATAAATAGATACTTCGAATCATTTTGAACTAGGAAGGTTTGGGAGTTGGGGCGATGGGAATTACTTTTCCTGGTGGGGGGCAGTCAGGGAGGGGTGCCTTCGAGGGAAGACGGTGTCAGCGACACTACAGAGGGTGCAGGCTGAGCTTCTTCTGTGGCCCCCGCTTGTGCCCCATTCCTGCAGCGCCTCGGCCGGGGCCGCCCTTGTGCGTTTCGCCAGCTAAGGGGGGAGGGGGCATAGATTTGATTTTTAAATTAATATCCATGGACACGTATGCAAGGGCCGCTCGTGCCAATATTATGCGCCATCTTTGCTCCTTTATTGCAAAGCAAAAGTGTTTATTAATAATTGGGGGAAGGGCTGGGAGTGGCAGTAGGGGCGCTGGGACAAGCACGAGGGGCCTCGTGGCGGCCGGGAGTCACTAAATAGGACAGTGTGAGGGATATTTTGGGTGAGGGACTCTTTGTTCAAACTGGGGACCCCTGGGGACCCCCATACGCTGCCTGGCCCAGAGAAAATGCCAGGCTGCAAGGTCGCGTGGCCCCCTAATCACTGAGATTGATCGTTGTCCGTGCGGTTCTGCATTTGGGGAAACCTGTCTAGGTCAAGCCGGGGGTGGGGGGACAAAAGCACATTTTCATATGTTCAGCAGGAGACTCAGGTGTCCAAAAATATTTTAAAATAATTTTTAAAGTGAGGCATAATGCCCTTGCAGAGGCAAACAGCGTCCGCACCCAGCAAAAGGGGGGCCCCCGGAGTTTGAGTTGCTGGGGCTCACCCCCCAATACCCACTGAGCTCCTGACCCTCGGCTTGGATCAAGGGTCGCCCTATGGTTATTTTCAGGCCGTTTTTAGGCACCTAGTTATTTTTAAAATATTTTTAAATATTTTTTGAAAAGATGACGTCTGGGAAATGCAGCGCGCGGCCTGGGACGCCACCTTTGTGTCTCGCGTGCGCTCGAGCGGCGCCCAGCCCCCGGCTCCCCGCCAGCCCCGCGGTGGGATTCCCTGACTTGTGGCCTCCTAATTTCAACAGGGACGGGGGTCTCCGTGGTCACCACTGCCTCGACCGGCTCCGCCAGCTGCCCAAGGACTTTCCCTTTCAGTTTCAGGGTGGGTGGGCACTGGGAACCGGCGGGGCAGGAGCGCATCCCGGGGAGTTGGCCACCGGAATCCCTCTCTGTGCAATCTAGGAAAAGGGTGCGGGTCATATGGAGCGACGGCCCCCTCCCCCATTGACGGTCAGGGTCCCGGTCCTCTCAGGTCTGCGAGGAGCAGAAGTGCGAAGAGGAGGTCTTCCCGCTGGCCATGAACTACCTGGACCGCTTCCTGTCTCTGGAGCCCCTGAAGAAGAGCCGCCTGCAGCTGCTGGGGGCCACCTGCATGTTCGTGGCTTCTAAGATGAAGGAGACCATTCCCCTGACTGCGGAGAAGTTGTGCATCTACACGGACAACTCTATCCAGCCCGAGGAGCTGTTGGTAACCGCTTAACCCACCACCAGCAATCCCTCATTAGCTGCTCGACCCTTGAGTGGGAGCTGCTAGTGGTAGGTGATCCAGCCATCCGTGGACAGATCTCCTGCCCCACGGAAGGCACCCACACTGCACGGTACCGAAGTGGCAGTGAGCAGAATGCCAACCCCGTTCTGCCTCTGTGCCCGCCCCCTTTCCGGACTGGTCTCCCCACCATGTCTGCGGTGAAAACACTCTGAAATGTGGGCGGTGTGCGCCCCCTAGCGACGGGCAGGCCGCAGCGCTGGCGGTGGGAGGTCTTTTTGTCCGCAGCTTGTCTGTCCCCTTAACAGGCACATTTTGTTGTTTACCTATATGTGGTCCCGGGTTGTCCCCACTCTTTAGACCTTCTCGAATTAGCCTGCCTTCCTTTTGACCGTGTTCCTCATTCTCTGCAGCAAATGGAACTGCTTCTGGTGAACAAGCTCAAATGGAACCTGGCTGCCATGACTCCCCACGATTTCATCGAACACTTCCTCTCCAAAATGCCAGAGGCTGATGAGAACAAGCAGATCATCCGCAAGCATGCGCAGACCTTTGTGGCCCTCTGTGCCACAGGTAGGGCACTACCCCCATTCTTCTCGGGAAGATCTGACTCCTTGCAGCTCCCAGGGTAGCTTCCTAGCTATCTATTCTGAGCCCAGGGTGCAGGTAGCATGTTGGGGATAGGTGATACTGGGTGGCACCTTCTCTTGGCTAGTGCCTTGGAGACCTAACAGAATGGCACAGCCTCCCTGTGCCATCTTCTCCACTGCCAGGAAGTGGTATAGCCTTGGCATGCTTTCTGAAGAGTGTTTGTTTGTTTGTTTGTTTGTTTTGCCTCTGCTCCTAGGCTTCCTGCCTTGCCTGTGTTCTCAAGGAGCCCCATCTTTAGAGCCCCCCTCCTAGCTTCTCCCAGGCTGAGACCTGCTAGGGGTGCCTACACGGGTGGGGCAAATGGTCCAGTCTCTTTCTCAGGTGCAACATATAGTACAGCCCCAGAGCAGGGTGGCCATAAAGAACTAAGAGGCCATAGCAGGGATGCTGCAGGCCAATTCTTTTTGCCTGAGTCCTGGGAGGGCTGACTGGAAGCAGAGAAACAAGAACCTCCCCATGACTCCTCCTTGGTTCCAGACCCCAGGTAAACAGGCTGGCTTAAGTCAGGGTGGACAGCAATGCAGGAACACACACACATAGACACCCTGCTACTTCTAGGTGGTCCCGGTACTACGTCTGATAGCTGTTTGCCCACCTCTAGCTGAGAACCCTGCCCAGGAGGCTTAGCAATGCCGAGGGGGGTCCTCCGTTCTCCCACCTGCCAAGAGCCCCCTTCCTCAGTGGCCCTTATCAGACCTCAGTTGCTATAGCTGCTTGGCCTGTGATGTCAGAGGGGCCTGTAGAGTGTCTTCCTCCCTACTGTCTCAATGACATCTTCTCAGAGCTGACAGCCCCCATGACTGGTGTTTCTGATCAGCTGCTGGTATGAGAATTTGGGGATTCTAGCTAGCCAACTGCCTGCTGAGGGTGCCAGCCCCTCCCCGGGGGTGTACCAAGCCAGGGGGGTGGCAGATGGGAGTACCAAGGCCATCGGTAGCCTGGAAGAATCGTGGGGGTGGCCCTGCTGGCAAGCAGGGAGGCAGCTGGCTGGGGTTCCTCTGAGGAGAGCAGAGCCTTTGGAAGCTCCAGGCAGCCTTTTATGGAGCTGAAAGTGGCTTCAGAGAGGCAGCAGAGTTTCCCAGAGATAACATGAGGATGGAGTGGCACCACCTCTCCCAGGATGGTTCTGGCAGCAACATGCCCCTCCCGGGACCCCTACATGCCAGTGGAGAAATCATAATCACTGCATCTGGGTGCGGCTGGACTTGGCTCTTCCAGCTGTCTATAAGGCCTTTGTCTGTGATGGAGTTCATTAAGAGCCTCTAAAGGACAGGTGGAGATAAAAGGGCAGCTTGGCGAACTGCGGTAGGCCAATGTTCTGTAGCCTGGAGGCTCTGTCTCTCTGTAGGAGCAACCAGCTCCTTTGTCACACCCGAGCCACTTTGGGAGGTGTAACATCATGGTGAATGAAAAGATGCTGACATTAAGGCCAGGAGATCTGCTATCCATGTGGCAGGTGTTCCCCCTCTTGGAGATGGGAGGGCATAACTTTTCCCTTCCGGATTCCAGACTGGGAGCAGTATACTAGCTAGAGTTGGGGTTGTTGACACAGGCCATCAGAGTGCACCCTTGTGTGGTTGAGTACAGACAGTGGGAAACTGAGCTTTTAATGAAATGTATTAAACAGGCCACTGAGCCAGGGGACACCTATGCCAGCAGCACCCAGCGTGAAGATGCAGATGTTAGGGATCCTTACAGGACATAACGGATCTTGCCACTGCATGTGGGAGGGAGAAAGACAAGCTCTGGAAGAGGCCGGGACTTCCGGTCCATGTGCCAACTGACAGTTGGAGTCTCACTCCCTGTAAAAGGGGTGTCTGTGATTTGAACTTGACCTCATAGCAAGGTCTTAGTTCACTGGACTCACTAACATGACCTCAGTCCTTGGTGCCACCTGGAGGTAGGTCCTCTGTTAGGTCCCTTTAACAGAGCCAAAGCTATCTATTCTATCAGGGCTGTCTCCAGCAGGAGCAATCTCCCTTCCTGATCCCCATTCAGTGCCTTCCAGTCTCCTGGATCCCAGGCTTTGGGTGACACAAGATGGTTGATGGGAGCTGACATCTGTTCATTCTTGTGTCTTCCTCTGGCCTGGAAGCCCTGATTCGAAGGCCAAGTGACCAGCTGTCCTTGTCACTATTTCTTAGTTGGATGTGATGGGGAAGCAGTTTGTGGACTCATCTTTGGTGGGGTTACATGGAGAGATGTTCCATCAGTGTGACATACAACTGCAGGATGCTAAGTCCAGTGGGCCTGAGAGAGGTGGAGCTGGTGGCCACAGATGAAGTCCTAAAATGACACCTCACTGCAGTACTGTGGGAGAACACGACTTTGATATTTAACAGTGGCACCAACTACAGTGCTGGCACTACTTTCCCGTTGGGACATGTACTCCCACCAGGTTTACCTGGACTGGGGTCACATTTCTTCTGTGACCTGGGATCTGTGAGCCAGGAAAGCTACATGTAAAGGAGGCAGAGCAACATTCTACAGCTAGAGGAATGACTCTGGAAGGTTCCGAGTCAGTCCTCTGGAGGGCAACTCCCTTCTGTGGAGTCTAGCCTGGCCTCTGAGGAACCTGGTCCTATCATCTCTGTAGCTTTCTACTGTCTCTGAGATGTGACCAACTGTCTCTAGTCCTTGGGGTGCTGCCAGGCTGCAGAAATCTTCCCTGCCTCCCACTTCAGCTGCTCAAATACTTGGATGCAGATGTGAAAGCAGCACAGCTTCATAAGGTTCTGTCCTCTGAAAAGAGCAAAGGCGCCATAGCTGACTCATTGATGTTTGCTAGAAGTGCTGGGGATTGAACCCAGGGCCTGGAGTACATGCCAGGCAGGGTCAGCCACTCAGCTTTTTAAAGTTTGAGGCCAGGCCTTATTGACAGGTAGTGTCAAGGCTCTGGCCTGGACACTTGATCCTCTGTCATGTTGGGGTCTAGGGATGCAGCACAGTGTGCATGCAGTGCCACTTAGGTGTATCCAAGGGAGCTATAGTTGATGCAGGCATCGGAAGGACTGGAGGACCTGCCCGAGGCTGTGGGTGGGAGCTGAATCACAGGCCCGTCACTGTCTCCACTCACAGCCACCTCTGTCCCTCTCTGCTGCAGATGTGAAGTTCATTTCCAACCCACCCTCTATGGTAGCTGCTGGGAGTGTGGTGGCTGCAATGCAAGGCCTGAACCTGGGCAGCCCCAACAACTTCCTGTCCTGCTACCGCACAACGCACTTTCTTTCCAGAGTCATCAAGTGTGACCCGGTGAGTAAGTCTCATCAAAGGAGATTGCAACTGGCAAGAGCCAGGGAACCTTGGTGGGGCAGTGGCAAGGCACTGTGTGACCGGGATGGAGCTGTGAGGAGTGTCAAACCTGGACCCCCCACCACCAGCAGCCTCTTCCAGAAGTCATGGGTCCCAAAGGCACAGAAGGCTGTGGTGTGGTGACAGTGCTCCTGCTATGTGTATGGGGTAGTGGCATGTAAAGCTGAGGCCTGGCCCGGCTACCATAGGACCAGATCTCACTCAGTGCAGACTTTGGGGGTTGAATCCACAAAGGACTCTGGTATAGACTTACATATTCTAGAACTTTCTTTGTGTGAGGGGTTTGCATCAGGCATACTGTGCCACGTGTAAGTAACTGTACCTTTTTGCTGAGGAGTATGGCTGATCATGCTCGGAGCTCCAGCCATAAAGGTGTCCTCGAGGGCATTGCAAGCTGGCATAGACAGGACAGGCAAAAGTCCAGTTCTGGCTTGAACTTCAGTTGGGGGTTCAATGTTGGTCAGAACCATTGGCATCAACCACAGAGGCACCCTGCCCCCCATTCCTACACCTCTCAATTGTGGAGCATTCAGCCCCCTTTCCCTAAGTGTCTGGGGCTCCTGAGAACTGAGAATGGGGTGTGTGGGCAGGTGAGAGCCCTTAAGCTTCAGAGAGGGAAGGGTGTCTGTGGGTCCATACCAGACCACCTGGGCCTCACTTTCCCCATCTGTGAAATGGGACCATTGCCCTGCCACCCTCTAGCCATGGTATTCATCAAACAAAGGAAGAACAATACACGAGTTCTGAATGTGGGAGCTTCCCAGGTGTTCCCCCGGAGTCCTACTGGCTTCAGGAATGTAGGCAGTGCTCTATTTACCCTGTCTAGGCAGACTTCAGTTCATGAATCTCATTCCTGGGGAGATGCTTTCCAGGCCCCATCAGTGCTGGAGCTGGCTTCTCCCAGAGGCCACCCAGGGCAAAAAGCTGTGAAGGAGAGATAGATGCTCCTGTGGGGAATACCAGGTACAGCCTGAGAAGGGGAACCGAGAGGTAGAGCTACTTCCTGAGCCGTGCAGAACTCTCACGGGTGCTCATGGAAGGTGGGGTTCCCAGGACCTCCCTGTCTTGAATTAGGAGAGGATGTGCCATGTAGGGCTGTGGGAGGTCTGGGGAGGATTTCTGCTGGGTGGACCTAAAAGTGGACAAGCAAGTGAGTGTCCCACAGATAACAGCCAGCAGTCCAAAGGCATTGAGGCAGAGGTTTCCAGGCTGGGAACCAGAAGGGACACTCTTGCTTTCTAGTCCCTTGCGGCTCTCGCTCCTCACTGGATTTGGGGGTGGCTTGGGGAGTTTCCTCAAGCCTTGCCCTTAGCAAAGCCTGCCTCGCAGGTCAAGGCCCTGGCCACCGGCCTCTGGCTAAACAAGGACCCCCTCCATCTCCGCCCGCCTCTCCAGGACTGCCTCCGTGCCTGCCAGGAACAGATTGAGGCCCTTCTGGAGTCAAGCCTGCGCCAAGCCCAGCAGAACATCGACCCCAAGGCCACTGAGGAGGAGGGGGAAGCGGAGGAAGAGTCTGGTCTGGCCTGCACGCCCACCGACGTTCGAGATGTGGACATCTGAGGGCCACCGGGCAGGCGGGAGCCACCAAGTAGTGGCACCCGCATAAAGGAAGGAGCCAGCCCGGGGGCTCCTGACTACGTCCCACTTGGGGACATGTGTTACCAGAAGGGGAAGTTTTGTTCTCTTTGTTGGTTGTTTTTCCTTAATCTTTCTCCTTTCTATCTGATTTAAGCAAAAGAGAAAAAAATACCAGAAAGCTGTCTTAGAGAGAGAGAGAGAGAGAGAGAGAGAGAGAGAAGGAGAGGTAGAATTTGCATCACCCTGAGTGTAGGGAAGCAGGGGTGCTACAAACATAGAATTCTGTACCCCAGTAATCAACTAGTTTTCTATTAATGTGCTTGTCTGTCCTACGAATAGGATTAACACACAGGAAGTCTTGAGAAGGGTTTTTGATTCTTTTATGTGTTTTAAAAAAAAAAAAAAAAAGCTTAAGAAACGTTGCTTTAAAAAAGAAGGAAAAAAATACAGCAAACCATTGTTAAAGTAGAAGAGTTTTTAGGTAGAGAAATGTACTCTGCTGAAAAGGCACAGCTTTGGCCAGGTCCTCAGCCTTGCTCCCCTGCTTGCTCAGTGCCTACAGCCCTGTTACCTGATACCTGTGCTTTATCCCAGGGGTGGGCAGACCTCTTAACCTTATTGACGGTCAGTGCGACCTCTAGTGGTCTCGTGGCATGTGGCACCCCCCCCCCCCCCCCGCCCCCCCTACGTGCCCCCCCCCCCCCCGCCCGCAGGTTCACCGAGCGCCAGCCACACAGCGGTAGGGATAAAATAGTGACATAATATATTCTATTTTTGTAACCTTCCGATTTTGTAGTCCTGTTTAGAGAGATGCTGGTTTTGCCTGACGGCCCTGCAGCCTGCTCACATCAGGTTAAACCCACAGCTTTCCTTTTGTGTGTGGTTTGTTTTGTTGTGTTTTCCTTCTCCCTGTTCTAAAACCATTCCATTTCAAAGCACTTTCGGTCAGCTAGCTGGAGGCAGTGTTGCTGGTGTGTGTGTGTTGGGGGGAGGGGGTCAAATGGAATGGTTGGGGTGAGGTGTCCACACGCTTATCCAGATGGCTGCACAACAGGTGTGAAGGGCTGGGAGCATGAGGTGCTTGGGAAGTTTCATTGGGTCAAGAAGAGAGAACTCTGTTCTCGCACCACCAGGATCTGTCCTGCAAAGTTGAAGGGATCCTTTGGTGCCAGCTGGTGTTTGGAAGTAGGAACAGTGATGGCATTACTTGGACAAGGAGATTAGGGACGACTCTTAAGTCTTTCACACAGGAGGCTTTTAAACACTAAAATGTCTAATTTATACTTAAGGCTTCAGAAGAGTATTTATTGGAAAGGCTGCCCATGACCAGTGTGACTCAAAGCAATGTGATCTCCCTTGATCCAAACGTACACCTTCCACCCTGCTGGCGAAGGTTTAGGGCCATGTCTGAGAGATTGGTCTTTTATTGGGCAAGGGAGTCCCCCCAAAAACCACAAAGATGGAGATTAGGTCTGCTTGACTTTCCCTACCCAACTGGCCCCACTGGAGAGCCATCCAAACTGAGGAAAATTAGGGGGCTCCAGGAGTTTGATTCTGGCACATTCTTGCCACCGCTCCCAAGTTAGCAACAATAGGTAATTTGCACACCTCTGGCTCTGTGCTATTCTCATTAGGACGTGATGTGTTGGCGGGAGGTGGAGACCGGGAGGCTGGAGAGAGGATGTGAGGGAAGAAGTGAGGGACCACACGGGACAGGACAGGCCGCAGCTCCTTCACAGTGCTGCTACCGATGACTCCCAGGATCCCAGGCGTTCGGAACCAGATTCCCATTGCTTTGTATCTTTCACATTGTTTTCGCTGCTATTGGAGGGTCAGTTTTGTTTTGTTTTGTTTTTTTACAATGTCATAGACTGCCATGTTCAAGTTTTAGTTTCCTCATAGGAGAGTGTATTTACAGATGCCCTTTTTTGTACTTTTTTTTTTTTGTGTGTGTGATCAATTTTGGCTTAATGTGATTACCGCTGTATTCCAAAAAACAGGTTCCTGTTCACAATACCTCATGTATCACCTAGCCATGCACGGGCCTGGCAGGCGGGTGGGCGTTCTGCCTCCAGGGACCCTGGGACCCTGGGGGTGGGGATCATCCTGTCATGCTGGGCCCTTCATTTGATCTGGGACATAGCATCACAGCAGTCAGGGCAACTGTATTCTTCTGTTAGTTATCAATATTGTTACTTGTAGCGGCCTGTTGTGCATGCCACCATGCTGCTGGGCCCGGAGGGATTTGTTCTGAGTCTCCGGTGCTTCATTTAATCTGTTAGGTTCTAGTGTTCTGTCTTGTTTTATGTTAATTACAGCATTGTGCTAATGTAAAGACTGCCTTGGCCAAGCCAGCTGCAGTGCTGTAGGCCCCCAAGTTCCCTAGCAAGCTGCCATACCAAAACGGTCACCAACAGCTTAGCTGAGGCGTCCCAACCAGGCGGACCCTTGAGGGCCGCTGTGTCCATGGTGATGGGGTGAGGTTTTGGCCAAAAGGCCAAAGGCTGGTGGTGGGTCCACAGAGTCTGCCCTGTGACGCGAAAGGCTTTGAGGGGCTCTGGCTGGTGGCCAGGTTGGCTTTGTGTATTTCTGGTTGACACACCATGGCGCTTCCCAGCACAGACATGTGACCAGCATGGTCCAGGAAAAAAAGACAAAAAATCTAGAAATAAAATTGGTAAAATCCCAGCTTACTGTTGTCTGTGTTTTCTGGGGACGGGGATGGGAGGGGGTGCCATCCTGATGTCACAGCTATGTGGGATCCAATCTGTCCTCTGCACCCAGGGTATTTAGTGGCATCTCTGGCCCTGGCACGAACCTGGGACTCCCAAAGGGAAGGGTGTTTGCAGGTGGCAGTCAAAAGCAGACTGGGAACCTCTGGCGTCAGGGAGGCCAGCGGTGGCCACTGATCAGAAGCGGCTCTGGGCCCGTCGATGCCAGCTCACCCTCCTGCTTATTTGCAGATGGAAGATCAACACAAACCTCGTTCACTGCCCCTCGTCTGGCGCAAATGGGTGTTTGCTCTGGGTGAATCACAGTTTCTTAGGTGCTGCCAAGCGCCCAGAGAGAGATGCTTAGTGTTAGGGCCAAGACCCAAGGTGGCCTTTCACACAGTTCCTGGAGACCTGAGTGGCCTGGCTAGAGTCCTGTGATGTCCTCTGGGTGGCAGTTGCTCATGACTAGTACTGTCTCTAAGCCCTGTGGGGACAGGAGGTTAGACCCAGGTTTGCATCATCTTCTACAAGGTGGCTTTTGGGCCTCGGGTTGGCTGTTGTGCCAGGCAGGCCCCGAAGGTGAAGAGTGTAGAAGGCACCTGGCCTAAATGGTGCCACCAATGATGAAAGCAGAAAGGGAGATACGGGGGAGGCCCACCTACCCCATGAGAGTTTAAAGGAACACCAAAGCCAGAAAAGGCTTATGAAGGCACAGTTCTCATCTTGGGCAAAGTTGTTTAGAAGGGCATTTTGTCAGTCCAGGTCCATAGAAGTGTCAGAGCCTGTTACAGAATGTGGGGACCCAGGTACTGGTAGACTCCTTCTGCCCACAGCCACATGACATCCAGGAGAATGGGCATGGAGCCTTCAGCATTCCAGGAAATAGCCAAAGGGCATTGAGGTGGAAGAGTGCTTTCCCCCTTGGTTTTTAGAAGCACTGGGGGAGTGAGCTTATCATGTTCAGGTAGGCTGATGGGAAGGACACAAGGAAATATGCTGGGGTGAAGCAGATGGGCAGTGAGTGCAGCAGAGTGGTCCTAGGAATGTAAACACAAATAGCAAGGGGCTGAGCATCCACTCAGATGAAGGCTGTTGCTGTCGATGCTTTCCACCACTGGCTACCAAGGGTGGTCACGGAAGGACACCCAAGTGGAATGTGCAAGCATCACCATCAACTGCACAGGGCTCACACCATGGTGCCGTCTCTTAACAGTGCAATTGGCTTGTCTCTTCATCCAGTGGTCTGTGATGCCCAGCTATGGCTGATAGTCAAGCCTCTTTCCTTGGTTTCAGCAGTGAAACCCCAGATACCACTGGCCACTCCAGGCTCCAACCCTCAAGTTTAACTGATTACACTGGAGGGTAGATCCCCTGCTGGGGTGTATAGACACTCTGTTCATGGGGTGATGGTACAATAGCTTTTTGAGAGCCCTCAGAGATAAAGATTCAGGGAGCCAGCACACCCAACTGTCTCCTCTCAGAAGCTCAATGGCTGGCTCTCTCTCTGCCTCTACCAGCTCCATGATCCCCTCCCTTGTGTCCTGGCCAGGCTTCCCTTATGCAGGCAGCCCCCATCCTGCGAGCCATCCCACCTCTCTCAGCCAAGCCAAGGTCTTAAACCTGCCTGGCCTCTCTGAGCCTCAGCTCCCTGAACTGGGAGGATTGCTTCAGATTCCCCATTCTGGGTTGCCCCACTTCCTGGACCTGCTCCAGTCTTCCCTTCTGCTGTCCTACAGGACTCACAGTGAATGTGGCCCCTGCGGAGCTTCTGCATGACATTGCACAGGTAACTTTGGGTGGCCTCTCCCCTCCTGACTTCACATCCTGAACTATGTGTGAGTAAGTTAGTCTGTTGCCCATGAGTCAGCTCAACTGCTGCACTTTGTTCTAGAAAGCAGGATCTGGGATGCTGGGTCCCACAAAATGAGAGCTGAGGACTCCCAGGGGTGGCACACAGGCAGAAGAATAGGACTGTGTCCTCCTGCAGCACCCCAGAGCCCTTGCCACAACATCCCAGGAGACAGGCAATGCCTGTTGGGCTGGAAGACTGGACTTAGCCTCTGGGTTTGGTGGCAAGGCTGTGCAGGCCACATAAGGCCAGTGCTGGGAGCTGGCACTGCCAGGTGTGCTTGCCAGGCAAGCCTGTACTTGAGCTGATAGTGCAGCCTGTGTGTGTGTGGGATGGGGTACACAGGCTGGTTAACATGAGGTGGACATGCTTGTATACAAGGGGCCCATCTGGGCACAGCACAGTGCTGGTGGGATGCAGTACCCCTAGCTCTGAGCTGAGCTGGCCTCTCTTGTTCAGGGATGTCATCCCAGGAATGTCTTTGATCAAACAGTTGTGCAAGAGGGCAGAGCAAGCTCAGGACCTCTAATTTGTTCCCAGTCCCCTGGCCCACAGGGCCCCACAACCCAGCCCCACACCACAGGGCCAGCAGACAATAGCCTGGGGGTGGTGGGGATGGTGAGCAGGCAGCTCAGGGCTGCAAGCCTTGAGGCCCACATCTGGGAGCATTGTTAATCAGGGCACACACAAGGAGGGTAGAGAGAATACAGAATGCTCTACCCAGGGGCTTCAATGGGCCTGGAGTGTGGCATTCATTTAGCCTTTAAATTGTCCCCAATAGACAACTGAGGCAGCCTATATCAGCTGGGAACCACTTTAAAATTGAGAGGCCCAACTCTTGGGACTGTCTGTGTGTGGCCAGCTCAAGGCTCAGGCATCTGGGCTCGGGGCATCCTTACTGTGCTTGTTCTGTCCTGAGTGGCTAGGCCAACTTTCTAACACCTGGGCCTTTTTGGACACCTGCCTTAGTGCCTTTCCCTCTTGCTGGGACAAATGTAACGTAAGAGGGGAAAGGAGTATCTGGTTCACAGGTGAAGGCTTATCATGGGGGAAGGCATGGCCACATAAGCTTGAGGCGGCTGCTCACACTGCATCCACATGGGAAGGAGAGAGACAAAGATGAGTGCTCAGCTCACTTTCTCCTTTACATAAATTAGTCCAGGACCCCAGACCATGGGATGAGGCCGCACACACTTAGAGAAAATATTCCCATCTGAAGTAACCTAGTCAAGGCAATCCTTTAGGGGACTGAAGGCTGGCTCCGTTGTTAAAAGCATTGTCTGCCCTTCCTGAAGACTCGGGTTTGGTTCCCAGCACCCACCTGGAAGCTCACAACCATCTGTACCACCAGTCCAGGGGATCCGACACCTTCTTCAAACCTTTATAGGCATATACAATGGCACATGGACATATATGCAGGTAAAACACACATACACATAAAATTAAAATTTTTAAAAAGAAAAAATCTTGGCTGAATATTCCACAGTATTTTAGAGTTGGTCAAACATTTTGATTTTACAATGGCCAATGATGACAGTGGCCCTTCAAATAAAATACATAGTACAAAGGGCAAAGGTGTGCGTGGGCCAATTCAGAAATTGTTGGAAACTCTCTCCTAATCCTAAAATGAGTTTCACTGAACAATTTTTTATGAAAATGGTCAATTTTAAAAATCAGACATTCTAATATAGCACAAACCATAGTTATACGAATTTAGTACATGTTGAGGCCTGAGAGCACAACGCATTAAAAGCCTTGGCTTACTATAAGGAACCTGTCATGCCTCTGTGAAAGCAGAGAGCTGTGTACAAGACAGACACTGTACAGCACTAGTCTAGGTGAGGGTGTTCCGGGCACTGGGCATTGGCACAGATGGAATGACCTCGTGCAGTACAGAGTGCAGAACTGAGACTGCAGTGAAGTCTTGGGATTCAATATGGGCGAGAGCTTCTAGTAACACCACTACATTTGATTATGCATTTGATGTACTTTATTTTTAGACAGGATATTACTGTGTAGCTTTGGGTGGCCTGGCTGAGTAGACCAGGCTGGCCTCAAATTTGAGGGGATATATCTGTATCTGCCTCCTGAGTGCTGGAATTAAAGATGTATGTGCCACCAGGCCTAGTACATCTGATTTTTTTTTTTTTTAAATTAAGGCTTATTTATTTTATATATGTGAGCACACTGTTGCTCTCTTCACACACACCAGAAGAGGGCATCGGATTCCATTACAGATGGCTGTGAGCCACCATGTGGTTGCTGGGAATTGAACTCAGGACCTCTGGAAGTGCACCCAGTGTTCTTAACCGCTGAGCCATCTCTTCAGTCCCACATCTGACTTTTTTAAATTAATTTTTTACTCACTGCATGTTCAGAAATCTTTTCCTGGTCTTGTAGGGGGTTTTTTTGTTTGTTTGTTTGTTTTGGTGACTCCTACATTTGGATTTTTGTGACCTCCACACAGAATTGGGATCCACGGTTTAAGAAGCTGGGCACTAAATTAGCCCTGCCTTATGCAAAGCCTGCAGGGAAGATCTGGAGAGACCACTTATGTGAGCCAGGTCACTCTTCCAAGGCACACCGTGTGTCTCCCAGAGCTGCAGATGACCACACAAACCTGAAGAGACTGCTGGACCATCAGCTCTTTCCAATAGCAGGAAAGGCTGATCAGCCCATACAGAGATTGATGCAGGCGGAAGTGTAGGCAGCTCTGTAGCAGACCCCTCCTGGTTACTCCTGTGCAGAGCCATGAAACCTAAGACGCCTGGTGGTCTCTAAAGTGACACTCCTGTCACCTCCAGCAGAGGCGGAGGAGACTAGGCAAGCTAAGGTTAGTCCCTCAGAGAACAACCCTCGGTGCCAACCTGGGTCTGGATTGTGCCCAGCTCCTTTACCCTGTAAATCGAGGACTGACAACTTGACAGGGAGAGGAAGCTGGTGTCAGTGTCCTGGGACAGCCCTGACAAATGACAAATGACATAGTTTAAACAGCAGGGGTTGACTCTATTCAGGGAGCTAAAGGGCAAAGCTGTGTATGGCTGGGCCACTCCATTTCTGGGGGTTCCTGGTAAGCCTTAATGTTACTCATCTGGGTCTCCCTCTGTTTGCAGGCTCTTAGGTCTGTATGCTGCAGCTTCTCATGACCTCCTCCTCAGGGTCCACTACCACCCCCCTTTAAAAGATGCCAGTTGCTTTCAGCCTTTCAAGCTGATAGCAAGTGTGAAAGGCCCAGCCATGCTTGAGTAGGCCTTCCCTGCTCAAGTTCAACCACAAGCAAACTCCCAGGTCAACTGGGTGGCTAGGACCCTTCCAGAGCAGACTTAGTAGCAGGCCTCTGGGCTTGAGAGTAGGTTCCAAAGCTCTGGTTTCAAGGGTACACACCCACTGTAACAGTAAGGACCCTGCTGGGAGGATGGGACCCGTCTTTAATCCTGCAGACACTTGGTTTCCCATGCATGCTCTTTGATAAAGGATAAACGGACCTCATCCATGGAGCATGGGGACAGGCACTCCAGCCCTGAAACCCAGGAGTGGGCAGGGCCTTGTGGAAAGTACCCCTAGGAAGCTGACCACAGAAAGGCAGGGAGTGACTTCCCTTCTTGGAATATTAACCTGAGGTCACCCTAACTTCTGGGAGATGTGAGCAAAGCCCTATTCACCCCAGATGGGGCCCCAGTAACAGACAAAACTCTGTCAAAGTCCAATTTGGTGAGCCAATGAGTGTCTAGGCGGTGAGTTATAGGAGTGTGAGGACCCCCAAACAGCTACTGATGATCTCGTGGGAGTTACAAAGGGGCCCCACTTCTAGTCAACCTTCTACTTCCTGTGTACTCTAGAATTCCCTAAGATCTCTGCTGTTGGGGACAGCCAGGTGAAGTAATGGCTGGAATCCCAGGGCCCTCCCTGCCTTCTCCTAAGGGGTGTCACCCCCTTACCATGACCATACACATGGTTAGCTCTGTGACTAGTTGCCATAGCAACCTACCCTACAACTCTACAGCATTGTAAGATGGTGGTGGAGTGAACTATGAGGCACAGGCCACTGCCCTTGGGGGCAGGTTCCTGGTTGCCAGGGCTCTGGGGTCCCACACCTCATTTTTTCTATCAGCCCTGTGACTTCAGTTTCCTGAGATACACAGCAATTCCCGGCTCTGCTCATAAAGCTGGGAACCACCAAGGTCAGTGGGGCAATCTTTCTGGTCAGTACACTTTGGTCATCTCCAGGTAGAACCCCAAAGCAAACATGGGAGCCTGCTTTCCAGAAGTCTCCCTGCCACCTCTCTTGGGCAACTGAGCGTTCCCCTACCATTATCAAGGAGCCCACACAGGGTCTGGATCATCTGACAGCCCTTCATTCAGCACTGCCCCTTCTCTATAAATCGTTGTTTTCCTGGATCTGCTACACTTAAGACATGCGTTAGGCTCAAATGAGCAAACCAGGCTGGAACAGCTGGAACGAACCACTCTCACCCCATTGTGCTTTGTCCCTCCAGGAACTGGCCCCCTACTGTGACCACCTACAGTCACTCCACCAGCCCACCTTGCCGGGCTGGGGCTGCAGTCTTATACGTGGAGATCTAGAGGCATAGGGAAAGTTAGGACTTAGCAAACAGAACTTCCGGCCCCTTCTTCCAGTCTTATCTTACTAGGAGGCAGAGGAAGAAAAGGTTTGGGGTAAATACGAAATAGGGAGGGAATGAGCCAGAGCTTCAGGGTGTTTGGTCTCACTCTCTCAAGACCACCATCCTGCAAACCACACGTCAGCACCAGCAGGGCTGGGAGAAGGGTAGGTGGTGAAGAGTGCTTGACGATGCTCTTGCAGAGGAACCAGCTTCGGTCCTGACCACCTCTTGCAGAGGAACCAGCTTCGGTCCTGACCACCACACGGCGGCTCACAACCACATGGAATTCCAGTTCTACGGGATCTGATGCCCTCCTCTGACCTCTGCAGACCCATGAGGTGGAAGCAAAAACTATTTAACAGGCTGGATTGTCCTGGAAATCTCTCTGTAGACCAAGCAAACCTTGAACTCAAGAGATCCACCTGCCTCTGCCTCTGAGCGCTGGGATTAAAGGAGTGTGCCACCACCCAGCAATACTCTTTATGTTTTAAAAAATCCTAACACTAGCTTTACACAAAACTTCAATCTGTATTTAGCTTCAGTTGGTCCCACAGTCACAGACAGGTTTGCCAATTAGGGATTACATACTGTCTCTGCAGGCCTGAGGCCCTCCCTGTGTGTTTAGTTTCTTTTCTGGGGCCAAAAAAAAAAAAAAAAAAGCAATTTAAGGGATGAAGGGGCTTTATTCTGGCCAGTTTGTAAGGTGGCAATCAGTATGGTGGGAGGCAGGGCAACAGGAGACTGAGGCAGCTGGTCACATTGTATCCACAGCCAGGAAGCAGAGTTGAACGCTGGTGCTCAGCTCACTTTCTCCTTTTTCTTCAGTCCAGGACCCCACTTCATGAGACACAACACACCCACGGTGGGTCTTCCCTCCTCAGTTAAGCCTCCCTGGAAAGACCCTCACAGCCACACCTAGAGCTGTGTCTACTAGGTGATTCTAAATCGTGTCAAGTTGACTGTCAAGCAGGCAGCAAGCTGAGCAGAAAGACTTGGGGAGAGCCAGCCCAGAAACCTCTGCCTCAGACCTCCAGCATGTGACAAGTGATGCCCATACGGGATGACATCAAAGCTAGATGACAGGAAGGTCACTCTGCCAGACAGAACAGGGTGGGATGAGTGACAGAAAACAGACTGGCAATGGGGACACTTACAGCTCACAGGACATGGTCTAAGAAGGCAGGGGACTGGCCAGCAGCTCAGTGGTGACTATCAAGGACACAGGTCCCACTGGTGCCTGACTCTGCCACCCTCAGCAGCAGCTTCACCACAGTTCCTGCAGTTGCCTATGACAGTCCAAGTAATACCATCATGGGACAGCATCCAAAAGCAAGCACCAGCATTCTTCAGGACCTATGTCCTCCCCTTTCACAGCAGACACAACCGTCTCAGTGGTGGGAGGAGGGGCACAATTGTCCTGCGCAGTGTGATCCAGAAGGCCTTTTGGGGTGACCAAAGAATCCTGGGGACTAGATGGGGACCTCCAGAAAGGGTCAAGTGGGCAGAGGTCAAGGCCTGTAGATGAACACGGAAGGTTATAGGCAGGTGGCTGTGCTTCTGCTGATGGATGGGATATCTGACGCCTGCTGTGTACAGGTGAGGTTAGGAGGTGGAGACAAAGGGAGAAGACAGGGAAAGGGGCAGAGACAAGACAGGAACCAGCAACCGACTGAAACCTGTGGTGAATGTGACAGGCGCAGCAGGTTCACATCTCTGAACCTTGATCTTGACACCTCAGCATCTTGGCACTGAAGGACTGCAGCAGCTGTCAGTACAAATGAGCCTAGACAGACTACTACATTAAAATACATTATTTAATCTTTTTTCCAAATATAATAGGAAAGTGAAATATGATGATAACACCAGTCACAGCCCTCCGAGCTCAGTACCCAGAGAGGTACACTGAAGAGTACCTGATCCTGGGAGCAGCAGATGATCCTAGGAGCAGCTGGGAGAGTGGTGCTGAGTACCCGAGAGGCAGCTGCCAGGCTTGGGAGGCCAGATGCATGGTGCCCAAGCCTCAGACCCCAGCCCCAGCCCCAGCCCCCCCCCACTGGCTCAGCTGGGCTGATGGAAGGAGGGAACAGCTCCACCTGCAGAGGTCCCTTTCTCTACCAAGATGCTGTGAAATGAAGTCAAAAACAGTGTCCTAGGGCCACAGGCCTAAGATCCTAGCACTCAGGAGACTGAAGCAGGAGGATCACCCTTTGTGGGTAGCTTGGACTATGTAGTGACTGTCTGTAAAAAAAAAAAAAATTAAAATCAAAGAGAACTCAAAACTCCAAGTGGCACAACTTGGAACTGAAGTAGGGACAGCTGGGGTACAATGGGACCACCCAAAGGAGGGCATATCAACACACGCTGTCATGTGTGCCCACACCTGTGACATGTGTACACGTTAGGCCCAGTTCTTCCTTCCAGCTCCATGCTGCCAAAAATAAGACTCAGACTCAAAGCATATTTACAAATACCTTGGACATACAGCTAGGCTCTATACTGACTAGATCTAAAGATAACCCACTGATTTTAACCTGCATTCTGCCGTGTGGCTGGTTACCTGTGCTCAGGTACATGTGTCCATCTCCTCACATCTTCCCTGGTGGATCTCCCACCTCTGTATTCCAGAATGCTTTCTCTCTCCTGGATGTTCCACCTCTATTTCCTGCCTGAGCCATAGGCCATAGGCTTTTTAATTGACAGCTGATGCATCCATACAACACAAAGACATTCTCTCTACAGAAATACCTGGGAGCACTGAGCCCACTCCTGCCAGCTCACCTTATACCTGCCTATAAATACCATGCCAGACACACAGGCTGCTGCTAAAGGAAGTACAGTGCCACCCAGACAAGCCCTACACATTCACAGGGTGACCACCATCTAGTTCTGCTTTGGTTCCCAGTAGTTCCCCCAACGCCATGTTTTGTTTTTGAATTCACTGTGTAGATCCGCCTGCTACCTCTCTAGCGCTGGGATTAAAGGCGTGTGCCTCTACTGCCTGGCTCCATTGCCACTTCTTAATGTGTAGAGCTCATCCCACACCTGTTTAGGGGCAGCATGAAGGCCATGTTTCAGCTTCCTCAGGATCAGGCTGCTCTTGTCTTCTCAGCTGGGCATCCAGAGGCAAACCAAGTCCAATGGAGCCCAAGTCCTGTGCACACAGCAGGGATCTGGGTCCTCCAGCGATGTTGGCAATGACAACACATGCTGGAGGCAGAGGCATTGTGTGGTACTGCAGGACATGGGCCTGGGGTGGGAGCCAGCTCTGCCACCAGGCCCTTAGACTGGATAGGTCTATTGCATCACCTCAAAGCCAGAATGGTATCCACCTCTGGGGTTGCCAGAGGAATGAATTGAAACAAGGAGACCCAAGCATGGCCAGCAGAGGCTCAGCAGACAGTGAAAACCCTGTCATGGCTTCCCACAAACCCACTTCACATCAGCCTGCCTCTATGAGTCTTACCCTCAGGGTAACCCTACCCAGGACCTCTCACTCTGGCCAGTGGCAAGCAGTCTCTTGAGTGTGCTGCCCCTGTGCAGAAGGCAGAGTGGTCAGACCTCTGCAAGCCACCTAGGCAGAGCCTCAGGGAAGAGGCAAACTGGACCTCCCACAGAACAATGGGTGCCTCTCAGGCTTGCCTTTAATCACTGTGACACTTAATGTGCAGATATGTGCTCTTCTGTGAGTCCTCAAAACGCAAGTCCAGAGCCTCCTGCAGTCACCTTGAAGTCCGGCTGCACGTTGAGCAGGGAGCACAGCTGGAAGTACCCAAGAGACCATGTCTTACCCCCTGCACTTCTGCTCAGCTTTCCCTATCCCAGCGCAGGCCCAAAGGCAAGGTTGCCACAACATCCCCAGCTCATTTTCAGTCACTCTACAAGGGGCAGGGAAACAAGCTCCTCTGGGTCTATACCTGGGTACACACTGGCCAACACAACCATCACATGAGCCCGAGGGCTTGCACACCCAGGCATACCCCATAGACAGAGGCTAAAGATCACAAACCTGTCTGAATTTCCCTCTGATTCTGTCCAGGTCTTCATGGAGCTTCTCATAAGTGGGATCATCATAGGGAAAGTCCTGCAGCAGCGTGATCAGAGCCTCCACCACCTTCATCTTCCTGCTGAGATGCATGGGGCAAGGCTGCCGTTACCCAGGAGACTCCAGACCCCACTTCACTGCATCTTCAGAGCAGTGGGCAGGCCAAGCGCACCTCCCTGCTCTAGGCAGTGCTAACCACCACCTACGGCAGAGCAACCCTCACCAGTGGCTCTTCTTCCACCTAGGGAACTGCAGGCTGGAGCAAGGAAGAGCTCTACAGAAAGGATGGCAGCTAGGCCCAGCCGTGACTGCCACCCAGTGGTGGCATGAAGAGCCAACATGACTCCTCCAAGGACCAGGCTGCCCAGTCACTCCTAAGGTACCAAGTTCCCTTGCCTGTTACCTGCTCACACTAAAGAAACCAGTAGAGAGCCAGGCATGATGGTGTATGCCTTTAATCCCAGTGCTTGAGAGGCAGGGACAGGAGGATCTCTTTGAATCTGAGGCCAGTCTGGTCTACAGAATGAGTTCCAGGACAGCCAGGATTGGTGTGATGGACATGCAGGGAGGAAACCCCAGAGCACACAACTGATCACAGACAACTTGCTTTTACTTTTGAATCTGCCATGGGTCCTAGACACTGAAAGAGTGTCAAATGAAAAGGTGAGTCCCACAGGCAGGGAGCTGCTATCCTTCCAGCCTGTTGTGCTGGTACCCGCCTCCTCCACAATGCCAGCCTAACCCTAAGCCTGTGCATGCAAGAACAATACACCTTTCACTTCAGGGTCCCTCCAAGCCTCAGGAAGCAGGCACATGGGGTTGCTCCTAGGGCCTGGGCAGGCAGAACACAGTAAAGCCACGTACCAAAACCAACACATCTCAAAGAACAGTAACACTCCTTAGGGGCTGTGTGTGTCAAAAAGGAATGTTCAGGTTGTATTCTGACTGCCTTTGGTGGTATATGTCTGTAAGCCCAGAACACAGGAGACTGAGGTAGAAAGATGGCTGTGAGTTAGAGGCCAGTCTGAGCCACAGTATGAGGCCATCTCAAAAGAAAAAAAAAAAAAAAAAGAAAAAAAGAAAAAAAAAAAAAGACAAGACTGCAATCTGATTGATACACCACAGACAGCCAGCATTTCTTTTTTTCTTCTTTCTCTCTTTTTTTTTTTTTTTCTTTCTTTTTGTCCTGCTGTTCTGGAACTGGCCATGTAGACCAGGCTATCTTTGAACTCACAGAGATCTGCCTCTCTCTGCTATGATTAAAGACATGCAGCACCAACCACCCCCGGCAGAGTCATCATTTCTGAGGCCTCATTGCACTGACACTATGCAGTCTGTGTATCAGAAGCCCAGATGAGAAACAGAAGCAAGGGCGGATCATTCTGACATTCCTGAGGTATGATCATCCGGTGCTCGTCAAGTACCTATGAGGCACCTGGCACATTTTATTCTTTGAATAACAAGAGTCCAGTTGGCCACTATTACTTCCTGTGTGTCACAGATGAGATTTAGCACTAATGATGCAAGATAACTATTCGCACATTAGGACACTCAGAGCTCCTCCTGGCCATTGCATGCATAGTGTGCTGATGAGAGGCTGACAGGGAAAAGGGGGTGGGAGGGAAGGGAGATAAGGAGCCCCAGCCTCACCTGTCTTTCTCACCAGCGCCACTGTGCAGGAGACACTTCCATGAAAGAGCAAAACCCCGGTAGCATCCAATCTGTGAATTGAAAAGCAGCCCAGAGTGAAGACGGTAAGCACTCAGTCACACCACACCAATTACCAAGATCTCAAAGCATAGGGCTTGGCAGAGGGCTTCCATACTGCTTCTTCAGCCATTCTAGAAGCTGTGAGTTTGGGGCAATGGAAACTGACATCCCCAGTGGGGCAGCTGGGCCCCAAGATAACATCCGGAATGTCCATCCTCTATACACAGCTGGCTCCTGGTCCTTGTCCAGGGCTCGTATATAAACAACAGAGGAAAGCAGAGTGTTCAGCTTCTGAGTCTAGATTCTGAGACTGGCTAGAAAACGCAATGCCACTTCTGCCTTGCTCTCATTGGCTACTTGTTCTGGAGTGTCATGAGGACACCTGTGCAGAGGGTATCAATTAGACGGTGTGCTACCTTAGGGATAGGTCTCCTAGACCAGCCAGGCCTTCAGATAAGACTGGAGCCCTTCTGACACATGGCTCCTTACCTGCTGACCCTAGGTTCTGGGTGGCATAATCAAAGATTTTTGTTCCAGAGACTCCTAAGTCTGTAGGGACATGCTTTGTGGCATCAGGTATCTGATACTATCATGACCTCCTCTGCCAGTCAGGGTCAGTAATCCAGAAGAGAGAGATAAGCAAAGACAAAGGCAAGGGGAGAAAAACTGTGGGGCCTATGGGATGTCACTGTGAACCTGGCACCCATCTGGGTGAGGGCTGAACTGACTGGAGACACGAGACAGAGCTGTGTTACTCCCATAACAAACTGTGGTGATTCTGTGTTAAGAATTTTCTTCTGGGCTATGAATCCACACCAACGGCCTTGTAGTAGAGAAGAGATGAGATGCTCTGGCAGCAACAGCAAAGGAAGCAGCTGCTGAGGAAAAAGGTCAATGCCTTTGTTCTTTTCCTCTAGGCAGTGTTTCAAAGGCATGGCCTTACACATGCCGGTGCATGCTCTGCTGTTGAGCCACTTCCCAGCCTGGTTTTTGAAACAGGATCTCACTATCTATCTAGCTGAGGCTGGCCTAGAATTCCCTGAATGTTGGGATCACATGTATGGGCCACCACACTCACCTATGAAATAAGTCCCTTCTAGGTGGCCCTCCCACTTACCTCAGATCCAATTTTGGCTCCATGTAACATGCCATACTGCTTTCCTTCAACAATTCCCAAGTTACTGCCTTCTTCATAGCCTTCCTGATATCCTTCCCCATGAAATCTGTGATAAAGAAACACACTTCATCAGGCAAAATACTTTTCTTGGAAAATTCTTCCTGCCTTGTATTATCCAGATCCCACTGGACCCAGCAGACTGGGTAGTAGGAAAAGCTTGAAGCTCAAGTCACAAATACAGGTTTTAGGTCTAGCTCTTCTACTCCCTGGCCCACTGCTGTGCCCATTATTCCATTTTTTGAGACAGGATCTCACTACGTAGCCAAGGCTGACCTCCAAATCAAGCAGCCCTGCCTCCAGCTCTTGAATGCTGAGATTACAGATGTGTGCCACCATCTCCAAGAGAAACTGATGCATCCGGGCTTCATTCTATGGCAAGTGCTCTACTAACTGAGCTACAGTCCCACTCCCTAGACGCCCAGGTCATCATCTGTAACTGTGGGTAGGCTATATGAATGACTACCAAACCGGGCAGAGCACCAGAACCCACAAAAGCAAAGATACAAACTCAAGCAAGTTTGGAATACACTAGGAATCTACTTTTGAAAATGTAGGCGAGAGGGTAGGTGCAGCTGGGCCTACATGTCATTGTAACTCAAGTTGTCTGCTTCTAAAACAATCCAAGAACCCAGAACTCCTCACACCTCTGTAGAGGAACAGAAAAGGTCCCCAAGATCAACAAAGTATATGCCACCACTGGGATGCTCTGAGTAGAAGGGTATTATTGTCTCTAAGAGTTCAACCTTCAAACTGGCAATAACTTGCTGCCCGCACTGTTGGGGATGTTCTGGAAGCCCCATGTGAGGCAGTGAACAGCTCCCCATGGGGGTGGGGGTGGGGGTGAAGACCGCCTGTGCGCCCACATCTGCCAGGATCCGACTCCCTAAACCGAGCTTGAGCAGTCACCCGGGGAGGTACCCAACCCACAATGAGCAGCCGGCCTGGAGAGGCCAAGATGACCTGGACCACCGCCCCGACCAGGCGTTCCCTGGGGACTTTTCAGGATCCAAAGGGGGCCTGCCCGACATATCCATCAGCAGATCCATGAATACCGCCGTATGTGCCGCAATTAAAGGACAAGAAAAAGTGGCAGCTCGCAGATGGCGAAGGCGGGTATCCCCGAGGACTGCCCAGCAGCTGCCGGGGCGGGGCGGAACCGTGTCTCTCTGCTCACCTCTCATCCGCCATCACGACGGCGTCAAATATGTCCTGCTCCACGGCCATGGCGGTGTCTCGACTCTCCCCGGGCCCTCGCACTCCCGTCATTCTGTGTAGTAATTGCCAGCTGGCGAGACACGACCACAAACTCTCGGATTCTCAGATTGAAAAAGCCACTTCCGTGTATGCTGCGCGGAGCAGGGCGGGTAAGGACGGCAAGCTAAAGAAGCCAAAAAAAAAAAAACCCCTTTCCCCCCCCCCCCCACTGCGCATGCTACGTGGGCGGGGCTAGTCCGAGGGAAGCTTTGCTCCGCCTCCCTAGTAGTGTGGCTCGCTAAGTGTGGGTGGGGCGGGTCCGGTCGCTTGGGGCACGTCCTCTGGGCCGCGCGCGGGGCCCAGACGAACCCTGCTTTTATTTTCAAAATCCAAACAGATGGGACAGAAATCACAAACGTGGGTCTTAAAAAAATGAGAAAAGTTACCAAAGATCTGGCACAGGGGCGTTCCCAGGAAATGGAGGAAGGGCCCTAGGGGCAGACTTCAAGGAGGAGGGAGGAGCATCCGGCATCCTCTACTGTCACCGGGCTGTCAATCATCGCATCTATACACTGCACGGGAGCCTCCATGCGGACTGGAAACGATTCGATACTGCGATATCCTAAAGGGCAGATAATAAATATTGCCCCCAGTCATGAAAATGCCCTTGGGGGTCTTTGAAAATGAAAAAGGTTGTGTGTGCCAGTTACCTTGTTTTTTTTTGGTCTTTTTGTTATTTTGTCTTTTTTTTTTTTTTTTTTTTTTCGGAGCTGAGGACCGAACCCAGGGCCTTGCGCTTGCTAGGCAAGCGCTCTACCACTGAGCTAAATCCCCAACCCCGAACGTTAGCTCTTGCTGCCAGTATTTAAAGCAAAACTGAAGTATTTCATGCACAGTCAAGTATCAGATGGTACCGAAGGGCGGCCGGCAGGAGGAGCCACTTTGTCCAAGCGCTCCAATCCCATAGGCATCCGTTCTCCAAAAAGCAGACGTTGAAGTTAGTTTTCTCATCATTTCCATCAGAGATACCTTTCAAAGTATGGTTTTAGGGAGTATTCCAAAGTACAATAAGTTCCTTAGACAACAATTGCTAACAAGTTAGTCAGCTTCTGTATGAAAGAGACTAGAGATACTTCATTATAACTGATTGAAGGGCTGAATAAATGAACACACACACACACACACACACACACACACAAAAACCTCCATAACTCCATGGGATTCTACCTCCAGTTCTGAATTTCATCTGTACAAATGAATCCTTAACTATAATAAAGTGCTCTTTGAAAATGAGAACTGCCATATCAGACAGAACAGAAGTTTGAGTCTCGTGATGAGCATGGTGGCATGTTGACTGGAGAAGAGATAAGCATGGGGGACAGACTAGAAGCCAAAGGTGCAGTCCCCTAGGAGTAAAACTTCATATGATAAAAATAGAATCACAAACTCAGGGGAAGATAGAGCAGTAAGCACTTCCCATGATGGGAAAGTATTGGTTTGTCAGGAAAAGAAAGTCCTGTGAGTCCCTCACACAATGCTCACACTGCTCATCAGAATAGTTCACCCCAAGTAAAGAGTTAACCACAAAAAAGAAAAAGGAGGCCAGGTGTGGTGGCAAAGGCCTTTCTTTAATCCCAGAACTTGGGAAGCAGAGAGTTCTAGGCCAGCCTAGTCTACAAATCAAGTTCCAGGACAGCCAGGGCTACATAGAAAAACCCCGTCTTCAAAAACCAAAAAAAGAAAAACAGAAAGAAAAAAGAAAGAAAAGCGGCAGTTTTCAGTGGGTGTGGGTAGAGTGAGTTTGAAATAGCATCCTCTGTATGCCAGGCTAGTCCCATCTCTATGTAAATGAGGCTGGTCTTGAACTCCTTACCCTCCTTCTTCCACCTTCTGAATGGGGAGATGATAAGTGGTCAACCAAGTAGAGCTGAAAACCTCTTGATGTGTGTGCTACCCTCAGGTAGTGGAAAGGGCTGTGCACTTCCTGCAGCCAACCTGGGCTGGGCTTACAGGACAGCATGCCCCTGGGCGTAGCTTCAAGATGTTACTTTAAACAACTAAAAGTCTCGGGGTAGTTTGCCCTGGGAAAAACAAACCTATTTTAACTGGTGAAGCACAGCTGCTTTGGGGTCAGAGTGCGATAAACAAAATTCAACACCAAGGAGCAATAGCCTTTGTGTTAAGGTTAAAGTAATGATGGGTGTGTTTGATAAAGAAGAAAGTGAATACAAATAGATTCATCCTGGAAGCAGAGACAGTGGCTCCCACTTGTCAGCCCTGTGTGGGAAGCTGAGGAAAGACAACTGCCATGAATTTGAGGCTAACCTGGGCTACAGAGTGCTTTCTAGACTGGTCTGGGCTAAAGAGTGAGACCATATCTCAAAACAAAATAAAGTTGTTTAGAAATAGATAAATGAATGAATAAATTCATCCTAACTGGAGAAGAATAGCAAGCTAATGGGCCTTTTGTATGTCACCGAACTGAGCAACAGGTGTCTGGCCTTTAAATTGGGTAGCGTCCCACGAGGAACAGAAGGAATACTGGGAAAGAGCAGCCAGAAGCAGCATCTGCCTTCTGAGATGTTTAAAACGCCCCTAGCCCTCTGTTTCGGTGGAATTAAAGGGAACTTTCATTGTTCACCAATGTATCGATTTGAGCTGACTTTTGGTCAGATGGTTCAAAAGGTTAAGAAGGTCATTTGAAAGTCTGTCCCCTTTGACCTGGTTGTTTAATTTTGTTTGATTTTTTGTCTGAAGGAAGCAGTCAGAGAACCGTGGAGATTTTACATCCTATAATAAGCACTGTGGTGAGACTTGTAAAACCTAGCTGGAGTTAGTGACAGCCATGGAGAGCAATGCTGTCAGGCACTGAGAGAGTCACTTAAGTTCACACAAGATGACAAATGTTAACTGTGGCCAGGTCAGGATTCGGGAATCCCTATGACCTTCAGACTTCTTCCGGTGTGTTCTTGTTCATGTTTATACAGTTCGCATCAGTTACTTCTGGGTGTTAAAGACATGTATATTTAAAAAGGTGAGAAGAGGTCTGTTCTGTGCTATTTCCTAAATGTCTTCTACATTTGTACTTTTTTTCATGACCAAATAAAGTCACAAAACACTTGTAACACAGAGAATGGGAAAACAAGCAAGCAGAATAATGTATTTCTCCTACCCCTCTGATCACACCCCCCCTTTTTGTTAATATTGTGACGTTTCCTCCCTGGTTTTTCACCCATAAATTTATAGCCCCCCAAAATGTTGAAAGCTTTACGCTTTCAACATGCCCCCAGGGCAATTCACTTATTATTAGGTGTTTAAAATGCAATCCTGAGGATAAAAGTTATTAGCTGAAATAAGATAAAACGTAGCTTTTGGCATAAGAAAATAGTTATGGTAGAGAAGGAAGAAAGGGGACCACTTACAGAGAAAGCCTGCGTCTGCAATATAATGGGGGGGGGCAGGTTCAAGACAAGGTTTCTCTGTGTAGCCCTGGCTGTCCTGGAACTCACAGAGATCTGCCTGCCTCTGCCTCCTGAATGCAGGGATCAAAGGTGTGTGTCATCATCACTGCTGGATGGAAGAATGAAACTCTGTGTGTGTGTGTGTGTGTGTGTGTGTGAGAGAGAGAGAGAGAGAGAGAGAGAGAGAGAGAGAACGTGCCAAGTGTGGGACAAAACAAATATATCACAAAAAACCAAACTGTTGATTCAGACTCTTGGTTTGGAACATGGCTTTGGTGAAACTCACCCTGCCCAGCTTGGTTTCTGTCCTAAACATGTTTTGAATCCAGCTTGTCTCAACATAAGAAGCAAAGAGACCCTTTATACAGACTTGAATCTTCAATGTCATGTTTGCAGATTGCTTTATTCTCTATAAGGTCCAGACTTTAAAAATGGGACCTTAAAAGCAGGAGGGGGGCCTGGGGGCATGGCTCAGTGGCAGAGCACTTGCCTAGCATTCACGAGGCCCTGGGTTCAATGCTCAGCCCACTCAAAGGAGCTTCCAAAGAGCCAGAATTAATACCTTTCAAAGGTATACATATTATTTTATTACATAATTTTCAAGCTCGATGTTCATTTTAGCAACTGATCATATTAAAACTGGGTGGGAAAATCTGAAACACTCTTGCTGATGGAGGAGCCCATGTGACAGCCAATTCTGTAATACCGGAGAATCACAGCCCAAATGATAACACTGGATAGGACAGGTGGCATGAGAATGACGGGAAGGGTCAATGGCAGACCTACTAAACATGTTCTCAGGTGTCTGGAGAGCTATGTGCATTCTATTTAGGCCAGTGGTTTCAAAACACTTTCACTGGACTGAGGGTATGGCTCAGTGGCAGAGCACTTGCCCAGCATACATAAGGCTCCCGGTTCAATACCCAGTATTACTAGCATGAAATTATTAATATTCTGTTTTTGACCAAATGTATAAAGGGGATGGTACATCAGCTTCCAGAAATCCACCACACTAAGAGTACACACTTTTTAAAGTGTTCGTCCTCATATTTTTTGAGATTCAGAGAAAAGTGAAGACGACCCAAGTCAAAAGCAAATTCCTCCAAGTACAATATTTAAATGTGCTCACTACACTAATTGATATTTATTGGTGTTTTGTTTGTTTTGTTTGAGGCAAGGTCTTTGCAGCCTGGGCAATTCAGGGCAAACTCAGGGCAATTCTCCTGCCTCAGCTTCTGGAGTTCTGAGGTTACAGGTATAAGTAACCATGTCTGGTTTAGCTGTTGATTTCTTTTTTTTTAATGTTTTATCTGCAACAAAAATAGTAGGCAAGTAGCAAACCAAACCTGGTCATGAGGACTGACTACAGTGATTAGCCTGAGACCATCCATTTTGTCAAAACAAAGAATAGCAAGCTAAAACAAAGATGGGTCATTTGCTCTGATTTTGGTTCAAGAAGAAACCCTAGAAGTATAAACAGGTTTTCAGATCAGTGTTAAGAGGCAGGACTCCTGGGATCACATGGAAGCACTGGGTGATGGAATGTTTTTCCTTATGTGTGTCCTGGATCTCGTCACCTAAAAATGTGCTCTTTACCTTTGTGGGGCTCGGGTAAGCCTTCCATACTCAGTGGAGGAAAAAAAAAAACAAAAAACAAAAAAAACCAACCCTAAATTCTTAACAAGAAGTCATTAAATAACTGTTCATTTTAAAGGGCTACTTCACAGAGAAGTGATGACACAATGGGAAGAAGAGGCAACTGGGAGGGGAACCAAGGGTCCAGAGCCATTTGGGCTTTCTCCATAAGCCCTCTTCCTGAAATTTCCCAAAGGAAGTCCCAGAAAGCCTGTCAGGAAGTACCATTTTCTACCTGCGTGCTGGGGAACCCTTACAAGCCACAGCACACCAACAATGGGTGTAAAAGGGTGTATCGCGCTGGACGGTGGTGGCGCACGCCTTTAATGCCAGCACTCAGGAGGCAGAGGCAGGCGGATTTCTGAGTTCGAGGCCAGCCTGGTCTACAGAGTGAGTTCCAGGACCGCCAGGACTACACAGAGAAACCCTGTCTAGAAAAACCGAAAAAAAAAAAAAAAAAAGTGTATTGCTGAATACCTTCCAGGCTGAAAAAGAGTCCTGCGCAGCCCCAAGGCTGCAAATAAACTGGGCAGAGTGGCTTGACTAGGATTGAGGATGACAACTGTGCTCTGCCGAATTAAGGCAGAGCTCTGGACTCCAAGCAGGGGGAAAAGAAGGTGAGCCCTCCCCAAGAGTAGACCTCCGTGAGCCTAGACTGTTCTTGGGGAGGTCCTGCTCCGCTTATGTAGAAGCAGAGGGACTTCAGAAACCCGGACCTGCTGTGCACCCACCGGACATCATGACTTGATTGTGACAGAATATCTGACAGAAAGAAGGTAGTTTGGCTCCTGCTTTAGGAGGGTGCACTCTACCAAGGCGGGTAAGGCCTGAGGGTTGGAAGGCTGGGTCACTGGAGGCAGGAGCTTGCAGTAGTTTCTCACATCTTGGGGATCAGGAAACAGACAACTGAACCCCAGAACCCCATATTCTTCAAAACCTGCCTCTAGGATCCTCATTCCTAAGGTCACACTTTATAAGACAACCCTACCAAATGCGGAAGTATTCCACATGATGGGTACACTTCACCGTCAAGCTGTGACGAAGTAATACACCCAGTGGGACGTCAGTGTGGACTCCCGAGGTTCTACTTTCCCACCAGGACAAGGGTGCCACCGTGAGGCAAGCAGCAGAACAGAGCTGAAGACGTGAGAGTGGGGACAGAAAGCATCTGCTCACAGCCTACTGGCCAGAGCCGATCACATGCCCCATCCCTAAACAGCAAGGAAGCTTGGGAAATGGAGTTTGGGATAGTGGATCTATCAAGTGGGCGTCCTGCTCAGTGTAGTTCTTCCCTTAAACCTTAGCAGTGTGTAGCTTCTCAAGTTTAAGAGGGTGAGAGCTGCCTGTTGTGGCAAAGCCTGTGATCCCAGCACTTGGCAGGTGCAAGCAGGAGCTAGCAGCCATCCTTGGATGCCTGCTGGTTAAGAATAGCCTAGGCTATGTGAGGCCCCATCTCAGAAGAAAAAATGGGAGGGAGGAAGGAGGGAGGTGAGGTTCTGCTTAGCTGTTGTGATAAGAGGAGTGGCCTAGGCCAATTAAACAAAACACCACAGGGATCTGTCTACCAGATTTCTCCAAAGTTACCACTTTGATAGAGTGCAGAAAGCATGACTGAACATTAGCCGACACAGCACCATAGAACTGACCCTCTAGACCAGAACCTGATCCTCAACCTTCCTAATGTGGCGGTCCTTTTACTACAGATCCTGTGTTGCGGTGACCCAAACCATAACATTATTTTCCCTGTTACTTCATAAGTGTAATTTTGCTACTGTTATGAATCTTAATATAAATATCTGTGTTGTCTGATGGTCCTGTGAAAGGGTAGCTCGACCCTCCAAAGAGTTCGCAACCCACATGTTGAGAACTGCTGAATTCCCAAATACCCTTCCTGGTGCTTCTCCTTTCTGCCTCTAGAGGGAAGGCTAGCCCAGGCGCCCATCTTTGAGATATATATATATATATATTGCTGAGTGGGCTCCTGGCGTCCACGAAATGACATCAGCATCTATATTTATCTCTGGTTGTACAAATAAGTACACTAAATAGTAAAGAAATTTTTCTTTGGGATTGTGGGTTTTGTTTTCTTTGAGGGGGGATATTTTGTCTGTCTGTTTGGGTTCATTTTTTGTGTTTGCTTGTTTTAAGTATTTCTTCTTAAGTTTATTTACGGGGCTGAGGGGGCCATCCCGTGGCATGTATGTGGAGGTCAGAGGACAATTTGCAGGAGTGTGTTCACACACTCCACCATGTGAGGATCATGATCCAACTCAGGACTTCCAGGTTGGTGGCTAGTGTCTTAACTTCACTGTGCTGTCTCCTCCAAGACCCCTTTTTGCTCGCCTCTTGAGACAGAGTTTTATGTAGCCTAGGCTAGCCTCATTCACTATGTAGCCAAGGTTGACCTTGAACTCTTTAATGGTCCCAAGTCAATCTCCTGAGTGCCGTGGTGACAGGTGAGCCACCAGCAAACTCTTGATGCATAGCACTTTGGGGTTGTAGAAGGGACTGAACGCTCTTTAGCTGCCTGTGGGCTTCTGTCACATAGTAGGGGCCTTCTGAGAACCTCTGGTTTCCTGGACATTGTCTGCAGCTATGGGCAAGTAGAAGCGGTCGCCACCCTCAGATCAAACTACGCTAAGGTCCCAGCGTGTCATGCACCCATTGGATCCGCATCACATCACCTCACAGCGGGCAGGTTCTGAGCCCACGCACGGGATATTTCTGGATGCGCGGGCAGATCCTGCACTAAAGCCTTGTGCGGCGAGTTCCGTGCATGACCACTAGGGGGCGCGCTTGCGCTTCGGACACTGTGCGGCGGCGCTGATAGCGGTTTCCCGCAAAAATCTTCCAACCTCATCTTGTTTCTGTCCCTAGCCATGACTCTAAGGGTTGTGGAGGAGTCGGACTTTATTCTTAGAACTAGTGAAGGACTTGGCCGGTGTCACTCAGGACACAGCCTGAGATTCATGGGCCGCCACAGGGGGACACTCAGCCAACATACACTCTGGGATCCCCTCCGCTCAGGGCATGTCAGCATCCCCATGAAGATGTCTAGACTGGCCCATGCTAGCCACTGCAGGCTGCGCTGCCCATCTCCTCACCCTCCAGCTGTGACACAGGACCACAGAAGGCACACAAGCCCCTTGGCCACTCTGGACCTCCACCTTCCTGAACCGGGTAAATGAGAGGTCGGCTGCTCAATTAATGCTTATTAATGTCTGCTAGGACTGCCAGAACAAAATCTTAAGACGGGGTAGGTCAGGTGGCAGTGTCAGTCCCTGAGGTCAAGATAGGCAGACCTGGCTCCTGGAGCCTGTGCTCTCACAGACCTACCCAGAAAACCCTGGGTCATCTTAGTTACCTCTATAAGTTTTTGTTTGTTTTAGCTTTCTGAGTCAGGGTTTCACTGCGTAGTCCTAGCTGTCCTGGAACTCACTGAGTAGACTAGACAGGTCTCGAAGTCACAGTCATCCTCCTGCCCCAGCATCTGCATCCCTGGTACTGGAATTAAAGGCATGTGCCACTACACTAGGATTTTTTTTTTTTTTTTGACAGTATATAGGCCAGAACAGGCTAACTTCAAACTTATCTCTACCTACCTCTGCCTCCTGAGTGCTGGCGTTGCAGGCATTTTTATATTTGTGTGTGTGTGTGTGTGTGTGTGTGTGTACATGAGGAGACCTGACGTTGGTGTCGGGAACCTTGAACAGTCTTCCACTTAATTCTTTGAGGCAGTGTCTCACTTAAACCCAGAGCTCACCTATATGCATGGCCTCCCTAACAGACTTGCTCTGGAGAGCCTCTGTCTGTCTTCAGAGGCTGGAGTTGCAGGCAGGTACCACACTTACCCAGTTACAGAGGTACTGAGATCCAGTCTTCATGACTCTGACAGTGACTTAACCCCTCAAAATGGCATTTGTCATCTCCCCAGCCCTCTCCCTTTTCTTCAGGTCACATGAACTCTATTTCCGGTTTCCTCCTGCTCCTTTAAGATCTCTTCCTCTCCTCTCACAACCCCCTGTCTACGACACACCGACATATACACACATATAAATACATAAACATTTTTTCTTATTAAAAAATGTAATTGTGTGCATGTTTGTATGTGCACCATGTGCATGCAGAGTCCGAGGAAGCCAAAAGGTTATAGGATCCCCTAGAACTGGAGTTACAGTTATGAGTCACCAGGTGGGTGCTGGGAACTGCAGGAAAAACACCCATATGCATAAAATACAAGTAAACAAATAGTGTTTTGGGAAAAAAAAGTCTAAATGTGGACATGATGTCTCAGATAATCCCAGCTTGGGAGAAGGAGGCAGGAGGATTGCAGTCAGTTCTCGGCTACACAAGTTCCAGGTCAGCTTGGGTTACAGAGGGAAACTGTATGTCAATTCCCATTCCACTTCCTCAAAAAAACTTTAAAACTAAGTTTTTTACTGCTGTTTATCAAGCTGGACACCAAACACAGCCCATGTGTCACTGTTTGCAGACCCTGTCCTGTGGCTCACACCGTCCTCATTGGGAGCATTGTAGGAGGGCTGAAGTTGTGGAGGACTCTGGGAGGGAGGCAGGAGCTGGCACACAAGGGTCACTCCCAGGAGACTGAGGCAGAATGCCCTGTCTCAGAAAAATAATAAACACGAAATCACAAGCCAAGGAGTATGAGCATTCGCAGCAGGATTCCTTGACCAGCAAGAATGAAACCCCTTAAAACAAATGGAGATGAGGAAAACCTCGGTGGAGAAACCACTATCAAAAAGCATCAAGCTGCTGGGGAGTGGAGGCGCACACCTTAACCCCAGCACTTGGGAGGCAGAGGCGGGCAGATCTCTGGGATTTTGACGCTGCCCGGTCTACAGAGCAAGTTCCAGGACAGCCAGGACCTGCTACACACAGAAATCCTGTCTCAAAAAACAAAACACAAAACAAGTAATCACATTACGTGCTGTGCACCAAGACACAGCGCGTAAGGCGATTACTCACACCCTGGCAGAGTCCCGCCCCCTGCCACGTTCCTATCAATGTGGCTTTCACTGTGGGGGAGGAGAGTCCGGGAGAGAGAAAAAGTATACCCTCAGTTTTCCCTACTGTCTGTTAACTGTGCAGATTCCTTCCACAGTCTCTCACCTCTACCAGGTAACTGCAGCAGGGGCACCCTCTTCCACACGAGCTCTGTCACACTTGCCTGATGCGGCTCCCCACCCTCACTTAGTATTCCTCCTAGGCTTTGGTCCAGCTGACTACAAGTTCCGGCGCCCACCTAAAACCCTCTTCCTAGGTTTCCACTAATTTGACATATTAGCCAACAGACTGGTGTTTTGTTTTGTTTTGAGACAGGGTCTCACTACATATCTCTGGCTGTTTTGGAACTCACTATGTAGAGCAGGCTGGTCTCAAATTCAGAGATCTGCCCGAACCTGCTTCCCACGGGCTGGGATTAGACCCGAGCTCAGACTGTAAAGGACACAGAAGGGCAGATGCAGGGAGTCAGGGTGTAGAAAAGGCTCAGTGTTTCCACCTGAGGCTTCCAGAAGCTTTTTGAGCCAGGAGCTAGTGGAAAATTCGTGGAATAGGTATGATGGGTCAGATCACCGGCTTTGGCGTTTTAGACCAGGCCAACTTCAGTTCTTCCCGCCTCCCTGAAGTTGGGGTGGGTGGCCCTCAACCAGAATGAGGGATTCCAGCTCAGCAAGACCATTAGCATACCAAAAGAGACATCTTCTCTAAGACTCCCAGAATATCAGAAGCTGTCTGGCAGGAAATGGGGACCAGGACAAAATACATACCTCAGCAGTGTCACAGGCCAGACCCATATCCATATCTGGCTCCAATTCCCCGGGCCACTCAGCCCTTCCCCACCCCCACCCCCCACTCCCTTTCTCTTTTCTGGTCCTTGGGAACTTTTTCCAGAGTCAGTTCCTAATCCAAAAGAGGGGGAAGGCTAAGCGTCTGAGCTCTTTGTTTCCTGTGAGGAAGACACTCATCTCTGCTCCTCTCACAGTAACTAGGAGCCAAGGATGGCGAAGACCCTCAGTTGCCCCCTCAGAGCCACCCTGCTCCTGCCCCTCCTCCAGCAACCAGAAGACTCGACAGCCAAGCACATGGCCATATCAACCTGTCTCCATTACCCTGCGCTTCTTTCATGTTCCATTTGACCACAGCACCAGTGTCAGTCAACTTGCTTTCCCAGGCTGCCTTGCTGCTGGGGTTGGGGGGCAGTGGATAGCTAGCCCCGTGGTAAGGTCAACAAAGGCATCAGGCACCCTGACAGCCATGTGGCCCCTTCCTGTGCCTCCTCTCTGCACCCCACCTGGAACAAATAACTTTTGATACAAACCAACTCCTTTTTAATGTAGAAAACAACTCATGTACATAAATATGATCTGGGGCATAAATAAAGTAAGAAAATAGGAGATGCACATACAATAAATTACTTATAAATATCACGCTGCCAAGTAAGTGCCGGGGAAAGGAGTCCACAGCTCCCCTGCTGCCCTTGCAGAATCTGGGGCTTCCTAACCATGTTGCTTGTTTGTAAATGAGGTGTACAGGTTGACACAGGCAGTAGAGACACATTGATTCACGATGTTGGTGACCAAGGCTAATAGCCAGGAGCTGGGGACACAAGTGGATGGTCCATAAGCTGCCTGCTCTAGGGTTGGAGAGCCCATGTGAACTCTGGGAAGGGTCTGAGGAGCAGATCCAGGCCCTGGAAATCTGGTGTTACAGAACCAAGATAAGCTCCTGGGGCTCATGTGGCAACTTGGCTATGCACTCGGCTGAGGATCACTTCCATCAGACATTTATAAGTGGGGGAAGGGGAAGCTACGTGGTCAGCTGGAGTTCTTAATCCTATAACCATCCTGCAAGGCTCCCAAGGTTTTCTAGGCTGCCATTTGTTCCAAGTTTGTGACCCCATTAGTTCTGGCCAGGAGACACTTGGGGACAAGTTAAGATCCCATGAGGTCCATATAGTGAGCATATACTTCAGAGCCCACTTTCTATACATGAATTTTGTCATTTGACTTCATATCTTCTGGCTGCCTTGCTAAAACTGTCCAAGTCACAGATCTGGCTCAAAACTAAGAATTTTCACAGGAGTGAGTCCCCCATTAGTGGAGGTATTCAAACAGAACGGGAGTAACCTAGGCACAAGTCAGTAGCCTCCAAAGTCAGTGAGGCTCAGATGGCAGCCAGGCAGGTTGTCAACTTAGGCTCATGATCAGGTCTAGCCACTAACACGACAGGGTCCACGTGAGACTTAGAATATGTACAGCTTCCTAAAGGGAAGTTCACGGGATCTTGGGGTCTTCTCCCCTGTCAGAACCCCATCATTTCTGGAAGCTGGGACTCTTCACTAGGTGGTCTACATCCTCCACCATCCTGAACGGATCCATGCTGTCGCTCTCCAGGGGCAGAGAGAACATTTTAGACCTCAGCTGGTCCTCGGTTTCAAAGAAGGACCGGTGAAACACAGGGATAAAGTTTGAGGGTTTCTGGTCCTGGAGCTGTTCTCTGGGCTTGGCATTGATGAAGAGGATATGGAGGTGATGCTTCATGGATCTGTACTGATTGTACCCCAAGCAGTCCATTTCCTCCCTGAAGGTACAGTCTTCCTCCGAGTATCGAATCTTTGGAGAAAGAGACAAGAGGCTGTGCACATGAGCAAGCACCAGTGCCCCATCCCAGTAGCAACCAGCAGTGTGCTCTCCTATCAATTGCCTTTAAGCACACAGAAATCCAGGCATGGTTGTGCTTAACTTTCATCCCATGCATGACACGAGAGATGGAGGCAAGAAATCCAGAATTGAGGACCAGCCTGGGGTACATGAGATTGTTAGCTCATCCCAGAAGTATCCAGCAACTTTCTCTTGAGACAGATTCTTACCATATGTAGTCCTGGCTGGCCTAGAACTCAAAGATCCACCTGTTTCTGTCACCTGAGTGCAGGGATTAATCAGGTTAGGGTTGGATTTTCATTTTGAAACAGATACCTCCCGGACCATGCTGACTTTGAATTCATGAACCTCCTGCCTCTACTTCCCAAGTGCTGGGATGACAAGTGAGCCCCACTGAGCTGGGTTTATGCAGTGCTCAACTGAACTCGGGGCTTTGAGCATGTTAGGCAATCCACTCCACCAGCAGAACTCAGTTCCCCAGTCCTGTCATGTTTTTTGAGACAGGGTCTCATTCTGTGGCCTTTAGCTCCCAGCAATCCTCCTGCCTCCGCTTCCAGAAGGTTGGTGTGTGCCAACATGCCTGCTTGGTTTGTACCAATTGTCCACTCCAACCTTAGGCTGAGCAAAATCCACACAGCAGCTGGCAGTGTGCAAGTCTTCCTGGCTTTTAACTAGTGGCATTGAATTCTGATCATTATTTACCAGCTTTCCAAAACTCTGCTCCCAGTTAGATTACATTTTCTGGGTAGTAACTGCAGCCTTACCTGGGGCCAGGGATAAAGGGATCCTTCCTGTCTTGACCTGCAGCACAGGAAGCTTTTCTAATGCTGAGGTGGTGGAGTCTCCTACCATTGTGAGAAGAGAAGCCCCCTCACAGGCAGCAGGCTAGGATCTGCCTGATAATCCGCAGCTCCTCCCCCCATGCCCAAGACTAAGCCCACACCCTGTGGG
The DNA here is from genome assembly GCA_019843965.1 of Rhynchomys soricoides. Lineage (NCBI taxonomy): Eukaryota > Metazoa > Chordata > Mammalia > Rodentia > Muridae > Rhynchomys > Rhynchomys soricoides. Next base: position 2,005,441 of record JADRCH010000238.1, on the reverse strand, counting down.
TGGCCGGAAATGAGTGCTGTAGGAAGCTGTCCCTCATCCCGATCCCCAGTACCAGAATATTACTAGTCCCCAGGCTTGAGGTACCAGTGGTAGTCTCCCAGACTGGTGCCACATCCCTTTGGGGAGCCTACATGGCTCAATAAACATAAGCTGTGTCTGCCTAAGCATGCTGAGGTCATTGAACGGCAGGTAGAAGACTGTTAGCAGATAAGGCTCAGATAACAGGCTAATTCCAAGAACCTATTGCTCCTGCCCTGGTTGATGGCACTGGGACAGAGCCACCAGGCAACAGGGGCCATGTTCCCTGAAAAATGTGAACTGTTGATAAATATAGGATTTATTTCTCTTGGAGAATTCATACGGGCAACTGGTCACCCCTTTTTTTCATATAGGAACGATGGATTGTGGGGTTTCTATTTTAAAGGAGAGTTTGTAATGAACTATGCCCACCAGATCGAGGGCAGCACTGGAATTGGGGGGCAAAGCTTCCATGGGCCTTCCTACACTATTTACATTAGTGCAGAATGGGGGTCAGACCCCCTGCCCAGCACCTTCCTCACAAATAAAGACTTCAGGAAGACACTGTGGCAGGAGATTTCTCGGGCCTGGGGTGTCAGCTTTTAGCCAGGCGGCGGACCCCCTCTTGGTAAACAGGCTCCTCCGTGGCACCTCCCTTTCTCTGCAGACCCCTTTCTTTCCCTTCTTGTGGTCTTTCCATGTAGATAAATTGACCTCAGAGACGCAAACAATTTTGAGACTTAAAAGAAACAAAACGTAGCCATCCTTCCCCACAGGGGGACCTTCTACCCTGAGTCCCAGCTTCTTCCAGGAGCCCAGGACTAGCCGAGGGACCTCACAGCCTCCGCTTGTACCGCCAGAGGTAGGACCGAAGGCTTCTTTGGATTCCCAGCTGCTGTTCCTACAGAGCACTAGCCTATCTACTTCACGACTCCGGCTTTCAGGGGTTACCTGAACCTGGCCAGCGCGCCTCACCTCAATTCCCCCAGGTCCCAAGCAGGTGAACATCTTGGGGTCTTTCTAAAGGATCTACTTTTACATCACACCGTGTACCTAGGACATAGAAATTAATCGAAAAGACCCCTTTCTTTTTTCTTTTTCTTTCTTTTTTTTTTTTTTTACTTGAGGGAGAGGGAGAAAATCGAGGACAACACACGCAAAGCCTGGAGATGAAAAGAGCAGAGGTAGGTTTTCCTGCTCAGTATCAAAGGGGCCGAAACTGAATGGGACTCAGCAGCCAGCCCAGCCTATGGGAGGATTAGACAACTCCGCTGGCCCCGCGGCTTTTCTCCGCTGCCGCCTGGGGCCACCACTTTACCCAGGGAGGGCAAGAGTAACATTAGCCTCACTATCATTGGTACCTTGCCCTCGAGTTCCTTTTGGGCCTGAGCAGGAGGTGAAAAAAACAAATACGGACCCAGTGCGGCCCCGAGCATCCCGTCGCGTGGAGGCGCACTCACCAGTCCGTATATCTTGCCGTCCGCGCTCATGCAGAGGTACCGCACGCTGCTGACGTCCTTGATGGCAATCGTCTTCAGAGCGACCGCGCGGAACTCCAACAAATCTGTGAGCAAGAGAAGAAGTTGCCGGGACCCAGTAACACGTGGGTACGGCGGGCCACACTGCCTCGCCCTTTCCCAGCTCCAGTCTGGAAGTCAGGGGTGGGAGGATGGTGACACACCCACGTGCTCCTGGGTCCGAAGGAACCCGAGGGGTCGCGCTGGCGGATACTCACTTCGTTCGTTCTGGTCCTCCTCGCAGTCCACAGAGCCGTCGCTCCGGATATGCAGGAAGCAGTTGGAGACGTAGGGACCAGAGGAGTACAGGTACTGCAGGCGGGTTATCTTGCCCCAGCCGTAGAGAAAGAGTGGATCTCCATCCGACACAGACTGGGATTGCTGGACCAGGGGACGCCCAGCCACGGCCAGCCACAGAGTGGCCAGGATCAGGGCTCGGGCCACCGCACTCCCGTTCCACTTTATCGCCATGGCACCTCGGGGTCGTGAAGGCGCGGAGACTGCGATGCGGCGGGATCTCGAGTTGCAGGCGCAGGGGAGGCACAGCCCACAAAGCAACCGGGCGCTTGCGGCGCGGGGCGCGGGGCGCGCAGCGCTACTGCTCCGACGGCGGGGCGGCTCCGGGCACGCAGCCTTATATACGTTTCGTCCCGCGGGCTCCCGGGTAGGTGACCCCGACATCAGAGCATTTCTCCTCCTAATTGCATCAAGTCTCCGCCCCCCTCACACACCCATTCAGCTCCAGCCCAGTGACCCCGCCCAGGCCTGCCAGATCTGGCAGAGGAGCCCCCCTTTGAGACTGCGGCCTGGGGAGCGTGTGTTAAATGCACAGTATCTTGGTGGTTATTGAATAGGCTATTTTTAATTTTACTATTAATTATTGAGGTCTTCAGTCCCTAGACTTTCAGAGGGATGCGCATGGGAAGGTCACTAGAGACTACAAGGCACGCAGAGCTCTGTCTCTGTAGCCCCCTGTTCGAGTCTTGGATCTCTCCTTTGCATGCTCTCGCAGATCCGACCCTCTCGCATTCTCCCGGTCCCAGACCTAGGCTCCCTGTTCATGGATATTTGCCCTACACATTGGAGACCTCGTGGGAGCGTGTCGCGCGCACTAGGTGGCGCTTCAGCCTTAGTTTCGGCCTCCACTGTGCTGCCAGCCGCTGTCTTCGCGTCCTCTGCCTGCCTCGCGCGTGGACTACACAAGGCGAGCGTCACTAGGGTTGCGACTTTTGAGAAGGGTGGGCTGACCAGCGCTCAGAGGCATGGTGGGCCGCGGGGTACCCTCTTGGGCCGGAGATCAGGCCCTTGAGTCTGCGCGCGGGGGACAGCTGCGTACCGGTGAGGAGGGGGCCAGCTAGGAGCAACGGTGGACGCTGCTGGCGGCGGGTCAGGTGGGAGGAGAATGGGGGCCTCTCCTTGAGCCGCTCTTGCAAAGAAAGGAGGCAGCCTGCAGAGAATTCCCCGGCCTGGAAGAAAGGGTCCTCGCAGGGGGCTTTGGCTCAGCGCTTATCCTTTCTCATTATGCCTCCAATCCCCCAACTCCTGTATGTGGGGCCCCGGGAGGCTGGTTTGGGTAAAGAGGTACTGACCTAGCTCCGTGGTGATGGGAGGTCTGTCTGCAGGGGCGGGACAGCAGAGAAATGGCAGATCTGATGAATCTCAATGAGGAACACGCCACTTTCCGACGCCATCAGTGACTGGCATTAATGACGGAGCTCTGGGAGAATGTCACCAGGAAAGCCTTTACAAAGAGACATCACCGAAGGCTCTCAGGACCGAGGACTCCCATGCTGTGAGGCTTGTTTTAGAGAGCGGTGTCTCCTGTAAAATCTAATTACTTCTCCCTTGTGAGTCTCAATCGACAGCGCGGGCTATTAATCTTAATTGCCTTCCCCTGCCGCTTTGGTTTTAATGTCCGTGATAAATGTGGGGTACCGGGGAGGTTGACAGAGACTTCATTAAGGAGTCCCCCCAAATTGGGCTGTAGGGTGGCATGTGGGTGGCAGCTCCCCATCCTTACTCTGCTTCTTTCTCAGGGACTCTCAGAAGAGTTGGAGATGTTGGTAATGGAGTGCTCAGAGAAATGTCTGTAGGATCTCTGGGGACCCCCCATAAGAACATTCTTCTCCAGGGTGGGTTTTACTTCCACCTCTGAACAAGGGTAGAAAACGGGACTCTGGAAAGTGTCAGAGAGCCACTAAGGACACACATCGTGAGAGGTGAAAAATGGAGACTTGTGTGTGACAAAGGCAGGATGGCCTGTCTCAGGGCTCGGGAGTGACAGCAGAACTACAGCTGGCCACTCCATGGGCACATGATAAACTCTGCACCAGTTACACCTGCTCCTGGGCTTGATTTGTGTCGTTTGGAAGAATGGGCATAGGAGTCCTAAGATCTCTGTTCATGTATAGAACAAGAGCCTGGGTTGTTCACACAGAGAGCTACAGTCTGTTATAAGTGGCCTTTTATAGTTACAGCAACCTGGGAGTGAATCCTGAAGGAAACCGAGGCTTACATAGACAGAGTGTGAGGGGGCGTGCCCGGGAGATTCTGATCACCACTCCGCTTGTACATTTTGGGGGTATCCCCGAGAGAAAGTAGGAGAGAGAGAGAGAGAGAGAGAGAGAGAGAGGGAAGGGAAGGGAAGGGAAGGGAAGGGAAGGGAAGGGAAGGGAAGGGGAGGGAAGGGAGGAGAAAGGGAGGGGAAGGGAAGGGAAGGGAAGGGAAAGGGCCGGGTGGGAGGAAAGAGATTTTTTGCAAGCAGGGGGCGCTGTTGCTGCTTTATAGACTCTTCTGATGAGAGATGAGGGGGTACCTGCTGCTTTCTGTGGCCTCTGGATGCAGATATGGTCCCCAGGAATCTTCAGAGCCCTGTGTGGTGCTGAGACGGGGTTTCTAAACTGACATCTCATTGACCTAGTGGTGTGGGGGAGCAATGAGCAGAACTCCTGTGACTTCTGCTGTTTTTTCCTCAGGGCCAATACCAGCCAGATGGCCAGAAGGGCTTGGCTTACCGGCTTTTTTGCTGATTGAAAACAAACAAAAACAAAACAAAAGCCCACAAAACTTTTTATTCTTTGAAAGTTCCTTACAACTTTTTTTAATTGTTTGTATTTGCGTCTGTCTGGGGGTTGGGGAGGATGTGCTGCTGAATGAAGAGGCTCAGAGAGGCCAGAGGTGTGATAGTAAACCTCTGGCCAGGGTGTGCTGCCCCATGGGGGTGCTGGGAGATGAATAAAGGCCCTCTGGGAGAGCAGTAAACTTCTTAACTGGGGAGGGAGAGATGGCTCTGCAGTTAACACTGGCTGCTTTTCCAGAGGTCCCTGAGTTCAATTCCCAACAACCACATGGTGGCTCACAACCATCTGTAATGAGATCCTATGTCCTCTTCTGATGTGTCTGAAGACAGTGTACTTGTATACATAAAATAAATAAATCTTTAAAAACAAACAAACAAACAAACACCTTCTTAACTGCTGAGTCATCCTTTCAACTCCGGTTTCTTTCAACTCTCTCCAGAGTCCGCCACAAAATCTCTCACCCAGCTTCATGTCCTGATTTTGGCTTTTGGTTTTGTCTATCTCTATCCCTGACTGTTCTGCTGTTCTGGAAATCACTATGAGGCCCAGGCTGGCTGTGATCTCAAGGCAATCCTCTTGCCTCAGCTTATCATGTGCTGGGATGACAGGCCTGAGCCATCAATGTCTAACTTAGGAAGACCCAAAAGGCCAGTCCACAGCCGAAGGGGAAGACTGACCACTAACGGGGAAGGGGTCGGCTGTAGGTCACCAGAATGTTCCATATTATAAGTGTAGGAATAACATTTGTTAACATTCTTAGAATTGTGCTCTGAGGGCTGGCAAGACAACTTAGCCAATTCAGGTGCTTGCCTGAAGACTGAGTTCACTCCCCAAGGAGTGGAAGGAGAGAACTGACTCCCAGGGTTCTCCTCTGACCTCTGGATATGCACTACGGCATGGGCATACATGCACATAAATAACTGCGCCCTTCCAGTCAGGGTGGAGGGTGGAATTTGTGGTGTAATTTCTAAATTTTACAGAGCAGGCTGCATTTGAATTTTAAAGATGCATTAATTTAGAACTTACTATATATGTGTATTTTTTTAATTTTTTTTTCTTTTCCATTGTTGAGTCACACTACACAGAATGTGCCCAGCAAACTGTTTTCTGGGTGCAGCCTAAGGGCTCTCATGGTGGAAGTAGGTGTCACCCAGGGTCTCCAGAACTCTTTTTCAGCTTAGAAAATGAAAACTTGTAAGAGGGTATATTTTATTTTAAATCATACCTACAAAATCTGTTGGAAGGATCCCCTGGGTGTCTTTGACCCAACTTCGCCATCTAGAAAATGCAAGAAGCCATGCTACAGAGCTGAGAGAATGTGGTGTCATGCCTCTGACTGGAGAAGGCTGGGCTCACAGAGAGTGAAGGCAAGCCCACCACAGGCAACCCAGGGCTGAGCTGAGCTGGTGTAGAAACTCACAGCCAGTTATCCCTGAGTTCACCACTAAGGGCTCCCATCCCCATGGAGATGTGCTCCTCTGATGGGCTTCATTCATGTTGGCTTCCCACCAAGGACAGGCCAGGGTGTGAGAGCCTATGCCAGATCGAGGTTGTGCCTCATGACTCACAGACATGAGACAGGCCAGGAGGAGAAATGAGGATCCACTAGCCGATGAACAGAAAAGGGGCTTTGCCTGCTCTGCTCCTTATCCTGTGTCCCTTTAGATTGCATTCCTCTGGCTTGTGCTGGCTGTCACTCATTTAGATGGGGACTCTGGAGTGCAATGCTAGCCAGAGCTGGGAGGTTGCTCTCCTGAAGCCCAGTGTCTAGGATGCCAGTGAGCTGGGGCCTGTGAGACCTTAACTTACATGGCTCAGTCTCCTGCTGTCTGCCAGCAGAACTGGTGCTGGTGATGTTGCTAGGAGCCCAGCAAGGTGGGTGGAGTCACTAGGGTAGAAATACATCCCTGTGGGGGAGCAATCTCTCCATTTTCAGTGCCTGATTCCCACGCCTTCTGTTTGTTTTAAGAGATCCTTCTGGAAGTTTCCTCACAAGACACTTAGAGTCACAGTCTCTGTTCCTCTTGAACTGGGGCCTGGTGGCTTTATGTGTGTTTATATGATATCCCTAGGGATACAGTGCCTAAGTTTGACTCATGCCCTTGCCCTATCTGATGCTATCAGTAACTATGACCACAGATTTGCACCATCTGAAGAACCACAAGCCATGGCTCAGTCACCATGACTCACTCTGAAGACCCTCCTGAAGGGCAGTGTGGTATTTTTCCTATTCCAGACCCCCCATAACCCCGAAGCAATGATCAGCATCTGTGAGAATGGCCACTGCCAATTATGGGCACTGTCGTCTGGCAGCCCTTCCCAAGTGACTGCTGATGCTTGTGCCAAGCATGAGGGGCAATTTCCCCCACACTAGCCACTGGCAAGCAGCAAGGCTAGAATCTAAACACAGAGCCATTGACTTCTGTATGGACCCCTTTATGAGTGGCAAAACAAATGACCATTGACCAACAATGACTTTCATAGATAGTCACTCCTCAGAGTACCCAAGGCAGGAAGCCAGGGATCAAGGCGTGAGCAAGAGTCAGATGTGGTGGTGCACACCTGTCTTTCCAGCACTCCAGAGGAAGGGGCAGGAGAACCAGGAGCTCAATGCCTTTCTCACTTACATAGAAAATTCAAAGCTGGGCAGTGCTTAGGCATGCCTTTAATCTCAGCAGGTTGGAGACAGAGGCAGGCAGATCTCTGAGAATTCAAGAGCCAGCCTGCTCTACAAAGTGAGTTCTAGGACAGTTAGAGCTACAGAAAGAAACATTGTCTTGAAAAACAGAACAAAGAAACAAACAACACAATAACAACAGATAAAAGTAGTAAGTGGAGTGGGGACTAGAGAAATGGCTCGGAAGAGCATCGACTGCTCTTCCAGAGGACCTGGGTTTGATTCCTAGCACCTACATGGTGGCTTGCACCATCTGTAACTCTAGTTCCAAGGGATCCAATAGGCACAGTACATAGTGCACACACATGCATGCTGTCAAAACGTCATATATAAAGTAAAATTAGTACAAATCTAAAAACAATTATTTAAAATAAAATAAAGAATAGATCCAGGTGGCTTACTTGTTTCCAGGTTCTGAGGCCTGTTCCTGAGCCTCTCTCGATCCTGATGGTCCAAGTCCCCCTCAGCTCGGGGGAGCATCACTTGGCCTTGGCCTTTATCTCTAAGTAGTCTCTGCCTGTTTGCTTCCTTCCAAGCTCTCCCTGTCATGCTTTTGGCTGTGTCTTTCAGCTTAGCCTCACCCTCCACAAGGATGTTGTCAGTGTGTGTGTGTGTATGTGTGTGTGTATGTGTGTGTGTGTTTGTGTGTGTGTGTGTTTGTGTGTGTGTGTTTTCCTTTTTTCTTCTCTTTCTCCTCTCTCCTCCTCTTCCTCCTCTTCCTCTTCCTCCTCTTCCTCCTCCTCCTCTTCCTCCTTCTCCTCCTCCTCTTCTTCTTCTTTTCTTCTTCAAGAAGATCTCACTGCATACTTCTGGCTGGCCTCAAACAGACATCCACCTGCCTATGTTTTCCAAGTGCTAGGATTAAAGACCCATGCTACCTCACCCAGCCTATCTTGAAGTTTTTTGTTTCATTCCCTGCAGAAAGCTCCTTTGAATGTGGACATTCACTTATGGGGCTGGAAGAATGTGTCTTGGCTTGGGGACCACCATTCAGCCCGGCATAAGCCGACCATTCAGTGTTCCTCCCCACCTGCCAGGTGCTTCCCTCGTTGCCCTGAGGAAGAAGTGGTGAACAGTGGGTCTCCTTATGTGCAGTATGAAGGTCCTATAGTCAGGAGCAACTTGGAGAGTGTGGACAGGGCCCAGGAGGCTGGACTCTGAGAGTCACTCTATAAAGGATCCTCCCTGAGTGACTCCCATCATCGTTCCCTGAAGTCTAATCCCTTGATGGCCTGGCACTGGCCTGGCTGTCTCCAACAATCCCTCATTTGTGATGGGACCCTGGGCTTCCTATAGCAGGAGAGGGCTGCAGGGAGATGAAGCAGGGTGTCCCCGACCCTGGAGAAATTCACCAAAGGCAGACAACCTCACAGAGGCAGCAGAGGTCCTCATCCTCCACGTAGCTCCTACCTTCCGCAAAGCTGCTGGCCTCTCCCCAAATACACCTGGAAAGCCTCTTGCACCTGAGCACAAAGGAGGTCCCCTCATGGTTGTCACAGCTAGGGCTGAAGGGCAAGGTTCCCTCTTACCTCTCAGCTGGCCTGGCAGGTGACAGTGGAGACCACAGTGGCACTGCTGTCCTTTCCCAGTGGCTTCTGACTTACTCATGATGTACCCACCATTCCTGCTCCAGCCTCCTTGCTAATGGTCCATCTCCATGTCCCACCAGGACCAAGATGGACTCAACAAAAGCCTGTGAGCTTTACCCATCTGGAAAGAGAAGAGCCCAGAACTGCAGGCCCCAGGCTGTGAGTAAGGCGGGTAAGCTGAGGGGCTATGCACAAGGTTTTCAGGTGCTCACACCCAAAGACAGAAATGGCGTCTCAAAATAATTTTTAAAATCTGCAACCATATTCACTGGAACCCAGTTCAGAGCAGATGACAAAACTCTTTCTGTAAAGACTTCACTGCAGGAAAAGTATTTGGACTCTAAGCCGATGAAGGTCTACAGCTATGCTGGGGGAAGAGGGAGACTGGTTGGATCTTGTCTTTCTTCCCATCTTTCCCCTCACATTCCCCATAGTGAACTGACTGCTCTCCTCGTCACAGCCCAGAAGCTGTGAAACCTACAAATGATATTTTCAAAGTGACCCAGGGCCACAGACAAAGGAGTCTGTGACGTGGTTGAGTGACTCCATCAGTCAGCACTGAGTAGCCACATTTGGGGACGTCAGTGCAGCTCCAGTGGTCAAAGGCACACGGACAGCTTCGTCTCACACGTCCCTGAATGTTACCTTCCTCTTAAACAAAGCCCTAGGTCTCTGCACAATGGCCTTCCAGTCAGGCTTCTCCGGCCGGAACCTTCCTGGTATTTTCCTTCGAGGGTCAGAGGCGCTGCCCTGGGGTGGAACCTGAGCCTCAGCCACGCAGCCTCAGCAGCCCGGGCGGTGACCTCCTGGAGCCACTTTCGGGCTACTTTGTGCCTGCTGAGGAGCCTTTTAACTTTTCGCAGCTCCAGCCTGCAGTCTCCAAAGGGCTCATGAGATTCTCAGGGACCCGGCAAACCTGGCGAGTCCCCAACGCTTTGATTCACAGAGCAGATGTTTGCCAGGTGACATTTGCAGGGCTGAGGGAGGCGGAATTGCATAAGAATAAGGGTGACAGCTCCCAAAGCTGGCGGAGCTAGGCTCCCAGTTCGGGCTGTTAATTGGTAGGGAACAAATTGGGGCTACCACCTGTGGTCCAGCTGCTGGGAAACTGACAAGAGGATCTACAGGACACGCAGCAGGTCAGTTGGCCAGGTCTTCCTCAGACCCAGGAGCTTCCTGGGTCTCCTCTGGGCCCCAGTTTCCCCAGGCTGCTCTCCACTCTGTAGAACATTTCTAGGAATGATGTAGATGTCCTTACCTCCCCCAACCCCCTCTTTTGGCTCAGTGTCACACTGTGTAGCCCTGGCTGGCCTGAAACTCAGTGACTAGACCAAGTTGGCCTCAAACTCCCAGAGTTCCACCTGCCTCTGATTCCTCAGAGCTGGGACCAAAGGTGTACATGATGGGCCTAGCTGCTGTTACTCCTTAGTTGCATGCCCTAGCCTAGCGAGGAGAGGGTCCAGGAGAGGACCCTCCTGGGGTTAAGCACTACCTTTCCCCACTACAGCAAGGGCAGTGGCTTCTTTTATTTATTATTTGTTTGATTATTTCTCGAGACAGGGTTTGGCTATCCTGGAACTCTTTGTAGATCAGGCTGGTCTCGAACACATGGAGATTTGCCTGCTTCTGTCTCCCCAGTGCTGAGATTAAAGGCGTGCGTCTCCACTGCCCGACTGGCTTCTTTTATTTTTAATTTTAAAAAAATCATAATTTTTAAATTATGTTTCTGTGGAGGGGGTGTGAGCACATTGGTGCAGTATCCACAGAGGCCAGTAGAGGGTATCAGAGCCCCTGGAGCTGGAGTTGCAGGAACTTTTGGGCCTCAGAACATGGATACTGTAAACAGCAAGTACTTTTAACCACTGATCTTTCTCCACTCTGCTGGCTGATTTTACTGAAGGGGTTACTAGGAAGCCTAACGGCAAGGCTCTTCGTCCCTGTGTGTTAAACGCCCCAAGGTTGCACAGAAGCCCTACTTTAAGGAAGGCCAGTTATGTAGGAAGGCACAGTGAACCACACAACTCCATAGTTGATTGACAGATGGTGGGTGGGGAATCATGGTGGTCATGCCTGGATAACTGGAGGCTCCTCAGAGGGTTGAATGTGGTGAGACCAGAGTGCCCAGCTTGCAACCCCGCCTCGGTGCAGCATGACCTTTAGTTTGTGTGTTTATTTTCTCCTTATAGTTTCTTTATGTACCTGTCCCCTCACAGGGCAGGCAGTGACCTCTTGCCCTCCCCCCACCACCATCAAATTCAGCTGCTATCCAGCACCTAGCCGAGTGCTCAGGCGTTGCAAGGTGTTCAGTAAGTATCCATGGCATGAAGGAAGTCAGGCTGTGGTGGACAGCCGAAGAGAAGGAAGCTTGACCAGCAGAGTGGAGAGAAAGTGAGCCATCTGGCCCAGAACGGGGTGCCTACAAGATAAGTGTGCTGGCTGCCTGTTATCCCCAGCACTCCAAAGTAGGATTGCTGCTACCTTAAGGCCAGCCTGGATTACATCACAAGAAAACAGACAGCAGGTTGGTGTTATTCAGACACCCTGAGCCAGATTACAGCAGCGGGGGAGACCACAAGCCCCTGAACAGAGGCTGAACATGCTCATGGCATACTTGCAAAGTGGGACAAAGCACAAACCCCATGGCACTGGAGCAGGCACTAGCTATTGGTTCGCAAGGAACACCTTCCTCTTGCCACAGCTTTTTGTAGCCCACTGTGACCAGGGTTTAGTGACAGTTGTGTCTCTCAGTGGCCATCCTCCGGGAGGGCTCACAGAGGAATCTTGTTCTAATCTGTGCGTATACAAACCTGCCCTTTCTTTTTCTTTAATTATTTATGTTTGCTTGTGTGAGAGCAGATTTCTCTTCATAGCCCTGCTTGTCCTAGAACTTACTCTGTAGACCAGGCTGGCTTTGAACTCAGAAATCTGCTTGCAGCATATATGTAGGTAGAAGTCTGAGAAAGACCCTGGGTGGTGTTCTCAGGAATGCTGCCCACTTCTTTTGAGATGGGGTCTTTCACTGAACCAATGCCAGAGTCCTCGGCTCCCCCGACTCTGTGTGCCACCACCTGGCTTTTCCAGGTGGGTTCTGGCGTTGAACTCAGGTCCTCATACTTGCCTTACAGCCACTTTACCTGCCGAGCCACATCGGAGCCACATCCTGAGCCTAATTTTACTTTTCAAAGATCTTCGTGCAAGTATGGAGGTGGGGGGAGTCTGCTTAAAATCACCATTTGGCATCGTGAGGTACAGATGGAGGTCTATTGGCTCTGTCACACAGACGTTTTCCTCGCAACTGAGGAATCCCAAGTTCTACATCACTGTGACCCCAAATGGGCTCTTAGAGGAGGCAGAGAGAAATAGACAACAGCAGTGTGGAATATTACACAACAAAGAACATGGATAGTTCTTACACCCATAGAAGTGAATCTGAGAGATGTGATAAAGGGAGAAAGAGCAAAATGGCAAAATATGCACACACACAGACACACCTACAGACACACATAGAGAAACACAGGCACACAGACACACTCAGAGAAACACAGATACACAGAAATACACACACAGACACACCTACAGACATACAGACACACAGATACACATAGAGAAACACAGGCACACAGACACACACAGAGAAACACAGATACACAGAAATACACACACAGACACACAGAAACACAGACATACACACATCACACACACAGACACACACACACACACCACACATAAACACAGACACACATAGAAACACACAGACACACACACACAGAGACACAGACACATAGACACATATACATACAGGGAGACACAGACACTCACACACACATACTACACACACACACACACACACACACACACACAGAGCATAAAGATGAAAGGCCACTCTAGAGAGGTGTGTCTGGGCTGTTAAACTACAAAGCAAGCTGTAGTGAAAGGGGCTGGGGTCAGGAAGGGCAGAGGCTGGGGGCTCTGGGGTGACCAGGCCCTTCCTGGTATTGGCTGCTGTTGTCCTGTGGGCATCTGCTTTAAGATGACTCCCAGAGTCCCCCTCTGTGCTGTCACCCTGTGCTCTGTCCTGAATGCTGGGTGAGTAGGAGGGGTGGGGCCCGTACTTTCCACTTGGATGTTAATAGATTGGAGACCATCGCCAAGCTTTGCAGGGCTATGGCTTGACAGCTGCCTCTAATTCCCACCTCCAAACAACTCTGAAGAATGTCATTTATGGTCCTTGGTCACACCTGGAGGTCTGAATCTAGGGAGGGGGACCTCTTTCCTGGGCACTTTGCTCTGAGCAGCATAGGACAGTAGCCAGGCTTGCTCTGGCCTTTGCTGCCAAATGGCTGGGCCACCGGGGCTCTGAGGTTGTCCTGGGTGAGAGACTGTTCTGTCTTTCCTGGGTGCTACAGGCCAACTCTAAAGCATTTGAGGCCACCTGCCACCAGGAACAGAGTCGCAATTTCAAGAGGGTTCAGAGGCCCAGAAGCTGTCCATCAGTGATGGCAGCTATGGACACTGAGGGCCAATTCATAGGGGGCTGCTACTTTTCTGAGGTGTGGCATTCCACAAGGTGATGGCCTCGGGGCCCCTGGGTTGGGGACCTGGACTGGTCTTGGGCTTTGAATAGGTCAGAGGTTGGGAGTGGGTTTAGATTTCAGAAGCAGCCATCAGAGGGGCCATCCAGGCAGTCTCCAGGGGCTGAGTGGCTGCTGCAGAGTCAGTGATGGACATGACCCTGTACTCTACCAGAGTGGGTGTTGGTTGACACCTGCCTACCCACCAGCACTGGACACCAACACCAGGTGAGACTGTTGCCTTCTGTCCCACAGGGACCACAGCCTCAGGTTTCTTCTGCTGCTTACCTACTATATCAGGGCTTCCCAGAGTTTACACTACCCAGGGAGCCCATCTGCCATCAGGAGAAAGGATCCTGCATTTCCCATGGGGAGGGAACTGAAGCTGAAGCAAGGCCAACCCACCAAAGTCCAGACAAGTCCAGGAACCAAGTACTTTAGTGTTCTCTGAGCTCATCCACAAAAAGAACCCATGGGGATGCTCCAAAGGACACAGTCAGTGACATGCCTCCTCCTAGGATGGCATCTGGTAGCTCTTGTTTATTTATTTTATGTAATATATATTTCTTTTCACTATTGGGAGTCCGACCAAAGATACAACACCACTGATATAATCCACAGCCCTCTTTCCATTTATTTGAGGCATTCTTACTAAGTAGCCCAGGCTAACCTTGAACTCATTCCATAGCCTACACAAATGTTCCATCCTCCTGCCTCAGCTTCCCCAGTAGCTGGGATAACATGGCCTGCTGGTTGTAAGTATTAAAGGAGCCTTAAGTTGGGTGTTCATCCCTAGCCAGCTCAGTGGTCACATGATCTCTTCCTCAGTTGCCCGATAGGCCACCTGCTATAGTGGTCAGCTCATAGAGGCCGGTGCCAGATGGATTGATGCAAAAGAACTTCTTTCTGTAGACAGCCTGGCCTGGTCTTGTAGGTCATGGGGACTGGAAACCCCATGAGTTCTATCTATGTGACATGTCACTGTCTGCCCTGCCTGCCTCTAGTGGGGGTACACTAAGAGCCGACAGCCCCAAAATTACCATAGTTGATAAGAGAGCTGGAGAGAGGGGCTGGAGAGATGGCTCAGTAGTTTAAGAATACTGACTGCTCTTCCAGAAGACATGAGTTCAATTCCCCACACCTACATGGCAGCTTATGACTGTAACTCCAAGATCTGACACCCTCACACTGACATACATTCAGGCAAAACACCAATGCACAGAAAAATAAAAATATTAAAGATGGGGGTGGGGGGTGGATATACAGGTGTAGGGAGTGGAGGAGGAGAACAAGCACAGGCCTTTCAGCGTGGTAGGCACTGGTCCAAAGGAGGGAGTTGACAGCTCTGAAGTCTTGCCCACTGCCACAGCATCTGTTCTGCAGGGAAGAAAGCCACTTGGACTGGGTTCACGGCATGTCGAACAGTGGGAATGCTGGACAGAAGCCAGGAATCCTTGTGCAGGCCACAACTTGCACAGCTGTACAAAGCCTGCCTGCCTGAACAGATGTGTGGGATCTTGTCCATCTGTGTGCATGCATACAGTTCAGAGACACACATGCACCCGCACATACATGTACACACACACTCACACAACCTTGTGCTCAGGTCCAGGATGAAGGTGGATGGACAATGGAAGCCCAGGAAGTTCCCTGGGCTAATTAAACCTGATAAATCTCCCTAGAGCAGTGGCTCTCAACCTTCCTAATGCTGAGACTCTTTAATATAGTTCCTCATGTTGTGGTGATCCCCAACCAGAAACTTATTTAATTGCTCCTTCATAACTGTAATTTTACTACTGTTATGAATCGTAAATATCTGATATGCAAGATAGCTGATATGCCACCCCTAAAGGGATTGCAACCCACAGGTTGAGAAATGCTGTTCTAGAGACTGACAGGCTTAGCCGGGCAGTGGTGGTGCACGCCTTTAATACCAGTACTTGGGAGGCAGAGGCAGGTGGATTTCTGAGTTCAACGCCAGCCTGGTCTACAAGGCTGGCCAGTAGTTCCAGGACAGCCAAGGCTACACAGAGAAACTCTGTCTCCGGGAAAAAAAGAAAGAAAGAAAGAAAAAGAAAAAGAGACTGGCAGGCCTACCCAGGTCCCAGCATTGGACAGGAAGTGTTCTGGGCCCAGTGTCTCTATGTTGCCTCTGGCTGAGCTGCACCCTGCAGAGCCCAGGACACGGAGGCACAGGAGGACCTGACATAGAAGTCTGTCTACCATTGCATGCCCTGGCACTGTCCAGTGAGCCATTGCCCTGAGTCCCTCCAGTCTCAATCTCCACAGTCAGGTTTACAAGCTGAGGTCAGAGGTCATCCAGACATCTATGCCAGGCTGGAGGGCTGACCTTTTTGTGAGTAAGTCAGAGGAGCCATGGAACCTCAGTGAGGAACTTCAGACCCCTTGGCCACTGTCTGAAACACTGCTTGAGGGTTGATCCTAATCGCCCCTAATTTAGGGACAAATGGCCAATTAAGGGACCATTTGAGAGTCAGAGAAGCAGAAAGCTTGTAAGGAGACAGACAGACTCGGACACAGCCACCCCCGACATCACATGGTCAGAGAGTCTGCCCACCAGCTGGGTGGAGGGCACAGCCTCCTCTCCTGACATCAAGGAATGATGAGGGGTGGTACCCTTAGGGCCACCAAAGTCCCCATGACAACATTCCCTGAGGGCCCTGCAGCTCATCTAGCTCCTTGATTCTGTCTCTGGCACTCAGTGATAGAGATGCCCACTCAAGGTCCACACTGGGCACTTGGCAGGGAACAGCTGAGGTCCATTTGTAACTTTAGTATGTGCAGGGCTGGAGCTGGAAAGAGGCAAAGAGACGAACCAGCAGGTACACAGATGCAGGGCTGGAGCAATGGCTACTACAGAAGTGTGGGAACCCAATCCCAATGCCCAGTTTCCACATAAAGGCAAATGTGGTGGCTTCTGGGGTGTCCCAGAAGCTAGTGAGTCTGCTGGATCCCAGGAGATCTGGGAAAGGACTGACCACCCCCAAAACAGGTCTCTTTTAGGAAGACTCCGTAAGTCCTTCAGGCCCTTCCGAGGCTTTATCTTAAGTGTACCTCTGTTCTTGGGTCAAGTGTCCACTGTGGACAGATGGCCTTTGGGGACATTCCTGCCTCCTCACTGATCTGTGAGGTCCTCCATGGTAGAGTAACACTTCTCCATCTGATGTAACTGGCTGGGCCCAGGGCCCCTGGCCCCTATGGTGCCTGCTAAACAGATGAGTAGGGAACCTGCTGTCCACTGAGATCTGTCTAGGATAGATATAAAGCAGTGAGGCAGGAGGCTGAGCTGGAATAAAGTTTCTTTTCTCCTGGCAGACCCCTCCCAGCCAGCTTTCTCAACACCCAGCAAGGCAGGGATGTGAGGAAGGACCCTCATAGGAATTCCAGCACCAGCTCACAACTGTCTGTAACTCCGGTCCCGAGGTATTCAATGCCTTCTGAAAGCATAGACCTACATGCAAGCAAAATGCACACACATAAAACAAACAATTAAAAAGGAAAAAGATGAGAGGGAGGAGAGAGACAGACAGACAGAGACAGACACAGAGAGACAGAGAGACAGACAGACAGAAACAGACACACAGAGAGAGACAGAAAGACAAAGAGACAGAGAGACAGAGACAGACACACAGAGAGACAAAGAGACGGACGGACAGAGACAGGCACGGGGGGGGGAGAAAGAGAGAGAGAGAGGGGGAGAGAGAGAGAGAGAGAGAGAGAGAGAGAGAGAGAGAGAGAATACTGCTTTAAGCACTGCTGCACTGCCTGGAGAGGAAGAATGGGGACTTTTCATGGCCTTTGGTGGCAGAGCCTCAACAGAGGAATTCCAAACCAATGACCTTTGCGGGAACATGCCACTCCTCAGCTGCCCAGGACTCTGCAGACCTCCCCTGTGGCCTCTCCATTCCTAGATCACTTGTTTCTCCAACCCTGGCATCTGAGGACAGCTCCAGCCAGGGGTCTGCTGAGGATCTCTGCTCTCCTTCCTGAAGGACGAGAAGAAGCGATGACCAAATATGACCTCTTTGCCCAGCAGATTGAGCCCTGGCTCTGATGTTCACTCCTACCCAACCCAAAGGAGGCTTGGGAGAGCCTGTGACTGAATCTGCAGATGGGCAGGCTGGGCACACTAAGTGGCAGTAACTAGACCTTACTAAGACCCAGACTTTGCTTTGCTTTAATGGCTAATCTTTTGGGGTATTTGCAGTGTGGTCAGTGTTTTTCTGATCTCTTGCTACACTACATGGCCTGCCTCTCCCCAAACTTGGCTCTAGACACCCACCTTGGGCCTGGGGAGATGGTTTACTCAGTAATGTGCTTGCCACACACGTTTGGATCCCCTGCACCCATGTAAGAAGCTGGGAGTGATGGCACACACCTGAACTCAGCACTGGGGAGGTGGAGGAGGGGGGATTCCTGGAGCTCACTGGTCAGTCAGCAAAGATGAATCTGTGAAGTCTGGGTTCAGCAAGAGACAGGGTTTCTCTCTGAGACTGACAGGGTCTCTCACTGATCTATAACTCCAGTTCCAGGGAATCTGATGCCCCCTTCTGGCTTCTGTCAGTACAGCTTTGCGAACATGGTGTGCAAACTTACATACAGGCACACATACATATAAAATAAAAATACATAAACCTCAAAAGCAATAAGGTGAAAAGCGATAGAAGATGGCTGATAGTGACATCTGGACCTCATCCATGAATACACATATGTGCACATGCAATACACACACACACACACACACACACACACACACACACACACACGCAAGCAAACAAAGCTTGTATTTGCTTATCTTTCTACAGGGCTGGTTCATCACTCCTTCTGCCCCAATGGGAAGTTACAATAAACACTAGGATCATTTGTATCTTAAATGCTGCCCATGGGCTCACATTTTGAACATGGGATCCCCAACAGTATTGCTCTTTTGGAAGGCTGTGGAATTTTCGGGAGATGGGACCTAGCTGGAGGAAGAAGGTCACTGGTATGGGTCCTTGGGGAATGTTATCCCTGACTTCCTTCCTATCCCCTCTCTTCTTCTTAGCCACCATAATATGAACCAAATTGATCTGCCTCAGCCTCCCAAGTGTTGGCTAGAAGACAGGCATGAGCCACCAAGCCTGGATTCCAAAGATGACACTCTGATGCTCCATAGAGACATGAATTTTGGGGATCACGATTCAACTGAGGGGTTGCTTGGTGTTTTACCTGCAAGCTTCACTGTTATTCCTGCCCACAGTTCAGAAAAGACATAGCTAGGCAAGGCGCCTGCAGAGATAAGATTCTCATGCAGAAAGTGACTCTTGGGCAGATCACCCTGGCCCTCAAAGCCATGGCTCCACTGCAGGTCAGGCCTACTGTTAGACAGGGTCCCGGCTCCCTGGAGTGTCCTCCCAGAAAGAGGTGGCACTGCAGGTGTCTGCCCTGCAGGCCTCTCCAGGTGGGCTCCATGGCCTTCAGAACACAGTAATGATCAGGAGTGTTCTCTATCACATCCCTCTTAATGGTCTATTAAAAGCAAGTCGGGGCCTAATGATTACAGGGAAAATTCTGCTGCTGAGCCTTTGACATACACAGCGGCTTACAGGCACTGGGCGGGACTGGGCGTTTGAAGTGGCAGTCTGTCCAGGAGCATCTGGAAGGCTGTGCTGCCCACACTACAGACACACCGAGCACAGCCAGCCCTCAAAGGGGCCCTGGTCTAATGCTGGACCAGGCTCTGCTTTTCTCTCTGGTTTTGACTTGCCCAAATCTCCAGAATCCTCCTTTGGGTCTTTCTTTGGTGTTGAGTGGGGAAAGCCAAGGAGTTGGGGGGGCTGGGGGGTGGAGAGGATAGAGAAAGGATTATTTCATTTTTTAATTTAATTTTTTTTTTTTTGTTTCTGAGCTAAACAACAGAATGTTAACTTCAAAGAATCAGACCTGACTTTTTCCCTTCCTCCCTTCCTTTCCTTTCCTTTCCTTTCCTTTCCTTTTCTTTCTTTCTTTCTTTCTTTCTTTCGTTTTGGTTTTCAAGACAGGGTCTCTCTGGGTAGCCTTGGCTGTCCTAGAACTCACTCTGTAGACCAGGCTGACCTCAAACTCAGAGATCCGCCTGCCTCTGCCTCCTAAGAGCTGGGATTAAAGGCGTGCACCACTATCACTTGGTTTATTAATTCAGGTCAGGTCAAGAGATTACCATAGTTCTGGAAACAGTTTAAAACAAATGAGGCACCCCACCCTGATTGAAGCCCTGGGGCAAGAGGTTGTATTTTGGGGACCGAAAACATCCATTTTCCTTCTTACCCCATCCATTCCAAAACTACTTATCAAACACCTGTCCTGTGCTCTCTGATGGGGACAGAGCCACAAGACACACTGGGGCTTGGTGCTTGGGAGAGTCTGTGGTCACTATGAGGAGAACCTAGGCAAGAGCTGACTTAGAGTGCAGAGAAGTGTGCTTTGAGGGAAACCAAATAGACACTGGCCCAGGCTGTGCTGAAGGTTATCATTTAGGGAGGAAGGCAAGGGAAGTCAAATGTATGCACAGATCTCCACGAGAGGATGGTACCCTGCCTTGCAGAAACGGGGAGAACTGCCAGCAAGTGCGGAGAGTGGAAGTGCATTGAGTACTGCATATCAGCCGGAGAGGGCAGTGTGGCTGAGAGGAGGGAAGCACTGCAGGTAGGGTGGAGATCACAGGAGGAGCCTGGCTGGGGTCCTGTGCCCTGGGCACTATGGGAAGCTTGGGTGGAGAGCGACATGGGTTGGAAGTTTCTTCCTTGAAGCATCTAACTTTCTCAGCTCACTGTTTTAGGGAGCACCAGCAGACCAGAGCTCGAAGCCTGGTCTGGCATTTGCATGTAGTTGAACTGAACCCTATCAGGCCAGAATCCTGCTTGCTGCCTGGGAAAGATGTACTGAGGCCTGTTGGGGGTCTCTGGGGCTGACAATGATCAAATGGGAGAAGACACAGCTTCTGCAGAAAAAAGAGCCCTGCAGCCAGCACCTGCTGTCAGCCACGTGGGAAAGCCAGCACCTGCTGCCTAGGATCTTGGGAGGAAGGGTGCTGATTCAAAGAGCCAGACCTCCCCCCCCCCCCACAGCCTTTCACAGGAGCTTGTGTCTGCACAGGTGCCTGGCAGGTGTGAGCCCCCACCGAGTCACACGGGAGTGAAGTCAGATTGGCCAACAGGAGCCACTCTGAGCTTCTGTCTGGTTCTCTCTAACCCTTCCTGGAAGAAGTGAGGTGGCTGGGGGGTAACAGATGGGGATGGACAGAACAATCCAGTTTCCTAGAGGCATCTAGGCTCCAAGGCTGGGACTTCTGCTTCCCTGGCTTATTCGGGAAGTTATTTGTCCTGTGATTTTGGCAAATAAAAAAAAAAAGGTTGGGCCAGAACCCACAGGTGTGCCCAGGAAAACCCTCTGTGAACCAGGTACTGCTAGGATCTGAGCACAGTTTCCACCTTCCCTTCCTCATCAGACACAGTTACCCTTTTGTTTACTCCTGTCCTGCACACACACCCCCAGCTTCCTTTTTCCTTTCTTCCTCTGTGTGTGTGTGTGTGTGTGTGTGTGTGTGTGTGTTGTTTTGTTGTTTTTGAGACAGGGTCTTACTGTGTAGTTCTTGCTGGCCTTCAACTCACTATGTACACCAACAGAGATCCACCTGCCTCTGCTTAAGGAGTGCTGAGATTAAAGGTGTGTACCCCAGGCATGGTGGGTCTCCTTCTGTAGCCCAGGTCTCAATTTTTTTTTTTTTTTTTTTTTTTTTTTTGAAACAGGGTTTCTCTGTGTAGCCCTGGCTGTCCTGGAACTCACTCTGTAGACCAGGCTGGCCTCAAACTCAGAAATCCGCCTGCCTCTGCCTCCCAAGTGCTGGGATTAAAGGCGTGCGCCACCACTGCCCGGCATCCAGGTCTCAATTTTTAAATCCTCCTGCTTCAGGGCCCCGAGCAGCAGCTGGGAGCCCAGGTGTGGGCCACCATTCCATTCCCAACTCTTGGTCCAGAACATTTACTTTGCTGTTGTCTGAGGTTGGCGTGTTTTAAGAAAGGGTCTCATGTAGCTCATGCAGATCTTGAGCTTGCTGCAAAAGACAGCAGGAGTTAGGAAGGAACAGAAGTCAGGCCACCAAAACTGGAGGGCAGAGGAGGGGACAGCAGTTCAGGCAGGGACCTATAGTCAGCAATGGTGATACACTGTGGTTCCAGAGTCTCTGCAGGAGGCAAAGTGAGGGAACAGGAAAGGGGTGGCTTCAGGGAGTGCAGCTCAGAGACACCTCTCAGGGTGTGACACTGTCCCCACCTTGTGTGAATGGCCCCAAGGCCTAGCTTTCTCTAAGTAAAGCACCCCTCTTTCTTACAGACTCCAGCCCTGCCTGGGCCACAGTGCTTTGTACTTCAATCTGCCTTTCATCTGAAACCCTAGGACCGTGCCAGCTGGCTTAATTAGGGGCCCCAAGTCACCTAAGTACTGTTTTGTAACTGGACAGAGCACAGAGGAGACGGATTAAGTGATTTGTCCAAGATTATACTGCAGAGATTCGAAGATCTCTCTTTTGGGGGAGAGGGGTATCCCAGCTTCTGCCTGCCACCGCCCCCTTTGCCTGTCTTGTCTTGTCAGGGCCCTGAGCACTCAGCTGATGGCTGGAAGCCTGGGGGATAGCTGGGAGGGTCCCTGATTGCTGGCTGCCACCACCAAGCTTGAGACTGACTGCCCAGTGACTGAGGGATCTTTCTAAGAATGTCTGAGAAGGTGATCGTGGATGGCAGAGTCCTAACGGGACCCTCAGGGCCTCCCTTGGAGCTGCTGTTGGCTCTAAACCTCAGGGTTCTGGGTTGGCAGGGATGAGGGGGCCGGATGGAGCTGCCTGGCTGTGAGGCAGGCTGCCTATGGGCCCTTGTCTGGCTGGGAAATTCCTATCGTTCTTTCCTTGGTTTGTGAGCTCATGACAAGGGAGGTGGGTGCCTGTTATGAGCTGGAAAATAAACTGCACATTGCAAAGAAACAAACAAACGCCGTTCTGAGCTGAAGCAGCATGGTCCCTATTACCAAACTGGGGCGGTTGTGGGCAGAGTTGTAAGGGATGCAGGGTGTGGGGGATATCAATTGTCTTCAGTGGTACTTGTTAAGTCCGGTATGGCTACTCCCTATTTGCTTCCCTGCACTTCTTCCAGGGAACCAGGCTGGTCTCAGTGTCCTGCCCACACAGACCGATCTCAGGACAAACTCTGCCCACCAAGTAATCAAGACCCTTGCCCTGCTTCAAACAGCCCAGCAGCTCCAGCTTCACTCCTGGCAGAGGTCAGGGCTTTCCAGGCCCCAGGCTCTTGGCCTCTGCCTGTTACCCCAACATCCTTCCCCACTGCTGTCCTGCAGCTTTTCTGATCCAGCCCCCAGCCTTAGCTCCCTCCACTCAGCATGCCTTGCCTGCTCTGGAAGCACTTACTGACTCCCCACTGGCTTCCAGATCTCTCCTGAGCTTTACCTTAAAGCTCCATATTCTCCTGGCTATCCAGCACTCTGAGCATTTCCCAGAAGGCACTCCTCCCCTTCCTTGGCCCCTTACTACCTTAAGATAATGCCTCATTTTCTCATTTTTCTCTCGATCCCCACTCTGGAAGCAGGTGTGGCCATTCCTCAGCTCATTACAGTCACAAGCTGGAAGCAGAAGGGTAGAGTATGACACTGGGCCATATATCCAGTGTCAGCATCTCTAACCCCTGCAGGGACAGGAAGCCAGCCTCATTTACTGGGGAAGAGATCACAGGAGACAAGAGAGATGCCAGGGCTTCAGCCTGGGCACTGTTGGCCACCATGCCCATGTACCATGTGGGAGGCACCTTCCAATCCCTCCCATATCTCCAGGAACAGTAGCACGGCCCCTCAGCCATGACTAAAGCCCCAGTCAGACTTCTCACCACTTCTAGCCCCATTGGGAGGGTCACTGTCCCTCAGCAATACAATCCCTGAAACAGGAGCGTGGGAGAATCCTTGACTCCAGAAAGAAGAGCTGAGAAACAACTTCCTGGAGGCTGAAGGGGGGGGGGGGGGTAATCAGGAGACAGGGCTGCATGAGAGCCTCTGATAACCCAAGCAACCTGTTAGCATAAGTGTGTCCCATGGTGGATTGGAACATATTTATACTGTTTGGTGTTGGACCGCAAACAGAGTCTCATGTAGCCCAGGGCAGCTTCCAACTTGCTAGGTAGCTAAGGATGACCTCAGATTCCTGAACATCGTGTATCAGTGTCCTGAGTGATGGAACCCACATCAGCAGCTTGTTAGAGGGCTGGACCGCCCATTTGAATTAGCTCTGACAGCAGTGGGAGGAGCAGTACTGCAGGTTGGGAGCCATTTCTCCAACCTCTGTTCACACAGCCAGACACTGAAGACAAAGCAGCTGCTGTGGTTCATTTTACAGGTAAGTATAGTGAGGCTGGGGATGAATATAGCTGCTGGCTCCTGGACCTGGTTGTTGTCAACAGCCAACTTGGGGCTGACAACAGGCGACTTGAGCCCCATGTGACACCCTGGCTGGAACAACTAAGGCCCAAAAATGAGTGTGAGGGATCAGAGATCTGACACCCATGGGCTCCCTGCAGGGCAAGCACTGGTGGAAGAGAGGCCTCAGCCTCCTGGCTGGCTTCCTGGCCAACCTCAGGCCCCTCTGTGCTCCTTCTGGTTCCTGTTGTGGCAGCCATTGGGGACGAGATCCTGTGTTAGCACATGAATAGCCAAGGATTTCCTGGGCCAAGTTGCGCGAAAATGCACATTTCTCACCAAAAGGGCCCTCGTTGGGCACTGCACACATCAGCAAAAGGTCAGCCTGGCGTGAAGGCAGCTTGATGCTCTGTGGGGGTGGGGGTGGGAGGCTGCTTGATTCTTACCTAGTTGGAATGAGCCAGCCTTAGCTCTGCAGGAACAAACACCCTAAGTCCCCAAACAGACCTAGGCCTTCACCCCCAACAGGAAGGAAGGCAGAGTTTAGAAATACTTGCCCAGAGAGAGAGAGAGAGCTACCTGGGACCGGGACTGGATGGATCCCTGGTCTCCTGTTCACGCTCACTCATTCACTTCACAAACGTTTGTCCTGTCCTGCTTGTATGCAGGTTCCTTCTCTTGACACTGGAGGAGTCTCAGAGAAGAAGACAGATAATATGGGATCTCATTCTTACAAGCTCAGAGTCTGTGGCATAAACATAAAGAGAAGAGAGACAGATGTGTAGGTTTGGGAGGGCTCAGGAAAAGGAGCTCTTGAGGCAGTGAAGTGTAAAGGCCCTGAGACCAGGCTGGACAGGGAGAACTTGCACGGCTTGCTCTGGCCCTCCTGAGTCCAGTGTTTTGGGATTGTCTTGAGTATGGTAAGGTCTCTGCTTTAATCCCAGACACTTCCACACAGGGCCAGCGCCTCTGTCCCCTGTGCCTGGTCTAGCACACTGGGCAGGGCTGAAAAGCCAGTCCCATGCCTGATTCATGCACAGCCCAGCCAAGCCTGTGGAGCTGAGGGTGGGCAGTGCTTCCCTAACTGCAGGAAGCAGAATGTGCACCCTGCTGCCCCTCCCACCACCCCAAAGATGGGTCTACCTTCTAGCTTCTGGAACCTTCCTTGGAAATGGACTCTCTGCAGAGACAGCATAGCTAATGTTCTCAAAAGGATCATCTTGGGTTCTGAGTGGACCTAAATCTAGTATCAGGTGCCCATTCAGAGAAGAGGAGGGGACAGAGCAGAGGACTGAGGGACAGCCACCATCACCCACTGCATGGAGCCCAGGAATTGTAAGAAGCAAGAAGAAATCTGCTTTGGATCTGGGGAAGGGACATGCCCTGCTCAGCCCACTGCCAACTGCTGGCTGTCAGAACCATGAGGAAGTTACATGTGTGTGTTCTTCAGGGCCACCAACCAATGGCCCTTGCCCTGCTCCATGGGAAACACACACATGTCCTCAGAGCCTTGTTCAGCATGGATGAGCCCCAAATATCTGGGAATCTCTTTCACTTTCCATTTCAGACACACACAAGTCCTTTTCCTGCTAGGAATGGGTCTCAGGCATCCACTGTAGCCCCCACCTGAGAGGAGGAAGAGGGTTGGTGTTGGGTAGAGAAGTAGACAGTGCCTCAGCACCTGCTTTCCCAGGGTCTTTGAGCCAAGCTGAAGCCCTGGCTGAGGCTGAGCCCAGGCTCCCAGATCTTTTTGAAGCCCTCAGTGCACTTCTGCATCTGGGGGAGGCACAGCAACCTAGGTTGGCCTCTCACTGCCCCTCTGTCCATCTGGAAGGTAATTAGGAGCTATTTAAGGCCATTGGCATATTCTGGCAAATGTAACCTAAGGGACATTAGCTCTGAAGTACAAATAAGCCTGGCCCTGGAGGGGTTCAAAGGGCCTCTGGAGGGATGAGGTCTTCTCCCGGTCTGCTTGCCCCTCTGTAAATCCTCAGCCTCCTGGGCTGGCATCAAGATGCTTGGAAGAGTCAGGGGCTCCCTGGGGAATGGGGGAAAAGGTGACACCACACCAAGGTAGGTCTGGGAGCACTGCCCATTGGCCCCAGGGCCTGAAGCTGTTTTCATGGCTGGTCCAGGCTGGCCAGGGTTGAAGTGTTGTTTTGCCTCACCTATTTTCACATGTGTGCCCTCCACTACGCATTTCTAACTTGGGATGTGGGCAGGCTACCAAACTCTGATGGCTAGAGAGACCAGAGGGTGACTCTGTGTATGACAATGTCCCCACACTGCTCACAAGAAGGCTTTGTTATAGGGGACTTATCTCCAAATCCATCATTGAGAGAGACCTAACCCACAGTAGCCCAGGACGAGGTAAGAAGTGGTCACTATTGTGAGGTTTGAAGCCACAGGGCTCATGTCCTTATAGGTAGAGATCAAGGCACAGATACGTATTTGGACACAGAGAGAAGACACGGTTTGGGACCTGTGGGGTGAGGAGACAACCCAAGGTAGGTAGCTCAGCTGTGAGTTTCCAGACTGAGGAAATGGGGCAGCAGGTGTTGGCTACAGAGCACTGCCACAGCAGCCTGGATCTTCCTCCAAATCCCTTTCTTTTGCCTATTTTATTTTGTTTAATTTTGAGACAGGATCACACTATATAGCCTGGGCTGGGCCTGGAACCCACCATGTAGAACAGAGTTGACTCAAACTTATAGAGATCTTTTTGATTCTGTTTACCATGTTCTGGAAACCACTACTCCTGTTTCTTGTCTTTTTCTCTCTCTCTTTCTTTCTTTCTTTCTTCCTTTCTTTCTTTCCTTTGTTTTTTGAGACAAGATCTCATGTAGCCCAAGCTACTCAATTTCAAGTTAAAGATGACATTGAACTTCTGATCCTAAGGCTTCCAATACTCACACACGTATATACACTATTTTTTTAAAAAAAAAATCTAGCCTGGTGTGGTGGCTCACACCTTTAATCCCAGCACTCAGGAGGCAGAGGTAGGTGGATCTCTGTGATTTGCTAGGCCAGCCTAGTCTACACAGTGAGTTACAGGTCAGCCATGGCTACAGACTGGGACCTTGTCTCAAAATCAATCAGCCAGCTAATTAGTTAAGTAATACTCAACTAATCAAGAAAATGAAGTGGATTAAGAATACAAGAACAGTAGGGCAGTGGTGGCGCACGCCTTTAATTCCAGCACTCGGGAGGCAGAGGCAGGAGGATTTCTGAGTTCGAGGCCAACCTAGTCTACAGAGTGAGTTCCAGGACAGCCAGGGCTACACAGAGAAACCCTGTCTGGAAAAAACAAAAAACAAACAAAAAAACAAAAAAACACAAAACAACAACAACAAAAAGAATACAAGAGCTGAGCTGAGATGTATCTCAGTGCAGGGTGCTGGCCTAACATGGTAGAGGCTCTCTCTGAGTTGAATCCTGTCTTAGTTTTAATGGTCAATTTGACACAGCCTAGGGTCAGTTGAGTCTCAGTTTGAGGAATTGCTAAGAGCATCATGGCATGTAGCCATGTCTGTAGGGGACTATCTTGATTGTTAAATTGATGTACGGGAGCCCAGACCACTGTAGGTGGCTCCATTCCCTGGGCAGGTGATTCTGGGTAATTTTTGTTTGTTTGTTGTTTTTGAACCAAGGTCTCATTATATAGTCCTGGGTCTCCTGGAATTCACAGTGATCCACATGCTTCTGCATCCCTAATGCTGGAATTAAAGGCCTATAGCACTGGTGACCCTGGGCTGTATAAGCAAGCTACCTGAGAGGGAGTCAGCAGGCGGCTCACCCTCCACACTCCCTGCTGCACTGCCTTGGCTGTTCCTGAGTTTGCTTGTTAAAGGCAATGCTGTTTGGAAAAGCCAGCGGGCCTGCCTTCAAGGTTGTGTCTTGAGTTCCTGTCTTGACTTCTCTTTCCTCTCACCTACTGGTTCCTGTCTTGACTTCTCTTTCCTCTCACCTACTGGACTTGGAAGCAGAATGAACCCTTTCCTTTCCTGAGCTGCCTTCGCTCAGGGTGTTTAATCACAGCAACAGATTCTGCTTCTGCCAGAAGACCCTTCGTGTTCCACTTGTCCCCAGAACTACCATTATTAGCGTTGGGCTGACACAATAGCTAAGAGCCAAAGCCAGAAAGATTCCTATGGTACAACACCTCTAAAATTTCTTTTATTTTTTTTTGTCTTTGATACAAGGTCTCAAGTAGCCCAGGCTGGCCTTAAGCTTATGTAGCTTTAGGTGACCTTGAATCCCTGATCTGCCTGCCTCTAGCACCTGATGGTATGCATCACCATACCTGACAATCCCTGGTGGGCCACTAACTCTTTGTATAGGAAGCTGACCTTGAGCTCAAGAGCCTCTTGCCTCTACTTCCCCACTGCTGGATTTCTGATTCGTTTGGTTTTTAAGACATAGCCTGACTGAAAGCTGGGCTGTCATCATGTAAAACTCTGGGTCAATAAGGGCCCTTAAAGAACACTCACCTCCTGGGCTGCTCTGGATGGATCTACTTCCTCCTGGGACAACAGACCCAGGACCTTGGCTGCCCAACCCTTTAATAGCTCAAAACAGTGAGGGTAACCTGCCTCAGAAGCCACATAGACACAATGATGGTGTGAAGCAGAGAAGCACACATGCCTCTCAGCAAGAGGAGAGCAGACGGGAGGGGGGGGCAGCTGACAGAGCTGTGTCTAACACTGTAGGACTCCAGCAAGGGTGGGGCACACACGTATAGGCTATTCAGAAAGGGATGCTCTGGCTTGACCAGCTGCTCAGGGCCACTGACTGATTTTACGTTAGTAAGTGGTCCTTTAAAGGAGTGAGGCCACCTGCCAGGTGCCATCTTTCTCCTGAGTTACACCCTTTCCAAATTCCTCCAGAGATGGATGCCACACCACTCAGGGAGGTGAAAGTGGACACAGCATTGGTGACCACTCCCTGTGGTGTATCTTTTCTACCCCCCACTCAAGGCACAGTTGAACACTCCCAGTCTGTTCAGGTGGCCCTGACTGGGTAGTGCCATGTGGTCACTTGGGGTATTCAGGTGGTCTACAGTTCAGTAAGCCTTTTGGCTTCTTGTATAGCCATTGTAACCAGGAGAAAGTCTCTATTTGGCCACAATAACTCTTTAACGCTTTAAAGTTTCCCTGAAGAAAGGGAGCTGGGGAAGCCCAGGTTCATTCACTGCATTCCAGATGTACTCACCTGAGCAATTCCCCCAAATGTGAGAAACTGGACCACATAATCTGTGGTAGTGGGGACTGTGTGCAAGATGTCCCCGTATATTACAACCCCAAAGTCACCAGATGTGGTGGTGCATGTCTTAAAACCTAGCCTTCAGGAGTCAGAGGCAGGCAGATCTCTGGAAGTTCGAGGCTAGCCTGGTCTATATAGTGAGATCCTGTCTCAAAACAACAAACTACAGACAACTCAAAACCCCTATAACCAGGGCCAGAGAAATGGCTTAGTGGACAAAGGCAGCTGCCAAACCTGATGTATGATTGGACAGTGATGGACAGAAAAATAAATGGGTCTTACTTGACTGGCCTGAAATTCAATATGTGGACTGGGCTAGCCTCAAACTCACAGAGACCTGCTTGCCTATGAGTGCTGGGATTAAAGTGTTCTCTCATGCCTGATCAAGAACTGACTTCTAAGTTGTTCCCTCCATGCATATGTCCTACCCTGAAGCCCATACACAACAAATAAATGCAAGAAAAACTTCAAAACAGAACAAAGAAACACTCAGCTCCACTCAATGCCTGCCACAGAGACCCCCCACTCCCACAATCTTTCTGTGCTGGAGATGGCCAATCCAAAAGCACCAGTAAGCCAACAATGGTCATCTTGCTTGGCTAGAATAGCTTGGAGCCCAAGAGCCAACAGGACAGGTGGGCGCTCAAGATTCTAGCTGCTTCTGACCCACACAAGCCTCTTGAATAACACCCATACCAGTCTCTTGGAGTACTGTAACTGGGTGGCTTAAGGCTGGGTATGTGGAGATAGCCCGAAAGCTGGGAATCTGAATGAGCCACGTGGGCCCTTCAGAGCTAGCTGGGCACACTTGAGGTGTTTCTCTGGAGCCTGCCCTGGTCACTTACTACTCCTACTATTGAGAGGGAGTTCTCACATAAGCCCAGGCTGGCCCCAAACTCACAAGGTATTGGATGGTCACCTTGAATTGAGGACTCTCTGCTTCAGTCTCCCAAATGCTGGGATTACAGGTGTGCACCACCACAGCCTGTTTATATGATCCTGGGGACCCAAGGCAAGGCTCCTGTGTGTTAGGCAAGTGCTCTGTGCCTACTGAGCCACATCTCTGGCCCCTACTTGCATCTTTTTTTTTCCAAGATAGGATTTCTTTAAATTAGCCCTGGAATTCATTCTATAGACCAGGATGGCCTCAAACTCAGAGATCCACCTGCTTCTGCCTCTGAGTGCTGAAAACAAAGATGTGTGCCCCCACCAGCCAGCCTACTACTTGGGTTAAGAGATAGTGTCTCATACTCCATTGTTGGCTAGAATTCCATCTTAAAAACAGAGGGCAAACCAAACCCAAACATCTAAACACATCCGGATACAGACAAGTTATAAATATATAAGGAAAATTATGACCAAGTTTCAACCAGGTGCTGTGGTACAAACCCATAATCTTAGAATTTAATAGGATGAAGCAGGGGGATTGAATTTTGAGACTGGACCGGAATACTTGCCTGGTGAGATCTGATCTCCAAAAATAAATGAACAAAAACTTTACAAAACAGTCAATCTATGATCTGGTATCTTTTATGGCTTGTAATTTGATCCCATGTCTTCACTGAGAGCAGTTGGCTGAAGTCAAACATATATGTGTTGACTGTTCTCATCTTGACCAGCTTCTGCCTCATTGTGCTTCATGGGATAAGAATTCACGATGTGGACAGACCCATAGACCTGGGTTAGTGACCAGGTAGGCACCAAGCAACAGTGCCCCACTGGGGGAAGACACTAGGACATGATAAAACCTTGTGACACCTTTGCCTCTGGAACTATTTTCCAAGCCACCTTTGTGTGGACATAGCTGGTTAAAATTCACCTCCCTGCTCCCAGCCTGCTCAGCTGCAAACAGAAAGATAAAGCAGACACAGGTGCTTCCAGACACATTTGCCATT
Organism: Rhynchomys soricoides; assembly: GCA_019843965.1. Taxonomy (NCBI): domain Eukaryota; kingdom Metazoa; phylum Chordata; class Mammalia; order Rodentia; family Muridae; genus Rhynchomys; species Rhynchomys soricoides. The sequence continues at coordinate 1,974,383 of JADRCH010000238.1, read as the reverse complement.
TTAATATCTTTCCCAATCATTCCCATCAGTCCATGGGGCTCTCTATACATGATTGAATGCTTCTCTCTTGGATGGAGCATCCAGTGTGCATAGCACATACTATCTCTGGGCCGACACCTGTATTAACTACAGACCGACTCGGTAACAGGGGCAGCAGGTACAGAGCAGAAACAAACCCATTCTGGTAACAAAGTTCCAAAGATACAGTCTTGTCCCTGGGCACAGGAAAGGAAGCTAGCTGACTGAAGAAACAGGTAATAGGTGTCAGGTAGGACCACAGCCTGCCTGAGGCAACAAAGCTGCAAAGAATCCAATCAGAGCAGGGCAGGAGCCTTCTACCTGTAGTCTCAACACTTGGTTAACTCAAGCAGGAGGCCCACATTTCCTCCCCCATAAAAGAGGAAGGCATAGCTCTGTTGAGTGCCCTGGCATGCGCTTGATTTCAATTCCCAGCAGCTAATGAGTGGGTGTGGTGGGCAATGCCTGTAACCTTAGCACTTGGAAATGGGGCAAAAGGAAGGTCATCTTTAGAGACATAGTAAGTTCAGGGCCAGCCTGGGCTATTGGACCCAGTCTTTTAAAAAAATAACAAAAAGAAAAGACCTCCAACTATCTTCTCCCCAACACTCTTGAGTCTAGGGCCTGACTTAAAAAAAAAAAAAAACACAAAATCTGTATTGTCCTGTGAGCCATAAAACAGAAAGGGAAGTTTGGGACGTGCTCCCTACCTCAGCTTTGGGGCGTGGCTTCTTCTTGGGCTGTGCTACAGAATAGTATTTTAAGTATCCATTAGCATTCAAACAAAGAGTTTTCTAAAGGAATGTGAAAGACAAAAAAAAATGCCAATCAGATTTTCCCCGGCTTGCTGTCTGTAGCCACCCATAAAGTTAATTCGGGAGTCGGCTCAGAAGCCTCCCAGCAGAGTCTTAACGTCTTGGGAAGAAGCATTCGGGGCATTCGCTGTGGCAAGCTAAGGTCATTTTGTATAAACTCCAAAGTCATTCATTAAAATTAAATGTTCTCCCTCACCTCAGCCCTTTTTTAAAATGCCGCCGACCCGGCTCTTCCATCTTGGTCTCAGTGACAGGGGTTACATTTGTAAAATATATAAAGAAAAATATAAGGGTTACTTGACTTGGTGACCATATAGTGCACTCCGACAGCTGGCCGCGCATATTTTCACCATGAATACCCCTTACTAAAAGTAAATCATTGGGTAAAGATAGCTGGAACGTGACCAGCGGGGCGCAAGATGCTACATGTGGAAGAGAAGCAGGCAAATGCACCCAGCAGAGCCTCCAGCTTGGTCACCAGGGACTCAGGAACTCTGAGGTAGATGGGAATAGAATGCATTCACATTGGGGCAGCACCGGAATGCGGACTCCTGCAGTCAGCCTGCATAAGGGCTGCGAGATGAGAAGGACAGCTCCCCCTAAATTATGGAGTTCCAGCACAAAGCTCCCCAAATTCAGGGAGCCTGTTTTTCTCAGTTTGGTTTTTGCAAGATACATGGATCTATCCCAACAAATCATCCTCTGTCACAAAACAGAATTTCATCCCAAGAGTTTTGAGTTGTGGCACACACACCTTGTCCATTCCTACTAGTTCGTTTGCAGAAAACTGACAAAGTTCCAGTGGCTACAAGCCACTTACCCTGTTGGCCAGTCCAAAAAAGGCAAACAGGAGTTTATAAAGTTGTCTAAGGGTCTCCCATCCGGTAGGTCCAAGAAGATTGACTGCAAGAAAGTTCAAAGATCACTCTTGGAGATCTAAAAACAGAGGCGGGAGGACTTCCAGGACTTCTGTCCCTGGAGTAAACTGATCCGACAGGGTTCATACCACAGGGAGCAGAGGGAGGGGCTGCCGCAGGATGCTCCCGGACAGGAGAGAGTTCAGGGTCCTTCTCTCACTGGCTCAGAGGTCCCAGGCAAGCCTTTCCAGACAGAGAGGCCAGGCACCTTTGGAATCTGGTGTCCCCAAGTTGTAGAGGCACACATGAAATAGCATCAGACCCCGATCTTTGATAGTGAAGGAAGAAGTTTGTCACACACTGTACCAAAGAGGTCCGATCTGCGTTTTTTTGTTCTTTTGGTCATTTTTCCCCAGAAAATGAAAATACATAGAATTATAAATAATTGGGCGTCCGTATATACATATTTAAATAATTAATTTAAATATCTTAGACCTGTTTTTTGCAAACAATTCTCCATCGAGAGAAAGTGCTCCTCCTGAGGGGTAGGGTATGCTTCCAAGGCTGAGGCAGGGCTCCGGAGGGTCACAGTCTAGGAAGGAAGTGGGTTACCTTCATGGTAGGCGACACTCGGTTCCCCTTCTTGGTCCGCCCGTTCTTACTGAGGGCCATGAACATGCCGGGGTACGCGTAGGATTCGTAGGCATTGTAGTTGTTGGGCAGAAGTATTTCTTTGAATTTACACTCGTCGGTAAAGAAAGGCTGGGAAAGAGGACACGGGGTGAGCCAGGGACCTGCTGCAGTCGGGACCCAAGAGGTCTTTCCTAGGTAGGCAGAGTGTCATGCTTGTCCCAGACGTGATAAGTCCACGCTAGGCGGAGCATAGCTTAGCTCACCTGCCTTGGCCTTATCAACTTAGTATTTCCTGCCGCATGTCCTGCCTGATGGAGCCCACCTCTCTCTCCCTGGATCAGTAAAGTACTCCACTCAGAAGGGAATTGGATGGGGTAGTTCCCTTGGTCTGGAAACCCTGTCTGCCTCTGGCTACTTTGGCTGAAAACGTTGAGACGGGAGACCCTACTGTCAGTCCTCTGTGACCAAGACACAAGTGTATGTGGGGTGAAGGGTTTACAATCCTGTTAGTCTTGCACACTGTCCCCAGCAGGTGCCCAGCCAGACCCGCGGGCACTCACCACACCGAAGAGCTTGCCCCTGCTGCTCATGGCCACGAAGAACCGGCTGGCCACTCCGAAGATGCTCACCACGCCCCGCTGAACCGGAGAGAGCTCCAGAAGGCCTGGAGTGGGGGGACGCAGGTCAGAATAGCGTAGATGACCCTGGACCCACACAGACCCTCTGACTGAGCCTCTTGGGGTCTCGATGCTCGGGTGAGCGGGGGTGAAAAGTGAGTGGAATCCCCAACGCAAGTCTTAAGAGCTCGTCTCCTGTCTACCGGTAGCCCCCAAGTCCGGCCTCAGTCTGGGCACTTGTCCCGGGCTCCCGTGGGTGCGGGCGGGTGAAGGCGCAGGAATTCCGCACCGGGAGCCGAGGCTTCCGAAGGCGGGAGGCGGGGCCCGGCAGCCGGGTGCGCTCGCAGTCCTCCAGCCCAAGGGGACGGAGCTCGAGTCCACTTAGCTACTACTACTGTTGCCCGGGACCCCACCCTCTCGGCGCGCCCCGAACTCACTGTCCCTCGTGTCCGCGTGCACCCCGCCGATGCGGCCGTCGGGCAGCACCTGCAGGTGGAATCCGATGCCCACGTTGCAGTAGAGTCGCCGCAGCCTTTTGAGACCCAGCAGGTAGTCCCCTGCGCCGCTGCGAACCGCAGCCTGCGGGGGCTGCGCGGCCACCGGCAGGCGTGCCAGCGAGCGGGCCACCAAGCCGTCCCAGCCGTGCCCAAATTCGGCGTGCCGCGTGCCATTGGGTGCGGCGGCCCCTCGGTCCGCCAGGGCCACCACCAGGGCCAGCAGGACACGGAGCAGCAGCGTCCCTGTAGTCGGCCCGCGCTTCGCCATCCCGGCCCGCGGGCCGTGAGTGAGCTCGAGCGGCGGGCCGTGAGTTCGGTGAGTGCTGCGCGCAGATAGAAGCAGCGGGAGAAAACGGGCATGCGACGGTGGCGGGACAGTCCCCGCGCGCCCAGCCCCGCCGAGCAGTGGTATATATAGCCGGCGCCCCCTCCTACTCGCCTGCCCGCGGGGCCGGTCGCCTGGGAGCCGGGGCGCAGGCCGCCTGCCAATCACCGCCAAGGGAGGAGGCTTGGGCCAGGCGGTGGCTACTGTCACCTGGAGAGACCCCCCAACCCCTCACTCTTGGCTCCGCCCAACACTCGAACCTGTTGATCCCGCCCCTTGCTCTTTGCTCCCCAGGACATCTCCTGTACTCCTTCCTTTTGGGACCCTTGGGGAACCGCCAGAACCTGGATCCTTTCTGCTGCTCCAAGGACTGGCTTGAGCTGAGGGTGGGAGGCAGCAAGTCACACTGTGGCTTGGCTATCAGGCGGTCGGGGAATTGGGGCACTATCGGAAGAAGTCAAGGCTTGGTCTGGCCCCAGAGGCTTGGAAATTTAAGAGTCTTCCAGGTCGTGGGAAGCCTGAACTACAGAGTGGGTGCTTCTAAGAGAACTCAGATTAAGCACAGACCCGCACTCCCCTCTTAGGTACCCCAAGGCAAGGACAGAAAGCTGGCAGGACACTGGGCTCTTAGAGCCATCAGTTCCCTACCTCTGACTCCAGAGCAGGGATTTTCAAGTGTGGAGGCCAGACTTTCCCAACCCAGAAGCATGCCAAACCCTAAGGATCTGGAAGGGTCCCTTCCCCCACCATCACCCCACCCCCACCAGTGGCCATTATGTCCTGATGGGGGTGGACTGGGTAGAGCCCTGATGCTGCTCACCTAGGTGTGAATGTCCCTGTTCTGTGGTATCTGAGGAGCCTGGAGCCAGCAGGTGACCTGGTCACTGATGGAGGAGCCTCAGAGCCTGCTGCATCCCTCACTGAGGAATCAGTAATTTGGACTAGAGCTTCCGGGAGCTGTGGCTTCCTTCTGTCATTGGGCTTGCAGCAATCATTCCTGGTCCTTGTGCAGAACACCAAAGGGAATGCAGGCAGGTCCTGAGATCCTGAGGTCCTGAGATGCAGGCAGAAGAGACATTTGAGCATGTATCTATCCCTTAGTGGGGTGTACACCATGTCTCTAAATCCCTTAATGAGGCATTCTGATGCACCTGGCAGCCTGGGATACCCAGGTCCTCCAGTGGGTGGTAGAGCTGCTGCTGGCCTTGCTGGCCAGGGAGCAAAGCCAGCTACACGCGCACACACACACAGAGGCACGAATGCACACACAGACTCATGCATGTGCGCACACATGTATACACACGCCCTGCTGAGAAACATCCCTTCCTGTCCCAGGGTTCCTAATTCCCCTGTTGTGTCACTGGAGGAGGGCTTCAGGCCTTAGTCTGGGCACTCCTGGGTGCTTCTTTCTGGGACTGTGACCGGATCAGATCTAGCTCATTGCCCTGTACTAATGGCTGCTGCTGGTGGTAGGCAGGTTCCCCCACCCCCACTCAATTTGGGAGTGCATCCCTGACTCTGTGACACTGCAGAAGGGGCTGCTGGCTATCACATCCTGTGGGTGCTCTTGACAGTGGAGAGAAGTAGTCAGGAGAACCATGATTGGGCACTATCATCCAACCGCTCTGGGACCTGCTTCTTGCTCCAGGCTGTGGTCCCAGGACCTCCAGTAAGTAATTCAGGCTCCTCCTCCATGTTCAGTAGTGTTAAGGAGAAGATGGGAGCACAGGTGAGGAGAAGACCCTCGGGGACTAACCCCAGTCTTCCACTAGAACCCTACCTGTCCAGCTTCCAGCCCTTTCCCTGGAAGGAAGATCCAGAGATCTTTTGGCCCAGGACTCCTCCCCCTTAGACTGCACTAGGACCAAAGTCTCCTGGATGCCTGGGTTCCTCCCCTCACTCCACTTGCAGCCAACTCACACCTTTACAGAATCTTATTGGGGCCAGCCTTGGTGTCCCACACCTTTAATCCCAGCACTCAGGAGGCAGGGGCAGGTGCATCTCTGTGAATTTGAGGCCAGCCTGGTCTATTTAGTGAGTTCCAAGCCAGCCTTGGCTACAGAATAAGACCCTGTCTCAAAAGGAAAAGCAACTTGAACAAAAGTCTTCATTTGCAGGTGGTGGTGGCATACATCTTTAATCCCAGTACTGTGAGTTCAAGGCCAGCCTGGTCTACAGATTCAGTTCCAGGCTACACAGGCCCAAACAAAACAAAACAAGCCTCCATTTTTAATCTGCCCCTCCCCCTGCTGAAATTGTCAACACCATGGTGTGATCACAGGTCTGGGTCTTTTTCAGTTTTAGCTCCAGGACTTGGAACTTAGTAAGTGTTCAATGGTGCTTGTGGACCAGTGGCTACTGGCTAAGAGAGGCCTGGAGCAAGTCTGCCGATGACTTCAGGCTGAAGCTTTTAAGTGCCTAGGACAGACAAAATGGGGTAAGGTGACTTTGGCTTATCCGAGTTGGGGTCCTGGGCCTCACAGCCCTGAATGTCTAGTCCATTATGAACTTGGGACACAGGAAGATCCTGCAACCACCAGCTCTGGATTCAAGTCTAGTCTGTGTTGTTACATGTGATCTTTCACTTGTAGAATGCTCTCCATGTCCTAGTCTACAAATGAACACACAAAATGGTGGCCGTTGTGGGCTGTGAATGTGACGAATTTGGTAGAGTGCTTGTCCACCATGCATGATGCCCCAGGTTTTATCCCCAGCACTGAATAACCCAGGCATGGTGGCACACACCTACAATCCCAGCCGTAGGGAGGTGGAAGCAGGAGGAGGATCAAAAGTTCAAGGTTACCCTAAGCTACAAAGAGAGTTGAGGGCTGTACTGGCTGGTTTTGTGTCAACTTGACACACACTGGAGTTATCACAGAGAAAGGAGTTTCAGTTGAGAAAATGCCTCCATGAGATCCAGCGGTAAGGCATTTTTCTCCATTAGTGATCAAGGGGGGAGGGCCGCTTGTGAGTGGTACCATCTGTGGGCTGGCAGTCTTGGGCTCTATAAATAAAGTCAGCTAAGAGAAGCAAGCAAGCCGGTAAGGAACATCCCTCCATGGCCTCTGCATCAGCTCCTGATTCCTGACCTGCTTGAGTTCTAGTCCTGACTTCCTCTGGTGATGGACAGCAATTGGAAGTGTAAGCTGAATAAACCTATTCCTCCTCAACTTGCTTCTTGGTCATGATGTTTGTGCAGAAATAGAAACCCTGACTAAGACAAATTGGTACCAGGAGTGGGGTATTCCTGTGACAACCTGACCAGGTTTGGGGGAGGACAGTGGAAGGACTTTGGAACGTTGAGCTAGAAGAGCCATTGGGATGTTAAGAACTCTGTGGAATATTCTGTAGGAGCTTGGAAGATAGTGTTGAGAACAGTGCAGAAGATGGAGGCCTGGCTTGTGAAATTTCAGAGGGAAGATTAAAGACTCTTATCAGGGCTGTTGCTATTATGAAGATTCTGTGGTTTTGGTTAGCTGGGGATGAAGAAATCAGCTGTGATTAACAAGATACCAGAACTACTAAAGCAAAACCATTGCATTGCTGGGACTATTGATGCTGGTTAGCTGGAGCTAAGATATTAGCGGTGATTAAGAAGAGACCAGCATCATTGGGGTGAAATCTTCTGAGAAGTGTTTTCTGAGAGCACAGAGGCTGTGTTCCAGAGATAGCCAGGGTTGTACCTTGTGCTGTGGCTGGACTTGGTAATGTGTAAGAGTCACCCAGGTGGTACTGGTTTTGAAGGCATGAAGGAGTCATGAAGAGCACCTGAGGCCTGTGCACTGTCAGAGGCCATGGAAGGCCATTGGTCAAGGTGCAGCCTCAGTTGCAATTGATGGCCCAGGACTGAAGGGGTCATGCAAAGCCCTTCATGTGAGGCTTGGCACCATGGTAAAGCCTAGTTGCAGCGGAAGACAGCAGTGTTTTGGAGATACCAGTACCATGAGCTGACCACCAAGAACAGCAGCAGCAGTGGAGTACAGGCATCTGGAGCCTAGAAGACAAGGTGTGTGCTACAAAGGGCAGAGCTGGAGAAGTGACTCAAGCCCTTGGAGGAATCCAGAAGATAGTGAGTGGATCCCAGACATTGGACGATTGGAGTTTGATTTTGCTTTTGATTGTGACTGTGCCCTGATATATTTTCCCTCCTGAAGGAAGAAGGTATTTTAGTGGAGCCCACAGTTAAGAGCCTTCTAATGGTAAAAAGACTTTGAATTCTAAGACATTGGATATTTTTAAAGGGATTGAAATTTTGATATGTACGAATTTGCAAAGACTGTGGGACTTTAAAAGTTATTTAGATCTTGGGGATGAATAAGAAAGTAAGGGTTGAGGCTTGATAGTGATGTATTTTTGTGTCAAGTTGACAAGGGGTCAATTGTATTGGCTGGTTTTGTGTCAACTTGACACACGCTGGAGTTATCACAGAGAAAGGAGTTTCAGTTGAGAAAATGTCTCCATGAGATCCAGCGGTAAGGCATTTTCTCAATTAGTGATCAAGGGGGGAGGGTCCCTTGTGAGTGGTACCATCTGTGGGCTGGCAGTCTTGGGCTCTATAAGAAAGTCAGCCAAGAGAAGCAAGCAAGCCAGTAAGGAACATCCCTCCATGGCCTCTGCATCAGCTCCTGATTCCTGACCTGCTTGAGTTCCAGACCTGACTTCCTCTGGTGATGGACAGCAATTGGAAGTGTAAGCTGAATAAACCTATTCCTCCCCAACTTGCTTCTTGGTCATGATGTTTGTGCAGAAATAGAAACCCTGACTAAGACAAGGGCCAAATGTGGGCTACAGGATGCCAGCAAAGGCAGGAGGGGGGCCTTTGAGAAGAGACTGAGCAAAGTCTGGAGCCCTCAGGTCAGGCCTGGCTGACAGCAAGTGCTGGTCTCTGAGAAATAGCCAAAATCTGTGGAGAGTGTTCACAAAAATCATCCTCCAGTGGGCTGTAAGTGGAGGCTGACAGGTGAGCCAGTGGTGGGACACCTTGAAGCCTGCAGTCCAGCCCAAGCCAGCCCTCACAGTGTGACCTTGCATGACCTACTCCTTTAAAAGTCCCAGAGTCATTCCGTGAATAACTACTTCTCCCTAGGAATGGGACTTCTCCAGTTAGCCAGCTTAGCTGTTAAGTAAGTTCAGAAGCTTCATCGTCATAAGAATAAGGATGCATAAAAATTGGGTTCTGGGCCTGAGGTGGGAGGAGGCTTTCCTCAGGGCAGGGCCCAGGGTAAACTTTACAAATTGCTGCTTGCTTGGCTTTCCCAATTTAAATCCCTCTTCAGGCTTCAGCAATGTCTTTATGCAGACTGTGAGGGTGGGGGAAGGCTTGGCAGGTGGGTCTGCTGAGAGCTTCAGAGCTGACTGGTCGGCAAGGCCTCCAAACTGCGGGGGAGGTCAGCTAATATTTTAGCATTTAAAAAAACAAAACAAAACAAAATTGGCCTCGCTTGGTGGTACTGGCCTTTAATCCCAGAACTCAGGAGGCTGAGGCAGGTAGATCTCTGCGAGGCTAGCCTAGAGTTTCAGGCTAGCCAAGGCTACATAGGGAGACCCTGTCTTAACCCTGTCAAACAAACAAACAAACAAAATGATTGCCCACCAGATAAAGGCACATTGCAGGACCCCAAGCCCGACTTCAGCCCAGGAACCTACATGGTGGAAGGAGAGAACTGACTCCAGGCCCAGCACTCTCAATTCAGCTCTGTAGGTGCCACCATCCAGTTCCAGAATGTTCTCACCTCCCCAGACTGAAACTGTGTTCCCCCTCAAATGCTGACTCATCCTCCCCCACCCCTTGGAGCCCACATCCTGTGGAGCTCAGGACTCTGAAAACTCCAGGGATCTGCCTAGCAGTGTGTGGCCCTTTGTGCCTGGGCTGGCTCATTGCTTGGAGCATATTCAGCTTATTCAACAGGTACAGGCGCTGTGTGTGTCTGAATTCCCTTCTTTTTGAAGACTGAATAATATTCTACCGCTCAGACTGCCACATTCTGGTGGCCCCTTGATTTGTCTGTGGACCCTCAGGCTCCTCCCTTGGAGCTGCTGTGACACACAGTGCCACTACCTCCATCCATGTGCCCTTACTTATCTGACCCCTTTCAGCCCTTCCTGGGAATGCTGGGTTACATGGTAATTCTACAGTGAAGTTGTAAGGGACACTGCTGTCCTTTCCAGGCACTCGGCAGTACTGGGGATTGGACCTTGATGGCACATTGTGAGGCCAACTTCCCTGCCCCTGAGCAACAGCTCCAGGCCATTTCAGATTTTTTTAAAAAAGGAGATTTATTTTTATTTTATGTGTGTGGATATTTTGCTCATATGTTTGCACGTATGTGTGTTCCATACAAGCAATATCCATGGAGGGCAGAAGGGGTGTCAGATTCCCTTGGAACTGGAGTTACTGAGCGTTGTAAAACTACCACATGGGTGCTGGCAAATGAACCCTGGTCCTTTGCAAGATCAAGTTCTCTTCTCTCCAGAAGTTGGCTTTGGTTCAAGGGATTGAACGCAGGTTATCAGGCTTGGCAGCAAGCGTTCTTACCCACCATGCCTTCTCTGTAGCCCTCCGGGCTTTTTTCTCTTACAGTCTCCACGTAGAACAGTCTGACATGGACTCCATCACCTGCAGCTCAGCCTTAAGCGATGGAATCACAGGTGAGCCCCTGAGCGTGGTTAAGCTTGGTTTGGTTTGATTTTGATTTTTTGAGAAAGGGTTTTTGTGTAGCCTTGGGCTGGCTGTCCTGGACTTGGTTGGCCTCAAATTTTCAAGATGCACCTGCCTCTGCTTCCTGAGTGCTGGGAATAAAGGTGTGCACCTCCACCGCCACTCCCACCCCCATCCCCCAACCTAAGGACTTTTTTTAAAAAGGCATCTTGAGGTTGGGGCTGTTGGAAGAATGCTCACTCAGCACACAGGAGGCCCTGGCTTCAATCCCTGGCAACACATTGAGTTGGGCGTGGTGGTGCTAGCCTGCTATTCCAGAATTTAGGAGGTGGAGGCCAGAGGATCTGAAGTTCAAGGTTATCCCTCCTTACATATGGAGCTTGAAGCCAGCCTGGGTTACAAAAACTCTGTCTATAAATAAAATAACTATTGTTTCTTGGCAACCACACTTCTATGCTCATGGAGGTCTTCCTCCTCCTCCTCCTTCTTCTCCTTCTCCTTCTTTTCTAGACAGGAATTTTCCTGTGTAGCCCTGGCTATCCTAGAACTAGCTCTGTAGACCAGGTTGTCCTTAACCTCAGATCTGCCAAACTCTGTCTCCTGAGTGCTGGGATTAAAGGTTTGCACGTGGCTGTTTATGGAGTTCTTATGCCCAGAAATGGCCTTCTGTTTCTTTGACATTTTTTGTCCCGGTGCTGATCCCCACCAGGGACTGACTATGGCAACTCTTGTGACTGTGGATCAGTAAAGCAGAATCCCCCAGGAGCAGGTGTGTGGATCATGTTAGAAGCCTATGGCATCGGAGAGAACTTCAGTTTGCTCATCTGTCAGATTGTGATGTTGAATCTGTCATTTTGGAGATTTCGATAAGACCTAAATGGGCCCATCTGTGCTTGATTCTAGAAAGGGCAGGATACCAGGGATGCAGACACATCCTGACTATATGGTCCAGGCCATATGTTTCACACTCTTCTTGCCTGCCTAGGCCGACTGCCTGGCTGGCTAGCAGTAGTTTCCTGGCCCTGTTTCTATGGGTTCTGATCTGCCTTCTTGTGTTCCTGGAGGACATGGAAGAATTCAGAAGCAGACACTGCATGGCCTGAGGACCAGGTACCTTTCCCAGTTGCTGAGGACCAGGTGACTGGAACTCTGAAGCCCTCTCTTCCAGGTAAGTTCATTGGACTAGATGTGGGTAGCTTAGCTAGGCTTGTCACTGCCTTTGCCTGGCTAAACTCTGTCAGGTGTCCTCTTAGTCATGGTGGCAGGAGAGAGTTTACTACAGTGCACAGCACTTTACAGCTAGCTCAAGGTCACAGGTCATAGAGCTAGCTAGTAGTAACAGCCAAGAATTCAATTCTGCTGCTGGGTGCCTAAGGCAGGCTCCAAGCTACTGTGTCCTTGCCTCAGTTTCTCCTCCTGCACTAATGACCTGAAACCATGTTTGCTACATGAACATTAGAGATCAAATTGTGTAGGCCTGAATAGGATCAAGTCCCATGAGGTGACAAGATCACCAGGAACCACTAGGAGGCTACAGATGTGACACCCAATCCCCCCATCCTTAGGCAAATCAAAGACACCAAGGCCAGAAGAGACTCCCCAAATCTGGAGAGGAGGATGTCCTTCTCCCCACCTCCATTATCAGAGAATAGTGGTAAGCAAGACCAGGAGGGAGCTGAGATCTTCTGCCCAGAGTCTATCCCCATCCGTGGGACAAGTCTTTACTACAGAATATCCATGCTGACAGACCTAGAGCAAGACTGAGGCTGAAAAAGTGTCGCCTTCAGGAAGTAGGTACTCCAGGAGCCTGAAAAATGGGGGAGAAGGGGTGCTAGGACAGATGTGGGGAGTGGGGGGGTGCCAGGGCAGATGTGGGGAGTCCTGTGGGGAGTGTGGGGGGGTACCAGGACAGATGTGGGGAGCCCTGTGGGGAGTGTGGGGGGGTACCAGGGCAGATGTGGGGAGCCCTGTGGGGAGTGTGGGGGGGGTACCAGGGCAGATGTGGGGAGCCCTGTGGGGAGTGGGGAGGGTACCAGAGCAGATGTGGGGAGCCCTGTGGGGAGTGTGGGGGTGCCAGGGCAGATGTGGGGAGCCCTGTGGGGAGTGGGGGGTGTCAGGGCAGATGTGGGGAGCCTTGTGGGGAGTGTGTGTGGGGGTGCCAGGGCAGATGTGGGGAGGGCTGGTGAGGAGCTTGTATGTGTGGTCTTTCCAAAGGGAATACAAAACCTGAATTCCTGGTCTCCATTTACCACATGGATGTGCCTGGAAATGCCTTCAGGCTTCAATTCCCCAACTTGGTCTCAGTGATAGTAGGGCTGTACTAGGAAGACAGGAGCAGCATAGTCTAGGGGTGGTTTCTCCCTCTCTTGTTTCTCTCCACAAGCCTAACAATTGAGGCCCTTAGTTTCTCCTGGAGACCCAAAGAGTCTGCTCCAGTTGTGGGCACATGGTCAAGGGGAAATGGAGTTTTGGCATGTGTGTAAGGGCGTGGGGTGGGGCAGGTAGGAGTGAGGATCCACCTACTCTTTTGCTCACAGCTCTGGGAGAGCTCAGAGGAATTACTGTGGGGATTGGGAAAAGGTCATTTTAAAGGTCAGACTTGGCCACTGTGTACCCTGTCCCTAGCCCTGGATGGATCAAACCCAAGGAAGGTTCTAGGCAGGGCTCTGGCTGGGAGTGACATCCTGCCTTGTGTGGTTCTTTTGCCTTTTTCTTCCTCAAAGGGGGGAGGAAAAAGGACAGGAAAAAGTTCTGCAAATTTTCCTGGCTAGTGTGACTCTCTTCCCCAGCCTAGAGGAGCATCCTCAGGTTCTAGGGCAGAGACTGTGCAGAGCCCCATCCTTCCTGATGGGCTGTGTGGCTTTGGGGAAGTCATTTGCCCTCTCTGAGCCCCACCAGTTTACTGCAATGTTGGATCGATGATGATGTTCCCAGGTAGAGTTTTAGGAAATGTGTCATGAGACAGGTTGGTCCCCATCAGATGGAGACCTCATGCACATGACTCTGTGGCTCCTCCTAGCCTCCTGCCTGTCCTTTTTTTTCTGAGTCAGAGTCTTACATCATAATTCAAACTGGCCTAGAACTCACAGCAATTCTCCTGCCTCAGCCTCCCACCACGCCAGGCTTCCCTTGCACCACCCAAAGTTGAAATCCAAGTTTTAGTATAAATTACTACAAACCCCATAACCTCTAGTGCAGCCCAAATATTGAAATTGACAATTCTTCCATAACTCTTCCACAGTAGGGATGGAATTCAGTGCAGTGATTTCTGGAACTGAGCACCTCATTCACAGATGCAGGGCAGAGAGCATTAGCATTGTATCTGTGGGTCTGTGTGCATGTGTGCACCATGTGTGTGCAGGCTCTTGCAAGCTAAAAGAGGGCATTGGACCCCCTGAGACTGGAGTTAAGGATGGTGGTGAGCAATCCTGTGGGTGGTAGGACTTGAACCCAGGTCTCCTGTAAGAGTAATAAGTGCTCTTATGACAGAGCCCACCTCTCTAGAACTTTGTTCTTTTGTTTGAGACAGGGTACTGCCGTGTAGCTCCGGATGTCCTGGAGCCTGCTCTGCAGACCAGACTGGCCTTGAACTCGCAGAGCTCTGTCTGCCTCGGCCTCGGAGTTGTATTTAGTAAGACACATGCATACTACAGTAGCTATGTGGAGGTCAGAAGACAACTTGTAGGAGTCAGTTTTTGTCTTCTACCAAAAAAAAAAAAAACCCAAACAAAAAAACAAAACAAACAAACAAACAACAACAACAAAAAACCATGTGGGTTTAAGGGATCAAGCTTTATGGAGAGAGTATTTACTGACTGAGCCATTTTCCCAGCCCTATCTATCTATCTATCTATCTATCTATCTATCTATCTATCATCCTCTATTGACAGAGTCTCACAACATAGACCAGGCTGCTGGCCTTGAACTCCCAGAGATATGCCTGCCTCTGCCTTCTATGTGTCGGGATGTCAGGCACAAGCCTCCATTCCTGTTTTTGTGATGCCAAGGGTGGAACCCAATGCTTCTTGTGTGAGGCAAGCACTCCACTGGCCCTCTACTTTAACTCTGCTTTTTTAACTAACATCCCCTATGCAGGGACCTTAGGGACCTCGTTAATATTTTGACAGTGCAGACAAAGACTCCCTCCCCCCTCAAGCACTGAAGGATGGACCACCAGCTCCTGGTGTTGCTCTTGGCTCTAGACTGTCTATGCACACACTCATTTGGGACCCATGAGAGATACTAACTGTATCCACCCTCCTCCCTGGGACCCTCCTAGACCTGAGCAGAGAGGGAAAAAAGGTGGCTGGTAGCCCTGTTCAGGGACTGTGCAGGCTCCTCTCTGTGGGTTCTGAACAGGGGCTTCTGCCACCTGCAAGCTGCAAGGACACAGAATACTTTTGACCAAACCACCGCCAGCTAAGTCAGCCCTCAGGGAAAGGGTGTTGAATGGAAGAAAGGAGCCCAGAAAGGGAGAGTGGAGAAAGGGGAACTCCTAAGCCTACAGCCATTCTCTCCAGAGCCCCTCAGGGTGTATCTGTGTTCCTTCTCCTGACAGTAGAAGGTGTGGGCCCTGCCAGCAACTGCAGGTGGGGCTGGAGAACCTTCCCTTCCTGGCTTCAACCCACCTTGACCTCTGGGGAGAGACTGGCCTGCCCTTGGAGAGGCTCACCGCTGGAGACCAGGAAAAGTCCACCAGAGCCCCTCTATGGGCAGCATTGGTAAAAAGTTCACAAATGTTCTGGGACAGGGTTGAGTGCTCTGTGGGAGCCTTGGAAAGGCTCAAAATCACCTGCCTGTTTCCCTGCCTTTGCCTCTTGCACCAGTGTCCCCAGGAGCGGCCCAAGGGCCAAGTTTGTTCACAGCTCTTGGGAGGAAGGGTCCATGGACACCTCCATGGCTCCTCTGGGGCCTCAGTTTACCTGGTGATCTGCCATCTAGCTTAGATACTCACCGGGTAAGTCAGCCATCCAGGCCAGGGTATCTCCGTTGGTCCATTGATCCGGAACCCTTATGGCCCCTCCTTACCAGGAGCGGATTGGAGCTCAGAGGGAAGGGAGCACTTGCAAGTGCAGGGCCGGTCTTGTATCTTGGAGGAAGGATCTGAGTCCATTTGGCAAAGTGGGGCCTCACTGAGCCACACATGTTCTGGAAAAGTCCCTCTGGAGAGCTACAGAGATGGGTTAGTCGTTATTTGCTCTGTGGCTCTTGCAGAAGATCCAGGTCAGATTCCCAGCTTGCAACTGTCACTATAACTCCAGTGACTCCAACTACCTCTTCTGGACTCTGTGGACATCTGTCCTCACTATGCGTATGCCCACACACGTGACCTGCTGCAGTGGTCTGTACCTTTTCTTGTTTGTTTGTTGGTTGGTTGGTTTGTTTAGACAGGGTTTCCCTGTGTATCCCTGGCTGTCCTGGACTCATTTTGTAAACCAGGCTGGCCTTGAACTCACAGAGATCCACCTGCCTCTGTTTCCCTAGTACTGGGATTAAAGGTACAGGCTGGTCAATGGTGACACACACACACCTTTGATCCCAGCACTCAGGAGGCAGAAGCAGGATCTCTGTGGTTCCAGGCCAGCCTTGTCTACATAGTGAGATCCTGTTTCAAAGAAACAACAAACAAAACCAAGCTTTATTTTTTAAATTTTTTTGTTTTTTGTTTTTGTTTTTGTTTTGTTTTTTTATTTTGTTTTGTTTTTTTGAGACAGAGTTTCTCTGTATAGCCCTGGCTGTCCTGGAACTCACTCTGTAGACCAGGCTGGCCTCAAACTCAGAAATCCACCTGTCTCTGCCTCCCAAGTGCTGGGATCAAAGGCATGCCCAGCTAAAACCAAACTTTTTTAAAAAAAGAAAAAATAGCTTCCAGAAGCTGACTTGACACTGGCTCTCACCAGACCTTGGGCACCCTACTAAGCCAGGCCCCGTGCACCCCACTGCCCTGCCTCCACCAGAATCTCAGAGACTCAGGGAGCCTTGCTAGGTGACAGACACTCCATCTCACACCTTGAGTGTGGTCCTGACCTGTCTGTTCCCTTCAAGGACAGGGTTATGTTCTCCCTTCCCCATAACCACAATCTAAAAAGAAGGAAACCACCTAGACTCCATGAAGCCGGGGCCGCTAAGGACACCTGGCCCAGCCCCAGATCCTTGGGTTCTCTTGGGACCTGGCCAGCAGGCAGATCTCTGTGAGTTCGAGGCCAGCCTGGTTTACAAAGTGAGTCCAGGACAGCCAAGGACACACAGAGAAACCTTGTCTCAAAAAACAAATGAACAAACAAACAAGAAAAGGTCCTATGCTTCCTCCTTCCTGATGTCACTCTGCAGAGCTAGGGACACAGGCCCTGTGAGGTAGCAAAGGCCATTCCTAGGCCCCTGGCCTGGGTGACAAGCAGTCTCTGCTGCCTGCATGCTGACAGGGCCACACGCCTGCTCTAAGCCTGCATGCGATGCTGTCTAAGCCAGGGCAGACCCGGATGCTATTTTGGGGGTCTTCTTTCAACTATTTTGGCAAAGACCAAATGGCAGCCTCCTTTAAAATAGCTGCTTCAAGTCTAGGGGTCACCAACCCCCTCAGGAACCAGGGTGCCCAGGCCAGTGGCTTCTCCGCCACTCATTTCGAGTTAAATACAGACCCAGCATCTGGAGCTCCGAGCAACTCAAAAATTCTGACAGCAAACCTATTGCAAAACCAAAATAAAGCCTGGTTGGCTGTAAAGGCTCTCAGAGGACGCTCAGCTACACAATGGCTCCTGCATCCTTGGGAAGTCACCAGGGCAGCCAGAGAGATACTGGAGTGTCAAGGAGTCAAGTCCCTAGCTACCCAGCTGATCACACATGTGTGGGACCCTCGTGAAGCTCTCTCTGTGGACAAATGTGTCTGTCTCAGAGATGGGCCAGGACCCCCTGAGGTAGGGAGACAGGTTCCCCCAACACAACATCACTCCAACTAAGGCTGTAGAATTTGTTAACACGGCAATCATTGCTGACCACGTCCTAGACACTGGCCAGCCTTTCTTAGTGCAGGCAGAAATGTAGCCCATGATGCTTTGCCACCTCTCTTCATATTCTGGCCTCTTCATGATTTGTCTACCCATGTGGGACTGACCTGGAGTAGGCATGAGCTCTCAGCTCCCTGTCCTAGCTCTGTGAGCCTTGAAGAGACCCCACCAGGATGGCAGTGGGTTGGGATAGCCCCCTACCCAAAAGGAGGCCTGAGATCATTGTCTTTTGTGTCTTGGACCTGTGATGGTATCAGGTTGAGAATCTGAGGAACATTTGACTCAGACGCTCTCTTAGCCCTTCAACAAACACTGGCTGCTCTATTACTTATTTACTTTTAAAAAATGTTATTATTTTTGTTTATATGTATGTGTGCATGTTCACGCAGGTGTATGTACACAGTTGTGCAGGTGCCTGCACAGGCCAGAAGGTGCTGGATTCCCTGGAGCCAGAGTTACAGGTCATTGTGAGCTACTCTACTCTGGTGCCAGGAACTCTGGGCCCTTTTAACCACTGAGCCTCCTCTCCAGCCCCTTCCCTGACCCTATTTTTCAACCTAAAAATAGTGTCTCAAGTAGCCTAGGCTGTCCTCAAATTCACTGTATAAAATAGGACAGCCCTGACCCCATCCTCCTACTTCCCCCTCCAGGTGCTTGGATGAAAGGGGTGAACCTCCATTTAGGCTTTGCCCACCTCATAGATTGTGGGGGAGTTCTTGTAAGTGAACAGGGAAACTGAGGCACACTGAGACTGGTCACCAACCAACTATGTTAATACAATGTCAGCCAATAAGATGCATTGCTGGCACAGGAAGGCCAACCAGGCTCACATCTGCAATCACCTCCTCAGAAAGCTGAGGCAGGAGGATTACTGTGAGTCAGTTCAAGGCCAGCCTGGGATACATAGTGAGACCCAGCACATCACTCATAATCCTGCAGACCCTGGTGTGTGTGTGTGTGTGTGTGTGTGTGTGTGTGTGTGTGTGTGTCTGGGACTCAAAAGGCAAATCCTGTTGGTGTTCATGTTCCTTTGCTCTGCAGGGGTGAGCAAGGCAGTAAGAACAGGTGAGCCACCAGGCAGCTTGTGGGGAGCAGAGTGTGGGGTGGGCTCTGTACCTAGCCTCAGCCCTAGCCCCAACCTCATTGGGGACAAAATGCTGAGACCCTGGCTAGGCCTCACCCGATTGTTGCCAGGACCTTCCCATCCCCTAGGGCCTTTGTACTTACTGCTACCTTCTCTTTGTGTCTTCTTGTCCTTCGAGTCTCAGCCTGTACATTGCCTTCCCACATACGTGGTCTCGGTCAGAGCATCATCTATTGTCCCTGCCATGTCACTTTAAAAAATCTCGGTTTTACCCCTCTTGCTGATGTCTGGATGGTGTGGTCCACATTGCTCTGGCCTTCCCTGTCTGTTGTGTGTATGGAGCTGGTGCTTCCTGGATGGTGGGAAACAGGGCAGGTGTGGGTGGGCATTCTGTGTAGCATTGTGCAGGCCTACCCCACCATCTGGGAGACAGCCTCATCTGTTGCTAGAGGTGGCCACAGTGCCAGCCATTACAGCACCACCTTGTTGCACTCAGAAACACAATACACCAAGATAACCAGACCTAAGCAGTCATTTTGTGCTGCAGCTGAGCAGATATCACACAACAAAGATAGAGGGAAAAGGTGGGAGTTTCTTGGGTCCCTGATGGGTGTGGAGCAGTCTCACCCCTGGGCTTCTCAGATCCAGCCTTCTGCCCAAGCCCATCCCAATGCCTCAGTTTACCCATCTGTAAATAGAGATCATTACAGCCAAACTTGAGGGTCACCAGGATAACCCACAGGATGATGAGTGCAGAACCCCAGGTCACACAAAGACTCTTAGTGTGCCCACTGAGTTCATGAGCATTAGGGTACGCTTTAATAGAGATTCCTAGTCAGGTGTGGTGGCACACTCCTCTAATCCCAGCATTTGGGAAGCAGAGGCAGGGGGATCTCTATGAGTTTGAGGCCAGCCTGGTCTACATAACAAGTTCCAGGCCAGCCAGGGCTACATGGTGAGACCCTGTCTTAAAAAACAAACAGGGGCTGGAGAGATGGTTTATCAGCTAAGAGCACTTATAAAAATAAATAAATAAATAAATAAATAAATAAATAAATAAAGATATTGGTTCCTGGCCGGATAGGCTGGCAAGCATCGCCAGGCAGTCTGGGCACTGGCCTTCTATCCAGGGCCATCTGGGGACCACAGCCTGGCTAGGGGGTTGTATTTTAGAGCCATGTTGGTTGGTTGATTGGTTGGAGACAGACCTTACTTCGCAGTCCAATTTGACCTCAAACTTGTCATTCTCCTGCCTCAGCCTCTTGAGTCCTGGGATGATAGCCTTATACCACTATGCTTGACTAGACCTCTGGTTTAAATCAGAGCCCTAGACAGAAAATTGAGCACCATGTGAACCATTGTGAGCCAACAGAGGTCTAGAGCCCACAGTGGGCCTGATCCTAGCCCTGCCTTCCCCACTTTTGAGCAAGCAGCTTCTCTTCTTTGGGCCTCAATTCCCCTTCTGTCCCATGAGACTGAAGCAGTCGGCTACCACAGCATGGCGTGGAAAATGTTTCCAGCCTCACTGTTCTTTCAGGCTCAGTCACCACCTTGAGGTGTGGCAAGAGTGGACCCCTGATGTGTCCCTGTCCTGGTTCTTCTGGCTACAGCATCTGCCCTGTCAGGCCCTACTCCTGTGCATGTGCCATCTTGTGTAATCCTGAGCCTGTTGGGGTAGCCAACCATGACTCACCCAGGTAGCCATCATCTGTAGAGACCCCCCACCAGAGTCCTCACCTGGGAATAGTGAAACACCGCCCCCCCCCCCCCCCCCCCCCCCCCCCCCCCCAGCTCCACACCTGAGCTCATCCCTGAGCCCACTGCCATCTGCTGGCAGGTGGTAGTACTGTATGAGGTGGTACTGATCCACAGAACCGTCACAGGAAGACCTGGAAGCCCCTGCAAATATCAGACCTATCCAGATGCAACTCTGGAAACACTCAACTTGGCCAGGCATGAGGGTCCACCCCTATCATTCTGACACTCTGGAGCTGGAGACAGGAGGATGGCCAAAAGTTTCAGGATAGCCCAGGCTTGAGTCCCAGCATCAAGTCCCCATCAAAACAACCTGCACAGTCCCCTTGTCTGAGGTGTGGCCTTGATGAATTTATATTGAGCATGTTGCACTGTCACTAATGGCCCTTTCTAGACATTTGCTTCACCTGGAAAGGGCCACACTCACTTCCCTCTCCTGGCTCCTGTTGTGGGCACTGCTAGAACTCTTGGTGGTATCTGAGTGGATCTGTGTCTTGTCTCCTGGCACAGTTTTGGGGTGACCTCAGAGTCCCATGCAGCTCATGTTTGTTTTTCTTTCCTGTTTCATTTTTGAGACAGAGTCTTTCTACATAGCCCCAGATATCCTGAACCTCACTATATAGACCAGGCTAGCCTTGAACTCACAAAGATCCTCCTGTCTCTGCTTTTTACCCCAGCGTTGGGATTAAGAGTGTACACCACCATACCTAGCTCAGCTCTGGGGTTTTAAGAGCCACAGGCTCTTGCCACTAGGCTCTACTCCCTTATGTACCTCCTGGCACCAAGCAGGTGGCAGAACAGGCTTTAGAGTCCCCAGATCTTGCCCTTCACTGGCTGTGTGGCCTCAGAAAAACCACATACCCTCTCTGAGCAGGTTTTCCCATCCGTAAAAGGCCTCTAGTGACAGAAAGCAGCAGCCTAATCTGCTCCACCTCCACCCCCACTGTTTATGAGCAAGTGTTTCAATCATGTCACAAGCTCCAGACTTGGACTGGAAGTTCCAGGGACTCAGTAATTAAACAGCCCAGTGCCTTCCCCTTAGTGGGTGTTTGGCAAACGATGGCCGCAAGTGAATAATTAGAGAAAGAAAGTTGCAAGGCACTATGGGAAAAATGCTAGGACATGAGTGGTCGTGGAAAGACACTCAGAAGTGAATGTTGAGAAGGGGACAATCTGGGGAGAAACAGATGAGAGAGTGCCCTTGGCATGTGCAAAGGAGCTTGGGAACAAACATGGCTGGAGTGGTGAAGGTGAGCAAGGGTCAGAGGTCATAGTGTGAAAGGGCAGGGGCCAAACTGGTGCTGATGCCCATCTTGGAGAGATTGAAATATTCTGTTCTCTCTCTCTCTCTCTCTCTCTCTCTCTCTCTCTCTCTCTCCTCCCCCCATTTTCTTTCTCCCTGTGTGCGTGATGTATGCATTTACATGTGTGTGAGTGTCTTGCCTGTGAATGTGCACATGGAAGCCCATGGTATCTAGTATCTTCCTCTAGCACCTTAAATTTTTTTAAAACATTAAGATATGTTCTCTCTACATAGCCTTGGAAGGTCTGGAATTCTCTATGTAGGACAGGCTAGCCTTGAACTCACAATTCACAGAGATCCTACTGCCTCTGCCTTCTGAGTGCTGAGATCCATTTTAATTTTTGACACAGGTTTTCTTTGAACCCACGCTTCACTGACTCAGCCAGGCTAGGCAGCCAGTCCTGGAGATCCTCATGTCTGTCTTCTCAGCACAGAATTATGTGGTCATGGGAGGGTACCACAGTGCTATCCTTTTAAATGGGCATCGGAGTTTTGAACTCAGGTCCTCAACCTTGTTCAACAAATACTTTACTCACTGAGCTATCTCCCCAACTCCTTTGCTCTCTTCATTTTTTTGGGGGGGGGGATCTCATTGAGCCCAGGCTGACCTTAGACTCACTTATATAGCTGAGGATAACCTTGAACTTCAGATTCTCCTGCCTCTGCCTCCTGAGTGCTAGGATCTAAGTGGTGTGCCACCGCACTCAGTTTATGTGGTGCTGAGATGGAACTTAGCATTTCAGCATGCTAAGCAAACATTCTGCCCACTGAGCTGCACCTCAGCCCTGCTTGGCAGTGTCACCCAGCCACTTCTGGAAGGGTCGCTGCAGCCAACCACAGTCCTACATCACAGCACTCTACGTGTCCACCTGCCAGGCCTCTGGGGAACAGTTTCGTGCCATTTAGCCATCCCTGCATCTATCTGTAGAACTTTCTCCTCTTCCAAGATGGAAGCTCTGACTGCACCAAACATTCCCCACCTCTCCGGACTCTTGGCAGCTTTATCCCCCTTTGTCTCTGTAGATCTGACATACCACATATGTGATCTGGGACCTGCTTATGTCACTCAGCATCAAACCCTCTTCCAGAATTTTCTTCCTTTTTCAGGCAGAGTAACATTCACCATGTGTCTGGCCACATTTTATCTGTTGGGATGGGGATGAGAACTCTGGTCACATCCCCTAGGAGCCTGCAGTGAGTGCTGCTGCTCCTCCTGCTGTTGCTGAGCCCAGGTATGCCCATCAACTTGGCCTGGAGCCCTGCTCTCTCTGGTTTGTGGGATACTCCATCAAGGTTGCTATGGTTATCCTGAGCCCAGCTTTGTATTCTCAAAGCTGCCACCCTAGTCCTCAGGACAGCAGCACTTTAAATGTTCACTCCTGACCCTTCTGGGAAAATCTCCATGAAGGCTTTACTCACAGAGCCTGGGCTCCCTGCAGAGTGCTGGTGGGGGGGGGAGCAGGAAGCAGGTATAGGGCTGTTCTTATACCCCCCAACACACTCAGGTTCCCACCCCCCACCCCTCACCACTCTTCTTCTGAGGCTCCTTCTCTGACCTACTGCAGTCCCCTTTGTGTGGAAGGAAACACTGCTTCCTCACTTCCCCTTGCTACCTCTAGGCTGAGGCCTCTGACATCTCAGGAGCTTGGGTGACTGAGCCTGGGAGCTGATTTGTCTCCTCTCTGCATTATGGGCTCTTCTTCCTTTTAGGGTCCACCCAAGGCCAGGCAGCCAGGCCTAGTCCTACCATGCTGGGGAAGCTGAAACAAATGTCACAGCTGCATTCGGGTGTAGTTCAATGGCCTGTGTGGCGTGTTCTAGACCTCAGATCCCTTCTTTAGCACTGCAACACACAGACACACACACACACCACAAACAACAACAAAACAAACAAACAAACAAAAACTCAACCAAAAACAAACAAAATATCACCAACCAGACAGTGCTGTAAACCGCAGAAATGTATTGTCACAGGCTGAAGGCTAGAAGTCTAAGGTCAAGGTGGTGGGCAAGGTTTTTCAAACCTCTCCTGAGCTTCTGGGGTTCTGGCAGCCTCCAGCCACTTAGCTGTGGACACTTCACCCTGACTTAGCCCCCAGGTCCACATGGAATCTCACTGGTGGGATGCTTTGAGTGTTTGAGTGCCTTGCCCATGGGTCGTGTGTGTGTGTGTGTGTGTGTGTGCGTGTGTCCTGGCCTATAGCCAAATCTCTTTATAAGGACACTAATGGCTTGGAGTGGTGCCTTCCCTGAGCCTGCATGACCTCCTGTAAGCCACTCACATCCAGCACAACCCATTTTAGAAAAGGCTGCATTGTGTCAACCAGGGTCATATGTTTGATATGAACTGAGCAGAACATGAATGTTCCTGCCTCCCTCCTAACCCAGGCCCAGTATGAAGCCAATGGCCTCTGACCAAGGACAAGGGATAGATCCCCTGGAAGACTGTCAGCTACCAAAGTGGCCCAGACTCCTCTTGGGTCATTTTTAAATATTAGCCAACAGACACTTCCCAGTCCCCTATTCCTCCCCAGGAGCTGCTGAGGTGCCTGGCTGATTCTGGGCATTATAAGCTCTGTTATCACTGTCACCTTGGATGCCAGTTCCTCAGGGAACAATTCTGGGGTCTGGGGCCTGCTGAGGAGCTGGAGCTGCATCTACCTATCCTGAGGCTGAGGGCAGTTCTATGCCAAGGTTCTCATCACAAAGATGCAGAGGAAGCTGGACCTGTCTTGGGGTTGGCTGTCAGGAGAGCCTGGAGTCCTGGAGGTAGGTAGCAAGAACAAAGGAAGAAAGGGACCCCTGCTTGAAGTACTTCCCCCTAAAAAAATAGTTCTCAGAGAAACATATTGCTTCTAGGGTGGCATGCTTCATCTCCATGGTCAACCTGATTGGGTTTGGAATCACCTGGGAGATACACCTCTGTGCTTGTCTATAAGGGTGTTTTCAGAACAGTTTAACTGAGGGAAGACCCACTCGGAATGGGGGGCACCTTCCCATGGACTGGGACCCCAGACTGAGTAAAAAGGAGAATGTGTTCATCTCTCTCTGACTGTGGATGCAATGTGACCAGTTGCCTCAAGCCCTGATCCCATGGCTTCCCCACCATGAGCCTAAAAGGAGAAAGAGCTAGGCACTACATTCATTTCCCTCTGCTGAGCCCCAGCTGTCCCCTCTCTGCTTCATGGCTTGTGGAGATATGAGCAGGCTCTGGTACCACAGACTCAATCAGCCCTCATCATCCCGCCTTCTCCTCACCACGAGGGACTGTGTACCTTCAGACTGTGAGCCAAAGTGAATCCCTTCTCCCTTAAAGTGCTTCTTGTCAGGTGTTTGCTCACATTAATGAGGAAATTAACACAGGGAGGGAGGGGATCCTAAACCAGAACAAACCTCTTCTCTTCTCTGGATCCACACAGACTATACACTTCACACACACACACACACACACACACACACACACACACACAGGCAAAGGCCTGGAAGTCAAAAGTCCAGGGTCAGTTTGTGTACACATCCTCTCAGAAGTACACCAACACCCTTGTACACACATACTTGTGGGTATTTACAGACACACGAACCCACAAATACATGCATGCATGTAACAAACATCTCAGCCCTTTCTCAGGACACAGCCTGCCTGACACCTTGCAGTGAAGCCCACAGACCACTGCCTTCCCCACCCTTGACAGAATATCTCAGTTGGAGCCTCAGGGCATCCTAAGCCTGTATCCCAGCTGTTAAATAGAAAGACAGAAAAACACCTTTAATGCTTGAACCACAGCCCCCTCCACTGTCCACTGCCTCAGATTGCCAGGACTGTCTGCCATTGGCTGGGCTCTACTCGGGGTTAGGATGACCCCTGTAATAAGAATTCCTTCTCATGTAACTTCACATACATCTTGAACTTTGAGTCTTTCAGAGTCACTAACTCAAGTCCCTTAGCAGCTGGCACTTGCTCTTTGAAAGCTGCAAAAGGCATGCAAGTTCTTGGTTCCCCAAGCTGCCAGCCCGGAGACAAGGGTGGAGAGGCCAGGGCTCCAAGTGGATCTTGGGTACCTGGTGGGCTTGGTCTCAGAAGTGGTCCAGGTGGCCACTCAGGCTACAGTCAGTCCACCTGTATCCAGCTGGGTGCTTGGAGTGCCCCTGGTAGACAAAGGCTTCATCTTGCCATGATCACCTGGGCTCTGCTTCTTCTGCCTCCGCTGCCTGGGCTGGCTGCCCTCTCCTGGGGTTCGTGACTGGCCACTCTGCAGCAGCCGCACCATCTCATAGTCCTTGTGGCCCAGCACTCGGGGCAGGAAGAGAGAGGACTTCTGTGTGCGACGGGTCTTGAAGCCCCTGCGTGGCCGACCCTTGCCATTCACCGACACGTACCAAGGTCTCTGGGCACCAGGCTGCCGTTGAGCCCCTGGCCCACTGGGCCCTGTGCGGTACAGGCGGGAAGCATACGTATTGTAGCCTAGCTCGTGGATCCGTTCCACAAACTCACACTCTGCGTTGTAGTTCTCCTGTGGGAGAGAAGCCACAGTCAACAGCCTTGGAGGCCATGATGTCAATGGGACCACACCTCCCCAAGGCTTCCCTCTCCCCTAAGGCTGCCTGGACCAGCTGTCCACACCTGCCACTGTCTAGGCAGCCTGGCTATCCGACCTTTCCAAGACTGTGCCCTGCTCCAAGTGACTTCCCTCCACTATCCCTTTCTGCTGTAGCCTTGTACTTGGCTCAGTGCTTTGTATGTGGTACACAGAGCATGCTGGAGTGGCTGGCTGGCAGAGGGTGAATGAATGGATGTGTTGGTGAGCGGCTGGACAGGCAGATAGATGTGATGGCTGGGTGATAGATGGCTGGGTAGATAGATGGGTAGGTGGGTAGCTAGGCATGTTGCTGGATGGATGGACAAAAGCATGTATAGGTAGTTAGGTAAATGGGTGTAAGAATGGTACCTAGGTGGATGGATGGATGGATGACGGGTTGATGAGTGGATAGGCAGGTGGATGGTCGGGGTACATGAACAAGTGTATAGATAGACATGTGGGTGGATGACTGAGTGTGTAGTGGGTGGATAGATGGCTGGCTGAATGGATAGATGGATAGATGATAGACAATGAATGGACAGGCTGGAGGGCAGGGAGGTTGCCAGCCAGTTACCCAAGCCTAAGGTGCAGCTCCTAGCGGGAAGGGATGAGGCCTATGTGACAAGGTGCTACTTCTGGGGTTAGGCAGCAGGAGGTGAGGTGAGGTGCATGTTGAAGACACCAAGTCAAGGAACACGAGCACCTGAGGACTTGGAGGTGGAAAGGCTGTGAAGCTAAGACAGGAGAAGGCCCATCATGGCTCCTGGTTGACTCTCAGTGGGACCACTATGGAGGCAGGAATGGAGGGTGTGCTGACTTCATTCTGCCTGCTCTTACCATAGAGGGAGCTGTGGTTAGCTGTGGTCTATGACTTCTGGGAGGTGGGGATTTATTGTGGAGTGTCACTGGCCCATGGATACAGCACATAGGCACCACACTATGCACCCAGGAAACCCAGGGACAGGCCTTCAGGAAGAGGCCTTAGACACCAGCTGGCAGCAGAAAGAAGTTGGGGGCATGTCTGCAAGTCTGTGGGACCGCCCCAGATGGGTTTTCTGGAAAGTTCTACTCCAACCAGCTGGACCCCTGACCTTATCATCCTCTGCTCTCCTGAAGACAGAAGAGCATGCCCCCCCCCCACCATGTTCTTCCCTATAGGCAGGAAGACATAATCTGTCATTGAGGACACCTGAAACCTCACCCTAAAGCAGAGTCTCTGGGGGACAGTCAGGTTCATTATAAAGTCAACTGAGTTCACTCACTAGAGTGGGACAGGACACAGAGTCTCAGAGGTGGGGAATCACCAGCCCAGCTCTGTAGCAGCTAGGACCCATCACTCAGGCAAGGGTGTGTTTCTACCACACCTCAGGAGTGTGGAGACACCTAAGCTCCTCCTCCTGATGCTCCTCTGTGAGCATGGAGGCCAATGCAACTAGGTTGGCTGGTGACCATCCTGTCTCCTTCCCTCTGCTCTGGGATGACAACACTCTGGCCTGTCTTTGATTCATGGGTGCTGGAGACTCATGGAGCTGGAGAACTTCAAGTTCTCATGCTCTGCAGCCAGTACTAGACTGACAGCCATTTCTCCAGCCCTTTTGTCCCCTGCTAAGCCAGACAGCCATTGCCTTCCCACCCTGAGGAGAACAGGCCAAGCACCAAACTTCCTCCTTTCATAGATGCAGGGCAGGTTTGCCCTGACCTGCTCTCCCTCACCTGCAGCTATGGTGGTTACTCACTCCATGGAGGTCTGGGACCCTGCTGCCATGCTCATTTCCTGTCTCCACCATTGTGATGTTCAGAGAAAGAGACTGACTTCAGACAGGTGGAAAGAGCATTTTCCCGAGCACCTAAGGTCTGTTTTGGGCGGGTACTCAGAAGCCTAGGAGGGATCTGGACAAGCTTGAATCTGGCATGACCTTGGGGCCAAGCATTCTATCGCACATGTCCTCTCTGTCCCCCATTCAGATGCTCAAGCCAGATGGCTATTCCATCAGTACCTGGCCACCAGTGATGGAACTCACCGAAGCATACAGCCGTCCTCTCTTGTTCATGGCCAGGTACCGCCCAGAAAAGAGCCCTTTGATGGCCACCACGCCCACTTCCACAGCAGTAATCTCCAGGATGCCTGGAAAGAGTCAGAAAGGGTCCATCAACTTCACTACCTAAGCAGAACCTCAGCCTGAACAAGTCCCCTCCCCCAGGCTTAGGAAGCTGGGACAAGTGGGCAGCCATAACCAGCAGGTGGAGGTGGGGGTTGGAAGTCCTGATAGGAAGAAAACATTGGGCAGACAGTGAAGAAAGGGACATCCAACCACTGTGTCCAAGACATTACTCCTAACCTCAGGAGAAGACATGACAGGAATGTTCTGCCCCTGTCATGCACCTTGGGTGCAACCTGGGCAGATCTACCCAGTCTGTACTTTGTGAACGGCTCCGTCTCCCAAGCAGAAGCCTAGAACAAGTAACTTGCCCAAAGCCACACATAATAGTTTGGGCATCCAAACCCCTGAGCAGATGGAGACCCAGAAGGGGAGGTGGCTGAGACTCTTAGGGAAGCCAGGGTTTGCAGCCCAGTCATAGTGTCACCCCCACTGGCAGCAAGGGATCCAAAGATGGGTGCTGAAAGGTAGCCTGCCACAGAAGCGCCTGGGTGCTGAGGAAAGGTGACAGGGCTCACCCAGGCTCAGCACAGATGGCAGATTTGCCGTCCACACTGACCACCAGAGTTTGATCCAGGGACCTACATTATGCAAGTAGAGAACCGACTCTAGCTAGTGGTTCAATGGCTCCACACACAACTGTGGCACACAAAACAAATAAAATACAAAACCAACCAAACTTCTACGAGCGCCTTGCCGTGAACAGTATAGTGCTTTTGGGAGTCGAGCGGAGGTCAAAGACTCCCGGGATAGTGGGTCGAGGATTCACTCCCTTTCCAGAGAGCTCCCGCTGGTACCCAGCATGGTCCAGATTACTGGGACCAGTTGAGATTCTGCCCTAGCCACGGTTTGGAAGGATACAGGGTGATGCCTCTATGACTGGTGCCAGACGAGCACCCGCCTGAGTTCCCCCTAGGGGTGGCAGCGAAAGTGCCCCTCCTCTACATCTGGGGCCGCCCGGGATCAGGCAACTGGGGAGGAGTGCGCATGAGGAGCCCCGCGCTCCAGGCCGGACAGAGTCTGGTCCCCAGGACGCCCCCGCGGGGCTGCGGCTTTGTAGAAGGAAGCTGCGGTTCCCTCCGCCTCCCGCGCCCCCCGCTCGGCTTCCTGAGCCCCGGGCGCGGTGAGCTCTGCGCGGCTTCCCTCCCACGCGGCGCGCAACGCTCCTGGTCGAGCTCCTCTCACGTTTACCGAACCCACGGAGCCAAACCCTGCAATGCTCGGGAACTGGCCCTGGCTATGATCGAGCTGCGGGCCGTGGGTGCGTGCTAGCTGCATTCAGAACACGCGGGGACGCCTGTCTGTCCTGTCGAGCTCTCTTGCAGGGCGCCGGACGAGGGACAAGCCTGTCGCTGGACGCCGCGGTGCGGAAACCGAGCTCTGCCTAGTGGAGTGTCCTCGGCGCATCGGCTGAGAGCAAGGAGGACGGAAAGGACTGGCCATGCGCCCCGGGGTCGTCAAAACAATAAAGAGAGCGATAAATCCTTGTCCAACGGCTTTTCACTGAGAAATACAAACGTGTCAGAACCGGGGTCGCCTCCCGCGCAGCGCCTGGGGGACGGGCAGGGCAGTTCGCTGAGATCGGTAGCTGAGACTGCGTCCTCGTCTTCGGACCGACCTCAGCTCTGCTCCCACCCGGGACGTGGCGACAGGGGACCGAGTCCTCCGGTCCCTTCCGCCACCACCACCACTCCCTTCCTTGTCCCGACCTGAACACTCACTATAGGCGCTGTTCTCAAGGCTGCCGTTCACGCGGCCGCTCGGGTGCAGCTGGAGGTGGTACTTGGTAGCGCAGTAGAGCTTGCGGCGCCGGGGCGCCCCGCCGAGGTGCTCGTAAACGCCACCACGGCCGCCCGCATCGCGTCGTAGTCGCGTCCCAGGCCCCGTAGCTGGACAGCCTGGTTCCAGCAAGCTGAGTAGCAGAAGCCAGATCAGGCCCATCCCGGCATCGCGCCCGCCCGCAGCGGCGGCTGCGCCAGCGCAGGGCTCACGAAGGCGCGGCGCTGGGAGCACACGCCCGCGCGCCAGGCCGGCTCGACTGCGGCTAGGAGGGGAAGGGAGGGAGAAGGGACCGGGAAGAGGTGGGGGACAGGGGAGGGAGAAAGAGGAGGGGAGACAGGGAGAGATGGAGAGAGGGACGGGTAGAGAGGGAGAGAGAGGGAAAGAGAGATAGATGGAGAGAAGACAAGAAAGAAGAGAGGGAGACGGAAAGAGAAGACTTTGAATTTTCACCCAGGAACGGGGGTCGTGTTTCTTTGACGAACACAGTTCTGAAGAAAGGGCGCTTGGCAACAAAAGGCGGCCGTGGTCCCTGGCTGGGGCGCGGGGCTCAGGCCGGGCGTCGCCTGCGCTCAGCGCCCCGGCCAGCGCCGTCGGGCCGCCGCTTCTCCGTCGCGCGCCCTGCGCCCCCTCCCGCTTCTGAAAGGTCCCCGCCCTGCCCCCGCCCCCAGACCAATTATGCCTCGGAAAATTATAGAGCGAGGCCTAAAGGCAACCGCCCCCAGGCCCTGTCACCCCCTCCCGCCTTACATCAATCCTGGGTGCACAATGGGACTGCGGATGACTGATGTCTGCGCAAACAACTTGCGGGGAAGTCTAGCTGACAAACGCTCATGAAAGGCGGCGCCTAATCGAGAGCGATTGCGGAGGGCGGTGCGTGGGGAGCCCGGGGTTGGGTCCGTGCAGGTCGCTTCTCACACCGCAGAGTGGTCTTCAGAAGTCCAGTTTTGTGACCCAACGGCCCTGGGACGCTATGTCTCGAAGCAACCTAACTGACCAGAAGGCACCAAGGGAAGTTTGCACACCTTGAGCGGGAGTAGTCTGTCCCAAGGGTGGTCCAGAGAAGGGACTGCACAGATAGGAGCAGAGACAATAGAGTCACTGAGTCTTAGAGCCCGGGAGATCTAGGCAGAGACGGAAATAGGGATGGGAGAGGCAGGTGACAGATAGCAGAGAAAAAAGGAAGAGAGCAGTGTGGGGGAGGGGGATGCAGAGATACAGAAGGCAACAGAACAGAAGGGAGAAAAGATCTCACAAAGGTTCCAGCATGCCCACCTGGCAGGCTGAAGAGGAGTCTAAGTTCAGGGAATAGCTTCCTAGACTCTGAGCTCTTGACTTCAGTTCCCTGTCTGACAAGGGCCTCAGAGAAGGACTTCCCCAGGTGTTCAAAAAAGTCCCACCTTACTTCCTTGGCCTGTGCCTCCAGTAGTCCCCTGGCCAGCAACTACCTTCAGGCATGCCTGAGGACCCAGTGGCTTGGGTCGAAGCATTGACTCCTAAGTTGATCCTGAGCTCTTGGCAGGAGTCTGGTAGGAAGCCCTTGTTGATGTGAGATCCTGAGAAGTGTTGGGGTGAGGGTGGGGACCTCCACCCTACAGAAGCTGTTAATAGCACACACTGGGGCATTTTCCACCCTGAGACCTCATTTAGGGTAGCAGGTCCTCAGTGAACCATCTCCAGCATGTTGAATACACATGTCCCCCACAGTGGGTCACACACAGCTGAGCACCCCTGGCTTCTGTTCTGGCTAGGGTCTGCAGGGTCTCTGCCTCAGGCCTAGTCCCTGAGAACCCTTAAGCAGTCTGAAGACTAAGCCACTGAACTGCTAAAACCCTGGAGTTACTGATGGAACCTGCTTTACAAGGGACAGACCTGTGTCTCGATGACCATCGTGGGGCTAGCAGCCTAAGCTCCGAAGATGGCACAGAAGAATCAAGAGGACATCTCCTCCCTAAATGCCTCAAGCATAGCATCTGGTGCCAGCTACCTCCCTGGGTCTGGCCAAGAGAAATGCAGAAGCCAGGTGTGCTAGAACAGGCCTGCCTGCCAGCACTGGAGATGTGGAGGCAGAATCCTGGAGTCAAGGCTAGCTCTAACCACGAAGTAGATCTGAAGCCAGCCTCAGCCTTGAGACCCTGTCTTAAAAACAAACAAATCTAAGAAAGGGACTGGAAAGATGGCTCATTCACTAAGAACACTGGCTATTCTTGCAGATGACATGGGTTCAGTTCCCAGCCCCCACATGGTGGCTCACAAATGTCAGTAATGCCAGTTCTAGGAGATCTGACACTATCTTCTGTCCTAGGAGGACACCAGGCACGTATTTGGTAAAATACCTACATGCAGGCAAAAGATACCCATACACATAAAAATAAGTAAATTATAAAATACACACACTGTGGTGATTTGAATATGCTTGTCCCAGGGAAAGACACTATTAGGAGCTGTGGCCTTGTTGGAGGAAGGGTGTCACTGTGGAGGTGGACAATGGGACCTTCCTCCTAACCGATTCCCCAAACTGCCGTGTCTACATTTGGAGCAGAACCCACCCCAAGGTTCTCATACATGGTGGGGAAGGGTTACACTCAGTGTCCAAGAACTCCTACTGTTCTTGGGCACATGTAAGCTCAAGTCCCACAGGGGCAGGAGTATTCTTCCCTACTCAGAGCTCCTAGGACATGTGGGGTGAAGAGCCCACAGGATGTAGATACTGAACTTGGGGAGGGTCCACTCTGCCTCACGTGGGTATAGATATTGACTTAGGACCTACCTGTACTGTATGAAGGCACCCCATTGCCATTCACGGTCCTGGGCTGGCTGGAAAAGCCCATCTGCACCATCTGTGATCCTCCCTCATCTCCTCCCATGTTGCCCCACAACACCTGTGGAGACTGTCTGCCTTGTCCTCACAACAAGCAGGAAAGGCTCCGCTGGAGCTGGGTCTTTAGGGTAGCACCCATGCAGTACCAGAGGCAAAGGCCTAGGGACTCAAAGGAAGGATGCTTAAGTAGGTAGGGCTCTAAGATTGGCTGCTTTTAGGATTTCAGAGGTATAGTGGTCCTGAGTCAGGGCCCAGCAAGAAGGCTGGGTCCATTTCCCCTGCTTTTGGTGGTGGAGTAAAGAAGAATGAGTTTGGGGCCAAAAGTTGGGAATATCACAGGGTGCTGTCCCCTGCCTATCTTCTCTGGAGTTTCTCTGTTGGTGTAGGGGCTGGAGGTGGGCCCAGGCCCAAGAACTAGAGAGATCAGAGGAGGGAACTTCCTGAGCAGAGGCCCTAGGCTCAGTGTTAAGCAGGCTTTGGCCAGGTCTGGGGGTGTCCAGGCAGGGAGGTGGGACTGGAAGAGACCAATTAGTCAAACAGCTGCAATTGGCCATTTGGAAGCAATTAACAGGGTCTCTATTACCATATTATGCCCCCTCCCCCCCCTCCATGCTCTACTAGGCTCTGCTCTGTATGGGAGGGGAACAGCCCAGACCAAGGAGACTACAATGGAGGCCCAGGGCTTGCCCAGTGCAGCACACATTCAGGCTTCCTCTTCGTGAGGAGGGAAGGGCAGGGCAACATCTGAGGCACTGGCAATGGGTCCATTCACTGCCTGAGAAAAGGTGGGAGCAGGGACTTCCAGGGCCAAGAAGGCAGGTGGTTAGAAGTGCAGGAAAACCTCTCTGGGCAAGAGAGGGCTGAAGGAAGCAGGCTAGGGCTGTAAACAGGAGCATACATGCCCAGCTATAAGGCTGGGGCCTGGAGTAGAGGTGAAGACAACTCCTTCCAACTGTATGGTGGAAGGTGCAGAGAAGGGCCCAGGGACGCTTGCATAGGGCTCTGGGGAAGACCCTGGGCCAAGAGTGTGGATGCCTTAGGCACAATTGAGGAACAGGTCAAAGTCAGCCCAGACCACAGCTGCAGAAACTCTTGGACACAGAGGTCCACCCTATCAAGGGCCTACCTTAGTGAAATTCTGAGGGCCAGCTGAACATTGACACAAACCCAGTCGAGATTCTGCCACATGAGCATCTGAAATGGCAGTGGGCCTACAAACCTTTCAGGCCTCAGTTTCCTTACTTGTTAATGGAAACGGGCAGCTGGTCATGGTAGCACAGGCCTCTACTCCTAGCACTTGGGATGCAGACAGGTATCTCTGTGAGTTTGAGGCCAGCCTGGTCTATATTACAACTTCCAGGTCAGCTAGAGCTACATGGAGGGAGGGATCCTGTCCTCAAACAACAAAACAAAACAAAACAAAACAAAAAAATAGACAGGCCTCAGAATTGTGGTATACTGTAACGAGTCTCAGAGAAACCTTGGGACAGTTTGGCCAATGGGCTGTGGTCCTTGGTGTTAACATGGGAGGTGGATTCATGGAAGGATCTGGAAGAAAATCAAGACAGGAGTGAGGACTCCAGGGTCAGGGTGTGAGAAAAGGGTGGAACCTGCTAGGGGTGGTGACACACACTTTTAATCCCAGTACTCAGAAAGCAGAGGCAGGTGGGTTGCCATGAGTTCAAGGCCATCTGGGTCATCAGATCTATACAGTGAAACAGACCTCATCTCAAAAACAAACAAAACCCCCAAACCAAACGTTAAAAAACCAAAACCAAACCAAAACAGGACAAACAGTGGGAGGAAGCTCCACTCTGGGATCTGGGCAGGAGGGTAAGCCTGAGAGTGGCTGCTGTTACTTCAATAACTAACTACACAGTCACACATTCCTGAGCTGTCACCATGAAGCCCAGATGTAGCCAGGGAGGGTTCTGCCCTGGCCACCAGATGGGCTCTCTGGTCCCTGCAATAAACACTGCACAAAACTGGACAAGGTGCACCAAGGATCTGGTGTCTTGTCCTTGGGGCTGACTTGAGAGCAGGACTTTTCTCCTGGGAGCAGAAACTGAACCTGGGGCCAGCATGGAGATTCTTCTAAGCAAATGATCTAATACAAACAAGAGCAGCCCTTCCAGGGCCTGGGGAGATGTCTCAGTGGGTAGAGTGCTTGTGACACAAGCCTGAGGACCCAAGTTCGATTCTCATCAGCACTGTCAAAGCTGAGCTCCAGAGCTCAGGGGGTTGGGGATGGGGCGGATGGGGAGTGTGGGGGAGGAGAGACAAGAGGATCCCTGGGGCTCCCT
Organism: Rhynchomys soricoides; assembly: GCA_019843965.1. NCBI lineage: Eukaryota > Metazoa > Chordata > Mammalia > Rodentia > Muridae > Rhynchomys > Rhynchomys soricoides. Next base: position 1,939,178 of record JADRCH010000238.1, on the reverse strand, counting down.
GGCCAGCCAATCTAATTTCTCAGTTCCAGTAAGAGACCCAGTAAGAGAACAATGTGGGGTTTGGGCTGGAGAGGAGGCTCAGAGGGAAGAGCACACACAACTCTCGATAAAGATCTAAACTAGGTTTCTAGTATTAATACTGGCTGGCTCACAAACTGCTCACAATCCCAGTCCCAGAGAGAATCAAGTCTCTGGGTTCCCAAGGGCACACACACACACACACACACACACCCCTACACTTCTCCATTATCCAGCTGGACATGATAGATGCCCACATCTGGGATGGAGTAAGAGTTTCTCTTGAGTCCCTTGCCCTGGGGCCACATCCCAAATCTACAACAAAGCTGACCTTAAAAGATGAATTCAGATCTAATAACTGGATGGTGGATGGCTTAAGCAAGTAAGCAAAGCTCCACTTGACTTCAAGAGGGAACCCAGGGCTACCCAGGACATGGCCGCTCCATGCACAAGGTAGCTAGTTGGTTGGCATTGTTCTCTGTCAAATCTCAAATCGTTTGAGCCCTAGATTCTGTGGCAATGGGCTGAGCTCAAGAGGTGCTTAGGATGGAAGCAACTGCCTGTGCCTCTTAGACGAGTCCTCCTACTAGGATGTTCAGAGGTACCTGTGGCCTTTCTGGGGATAAGGCTGTCTGGGAGTCACAATGGCAGCTGCCACCATGCTACCACCCCTTAGCCCTGCAACTCACAAAGCCTCTTCCCTCACAGGAACAGATCTGAATGGAAGCCTCCAAGCCTTGCTTTGCTCTCCAGGTAAAAAGGAAAGCCATAATCCAACCAGACATCCTGACCTTTGACCCCCATGCCATACTTGTTCTCAGGGTGGGGGTGGGGTGTTCCCTTGGGGTGCAGTCCCCAGAGCATCCCTGTCAATCTCCTTTCCTTTTGTCCCTTTGTCCCTACAGCATTTGATCTCACCTGGGAGGAAGGAGTGGCCTCCTGACCTCTACAAATTGGCTGCAGTGCCCCCCAGCCCCCCTGCAGTGGCCTTTAACCCTTCCCTTGCCTGCCCTACTGGGTCTGCACCAAAGACCAAGGGATGTTAGGGCTGATGACAGTATGCCCAAACATCCCTGCCAGATCACAGGCCTTTCCCATTCTCCCACGTATGAGAGCATCCTAGGAAATCCTGGGAGACACATAGCTTCAACATGGAGTTGCAGCAAAAGCAGAAGAGAAGGCCTGGCTATAGGGCCTGGACTTTGCTCCACTGTCTGGTGGCTTATGTCCCCTGAGATGTCAATGTTCTTAGCCGCATTGTGCCGGGGAGCATGTGGCCTCCGTTATGATGTGCCTCCACCCTGGTGTTCCCAGATGCAGTTTCCTTATGGCTTTTGATTTTCAGCTGAGCCTTTTCCAAGCCTTTGAGACACCCACCTGCTGGGTGCTCAGCTCCAGGGATGGGGACACTCAGGCACCCAAGGATATTGCATCCCCTCAGGTCGTTTCTTCCATACAGACAAGCATATTTATTTTTGACAGAAACTTTGCTGAGGTGTAAGGTACTGTGCACACACTGGTCAACTTGCTGCATAGACAATCCCAACTGTTCAGCAATCTGTAGCCAATGCCACTGGCCCATTTTTAATGTTTTCTCTCTCTCTCTCTCTCTCTCTCTCTCTCTCTCTCTCTCTCTCTCCCCCTTCCTTTCTTTTGTTTCTTTTTATGAGGCAGGGTTTCATGAGCCAGGGTGGCTTCACTGTGTAGCTCAGGATGACCTACCCTGAACTTCTGATCTCCCTGTCTCTGCTGCTGATATTAAAGGCATAATCATGTTCCACAGTGATGCAGTGTTGAGGATCCAACCCAGGGCCTGGCTATGCACTGCACCAACTGGGCATAGACACAGCCCCGTGAGAGAACCGTTTAATGCTCTCTCCCCACCCCATAATCTGATAACACCATCCCTTCTCTCCTGACCCCAGCAGCTCTCAGGGCCTGTCAGCACTGTCCTGCGTTTGCCTGCATGCACAGTTCATTCCAGAATTCCCCTCCATAGGGTCTTTTGTGAACTTGATCTTTCTTCTTGAAGAGCACACCCCCCTCTCTAGCCCTCCTCTCAGCCCCATTACCACCTACAGGTTGTCAGTAACCTGGTGGTGGGGCTAGCCTTTACCTGAGGCTCTCAGAGTGTTTGCACTGAGTTAGTTCCACAGGGCCCAGCCAGAGCTGGCCTGACCTCCTTTGCACTGGACTCTGAAGCCCAGAGTTGAGACTCTTGAGAGACTCCCTAGCTCCAGTTGAACAGACCATGTCTCTGAGTGAGCCAGCCCATCCATCTTCACTGTCATCTGGACAGGATTTGGAACAGCCTGGGAGACACACCTCCATAAGTCTGTGAGGGAGTTTCTGGAAGGGTTTAACTGAGGAGGAGGGACCCTGAATGTGGGTGGCGCCATTTCATGAAGTCCCCCATAGAACTAAAAGGAGAAAGAGAGCTGGGTATCAGTGTTTATCTTGCAGCTTCCTGACTGTGGGTGGGATGTGACCAGCTCCTTTAATCTCTTGCCACCATAACAGACTGTGGCCTCAGATTATGAGCCAGGTAGAGCCCCCTTCCTTTCTTACAGAGGTGAGAAAAGTGAGTACTGCATTGAAGGGCTGCATGAACGGCAGGGCTGGCACCCCTGAAAGGTCTGCTAAAGGACCTCAGGTCACCAGAGATGCTTTATTGCACAAGCCCCAAGACCACCTGCTGAAGCCAGCAGGGCCGCCACTGGGTCCGAGGCCTATCTTCCCCTTCAGAATCTTCTGCACAGTCCCAGCTGGGGGTGAGGCTCCTCTCTCTGACAAAGTAACTTCTATTTCTTTTCATGTCCAAATATGGGGAGCTGGGGAGCTTTAGAAGCTTCTTCACTCACAGGCAGGTCTTCTCATTGATCTGTGTCTGCTTTCTGCTGCTGTGATAAACATCAGTCAAAAGCAGCCTGTGTGTGTGTGGGGGGGTGGGGGTGGCTTTACTTCAGCTGATACTTCTGATAACAGTCCATCAATGAGGGAGGTCAGGACCGAAACCTGAAGGCAGAGACTGTGGAGAAATGCTTATAGGCTCGTGCTGAGGCTCATTCTCAGCCTGCCTTCTGTCTGTCTGTCTTTTGAGACAGATTTCTCTGTGTAATTCTGGGTGTCTTGGAACTCACTCTGTAGACCAGGCTGGCCTCCAACTCAGAAATCTGACCGCTTCTACCTCCCAAATGCTGGGATTAAAAGCATGGGCCACTACCACCACCCAGCCTTCAGCCTGCTTTCTTGTACAGCCTGGGCACACCTACCCCTACAGTGGACCTCCCACCTCAATCATAAGTTAGGACAGACCCTCACAGACATGGCCAACCTGATGGAAGCAAGCCTTCTACTGAGGTGCTCTCTCCCCAGCTGACTTTAGCTTATGTCAGATGGATAGTAAAAACTAACCAGGATACTGCTTCAATTAACCTTATCAAGACAATCTCCCACAGCTGACAAATGAGATTTGTTATGGAGCCTTCTGCCCACTCAGGTCGTTGCCTGTCCAGGATCGGTGGGAAAAGCTGTCTATCTGTCTTTAGAGCTCCCTAGAGTCCCTCATGCTGCTGAAGAAGGAAGGCGTTGGTATGAGCACTCAGCTCTGTATATATTGTCTCTGTCCTGGCATGAGACTCTGTCACTAGCTCCTGGGGTGGGGACCTGACTGGAAAGTCACAGAACCAGAGGCTTCCCTGTTTGGTGAGGGGGCTTTTGTTTCTTCCGAGACCCTGAGTGCCAGTCAGGGGCAAAGTTCACCTGGGAGGATGCCCCAGAGAGGGACAGTCGTTCTCTCTATGAGAATTTTGCTTCCCCTATGAACCCTGCCCTTCCTTTCTCCTGCCTCCGGGACGGCTTGCTAAGAGCCCACTCAGCACCTGCACCTGTCCAGAGTGACCTGCCTCACTTCAGCTCTCCCTAGCTAGAATCGTTATGACTAGGTGGTTGTCAGGGGCCTAGGGTTGGCAATGTCCTCACTATCTAAAAGCTCCTTGTGTGCTGTGCAAGCAAGCACAATGTCCCCACTGACGCAGAGCGTCCCCACTGTACAGATGAGGAGAACGAGCACTGAACTAAGAGTGGGTCATTCTGAGATCAGAGTCTGTCTTCCTCCCTCATGTCCATGTGTGTGCATGTGTACTTAGGTACACATGCATGTTGCGTGCTTCCACATGTGAAGGCCAGAAGTCAAAATGTAGTATCTTCCCCAATCACTTGTCACTGGAGACATAGATTCTCTCACTGAATTTGGAGCTCAAAGATTTAGTTATATCCGTTGATCAGAGATGCACGGGGATCCTCCAGTCTCTGCTTCCGCAGGCACGCTCCACCTTGCCTGGACTTTTACATCCATTCTTGGGATTTCAACTCAGATTCTCATGTTTGTGTAGCAAGCACTTTACCAACTGAATCATTAGAATCTGACCCATTGCACAGTGCCAACTGTATGGAGGACCCCTGGGTATTCATCCATGGGAGAGAGATGTCCTATCCACACTCCCAACATGGTAACTACAGTATGCACTCCCCTATGCATACCAGAACTCAACAGCCAGGACCCGAGGTCATTGGTAGACTGGGTCCTCAGCGGCTCTTCCTCAGCCTTCACTTCACCCCCAGGCTGCCACCCCTGCCCTGGCAGGATTTGATTCAGTACTGGCAAACCTTGCAGCTCAATGCATACTTCTGGAGGTTTGAAGTGGGCTGGCCTTTGAGCAACTCCTAGACTGAGACTCTGGGAAATGCTCGATTGAGTTACATACCGCATAGCCCACTGCCCAGCCTCTGCCTCCTGCATCACGTGAGATCATAGTGTCCCTTTGCGTGGGTCCGGTTACCCACCGGACATTCCTGCATGCCCAGAGAAATGCCATTCTTTTTTAGGGACCGCCGAGCATCAAAGCCCCGCACAGACGACTCTTATTCCCTGGGAGGAGATAATAGCTTCTTGCTTCCAAGCAGGCACCCGACCACAGCTCCGAGAGTCCAGCAGGAATTTGGAAGTGACACTTTAAAGAAAGTCATTCATGGGGAAATGAGTTATTTTTGTTGCAAAGACAATGGGGTCGGTGGACATTAGAGTAAAAAGAGAAGAAAGGTCGCTCCCACCCCCCTCCCGCCCCTCCCTGCCAATCAATCTGGCTCCTGGGTTTTGTGTCTTCTTTGGCCGCAGGTAATGGATGGTGTCATGTTTTCAAGTGAAGATCTATATAGGTGGTGTCCTCCATTTCGGGAGATCCACAGACAATTCCTAGTGCTTCTGGTTTTTGCTTTTGTGTTTCCTGAGGGGCATGCAGTCTTTATTCTCTGAGCTCTTCAGTGAAGGTCCTGAAGGTGGCACGGGCTGGGGTTGAGGGTGGTGGAGGAGCATCTCTGCTAGGAGCACTGTCCTCAGCTAGTGAGCATCTCTAGTCAGGTTGCTTGAAGTCTCTGAGCTTCAGGTTTTCTGAAAAGGAGCTGTGGCTGGTTCCCACCCATGAGGATGGTTATGGGATTAAATGAGCTAAGGTTTGTTTGTTTATTTGAGATCTACCTGCTTCTGCCACAAACGTACTGGGATTAAAGGCATACATCACCACGCTGAGAGGTGTCTCTCTATTATTATACACTTATTATTGGTTGATTAATTATGTGTGGGTGTATTTGGAAACCCAAGCAAGTATATGCCACAGTGCTATGTGGAGGTCAGAAGACAATTGTGGTTTGGTGTGGGGTGGGAGAAGCAGTCCTCTTGCTCTAGGGACTTATGTATACAGCATGTTTCTCAGTACTCAAGATGAGGCAGGAGTCTTGTTATAAGTTGAAAACTAGCCTCAGTTACATAGAGAGTTCCAGGCCAGCCCAGGCTACTGTGGGGTCTCTCTCAGCATAAGTGAGGAGCAGAAGTGGACCTCCAACCAGAAACCTTGAAAACTAGGAGTCCCATCTATGTGATTCCTTACAATTGAAACCAGACTCTCAGAGAGGTGAGGACTCAGGAAAATCACACTGCTACCCCTGAGCTGATGATTCTAGGATCTGTAAGAAAAGCAGGCTGAGCAATCCTTGAGGAATAAACCAGTAAGCAGCACTCCCCAGTGGCCCCTGCCTCAGCTCCTGCCTCCAGGTTCCTGCCTGATCTGAGTTCCTGTCTTGGCTTTCCTCAATGGACTATGACTCAGAATATGTAAGCCAAGCAAACCCTTTCCTCCCCAGGTTGCTACCCCACAACCGGTCCTGGACCAGGGACCCAAGAATCTAATGCTTTGGTCATGGTGTTTCAGCAGTGATTGTAATCCTCACTAAGTCAAGGACAAAAGGCTTGCTATAGCTCATAGTTCCAGCTCACAGTCCATCATTGCAGGAAATTCAAGGGAGTAGAGGCTGAAGCAGCTGATGACACCACACCCACACTCACTGGTAGAGAGAAACGAGCGGATACTTGCGTGCTCTGGCACAGGTTTTCTGTTTTCCTCAGTCCAAGATGACCCAGGGAGTGCTGCCATCCATACTCAGGATGTGTCTTCCCACCTCAGCGAACCTAGAAATACCCCTTACAGATGAGCCCACAAGCCAACCTGACCTAGACAGTCCCTCACTGTGATGCCTTTCCCAGATCATCCTAGATTGTGTCAAGGTGACAATTAAAATTATCCATCATGGGCAATCTAGGAGGTTCACACAGACGGGTCTGGCACATCTCTGGACTGCTGTCCACATAGCCTGCTTCCTCCTGAGCTGACCCTGTTCACTTTGAGTATCTGGGTTTTTGTGTGAACTGTCTGAGTGATTGTTAAGCAGCCTCTAGGAAACATGGTGTCTTGTCCTCCAGAGCTGCTAACAAGCTAGCTAGAGACTCAGAGCTACAGTTCAGCTCATCACTGTCTGATCCCATCAGCTAGGAAGGAGCAGGGATGCTGCCATATGTTGGCTCCCTCAGGCTGGAAAAGACAGGAAGGCTGAGAGAACAGGACACTGGATGGAAACGGAAGGTGAGGAGGTACCTTAGCTCCCATGTGCTGCGTCAGGCTTGGCTAGCTGGGGCTGGGGCCACCAGGCTGGACTCCAGGGCATGGTGTGCCTTCTGGGAGGAGGTGCCTCTGCTGCCACCAGTCACTCTCATCCAATCCTGGTTGTTACAAGCAAAACACAGCCACCAGGGCTTAAGAGGAGGGGCACAAAGCCACTTCTCCCTGAGAGGAGTATCAAAGACCATATAGTCACTTTCTAAAACCCCACCAAGACTCTGCCCAAGGACCAGTAACAAGGGTGTCTTAGAACCCAGCACCTTGTCACCAGGGATTATGTGAGATGATAGAGAGAATTCAGAAGTCCAAAGAGCAAGGACAGTCACTGTGACACCCCTACTCTGTGTCTCACCCTACCAGGGCATCCGTGTGTCCTGACCTCTACCTTCTTGGTGTTGTCCCTGTGTTCTAAGTCTCCCCTCCCCCACCCCCACCTCTATCCCCACCCTCACCCCTCCCAACCTAACCAGTGGAGCATCTTTTCCTGCTCAGGTATTGACTAAGACAAAACAAACCACAGGATGGCCTGGAATGGCCGCCCAGACACCGGCTTTCCTTGTCCAGTCCAGCAACTTGTGAAAGGTCTTGAATTCTGACCCTTGGTTGCCTCACTGGTGATACAAGACAACCAGCTGTTCTGGCCAGCAAAGGGTCAGACCCCTGTAAGCATACTGTGCAGCATCTGCCTAGCTGATGTCCACAGACACCACGGGAAGCATCACAGGGTGAACAGGACAGTTTCTCAGGCTCCTCCCTGGAGCTGCCCTCTGTTCTACCTCCATGCTGTGGAGCAAGCCTCTGATATTCTGCAGGGGCTATGGCCTCAGAGGCAATTCACAAAGACTCCTTTCTGCCCTGCATCCCCCTAAAACTTAGATAGGGACAAGCACCTGCGTCAGCAGTGGTGATCACGTGGCAGCTGCCTGGCCATCCACCAGGAGTCGGAGATGTCATCGCCTATGCCTTACAGAAAAGGAATCTGAGATTCAGAGACCCAAGGTGATCCACTCAGGGCCACTGGGGCACCAGAAAGAACCCAGGATATAAAGTCAGTGGAAACTCCTCCCAGCCAGCAGAGACTCTTTCCAGCCAGTGGAGATTCCTCCCAGCTAGCCTCTGTGTTTTCCTGTCTCTGCTACCCAGAGTCTGTTGGCCAACCCTGGACAGGCATTATGGTCATGGAGACAGAGCATGAGCCAAACCTTGAATGGCTTATAGTAGTTTGATGATTCTTTTCTTTTAAGATAGGATCTTACATAACCTAGTCTGCCCTCTGATTCACTGTGTAGCTGAGGATGACCTTGAATTTTTAATTTGAGGCTGGCTGTCACTTAGCTTAGGATTGTCTGTGTAGCCCAGGCTTGCTTTGAAGTCTATCTTCCTGTTTACCTCTTGAGTGCTGGGATCATAGGTATGTGCTTCTTCATTTGGTGTGTGACGTGCTGGAGAACTGAGCCTTGGTTGGCAAGCACTCTCCCAACTGAGCCACATCCCCAGCCCAGTTTTGTTTTGCTTTATTGGTGCCACAGAGTGGCTTATACAACATTCCCCTGTGGTCAGTCCCTTCCCCGTTTCACAGAGGAGCCTCTGAGGCCCAGGGAGGCAGGGCAAGGGACAGAGACTTCCTTTCTTGGCCAGTGTTGGGCAGACTCACCTGGCCCCAAGCCTCAGTTCTTTATCAGAAGCCTCTCCTGCACCAGGCAGAACAGGTAGACAAGGGGTGAGCACACTCTGCAGTTGTCTCAGAGAGAGGGTCATACAGGTCCTCAATGGCACCATCATTCCACCCTCAAGGTTCCTGAAAACCAAGGCATGGAAATCCCCCAGTTGACAGCAGGCCCCGTGGCCCTGAAAAGTCAGGGCGTTCATTTCTCCAAAGGCCCTGCACTGTGGTTAGGCAGGTGTGCAGGCTGAGAGTGATGTGGCCCTGGTGGCCTGCCTCCAGGCCGACCCAGCTGGCCGAGGCTGGAGACCTGCCAAGCCATTTTGTCTGGAAGGCTGCAGAGGCCAGAGGAACTGTTGTAATCTCCTGTGGGAACCCAAGAACTAAGGGCAGGTGAGGAGCCAGCCACCACTTTCCCCACTGCATACCCCTCTGGCAGCCCAGCTCAATGTCATCCTTGAGAGTCAGGGTCACAGGCCAATCGTCCCTCCTGGGACACAGCCTTCTTTCAGAGAGCCACTGGGAGCCCACAGAGCAGCATCCCCTTGCAGGAGCCCCTCGTAGCCCCTTTGTTTTGACTCTCACTTGTAATATCAAAGCTGAGAGACCACAATGCCCCACTGAAAGCTGAGTCACCCAGGTTCTGTGACACCACCAGGTCCCTCCTGCAGCCGTCTCGATCCCAGAGCCGGATGAAAAGGAACTGGCCAGCCATGGGTGGGACGGTGAGGCTTGCTGAGGCCCCTTAATGCATAAAGGGGCCTTGTTTCCAAATCAAAAGGGCTCAACAAAAAGCTGGGAGAAGAAAGGGCAGCCGGGCAGCTGCTGTCTGGCGCACCTTCACAGCCCGGGTGCCAGGCTGGCAAGGGGCCTGGCAAGGAGCCGCTCCTTCTCCCTGCATAACATCCCTTTGGGCCTAGGTTGCTGTAGAGCTGGGTCCAGGAGAGGGGACTGTTGGCTTTGTGGAGTGGGATCAGAGTCGGATGAGTGGTTAAGCAGCTGCACTGTTCAGAGTCAGCAGACTCATCACCTGTCCCTAACAGCAGCAGTTATCACACTGATGATGGCATAGCAAGAAGGTCAAAAGCATCACTGTGACCTGAGCAATTCCTCTCTTAGCAATAGCTAAGCTGTCCAGGCTAGATGGCCAGTCCCCAGGAAGTCCTCAGGGGTGGAGAGAGCAAGAGCGTTCAGGAGTCATGCCCTCATGGCAGGATCACTGACCTGTCCCTCAGATGGTGATGTGTGTCTAAATCCCCAGGTCATATGAGGATGCCTAGAAGGGTCAGGAGAGCACCTTTAGCTGGAGAACCGGACACCCAGAGCTGGGGCCAAAGCCAGGCTGCCAGACTGCTGTACCATAGATGAGGGAGGAGGTCAGGGTTGGGAGGAGGCCACGCTGCCAATGAGATGACCAATAAGAACTGTTTGCCCAGGTTAGACTTTTTAAAAATTTATTTATTTATTTATTTATTTATTTATTTATTTATTGATTGATTGATTGAAAGGGTTTCACTATGCAGCCTTGACTATCCTGGAACTTACTGTATAGATATGTAGACCAGGCTGGCCTTGAATTCATAGAGATCTGCCTGCCTCTGCCTCCTGAGAGCTGTAATTAAAGGCATGTACCCAGATGTTTATTTTTTATTTTTTGAAACAGGGTTTCATGTAGCCCAGGCTGGCCTTGAACTTGCTGTGGAGTCAAGGGAGGCTTTGAACTTCTGATCCTCTCATCTTAGCCACTCCAATGCTGGGATGACAGATGTGCACCACCTGTTTGGAACCCAGAGCTTCATGCATGCTAGGCCAATGCTCTACCAATTGAGCCACATGCCCAGCCCCAGGCTGAACTCTTAGAAATTGGTCTTCAACATGGATCCTCATGCAGTTACTAATTCAGTGACCCAGAAAACCCAATACATGCCTAACAAAGCTGGCCCAGGAACTGCACGGTGAATTCTGATGACATAAGACAGGCCCCAGAGGCAGGCTTTGTACTTCCATGGTCTGTTTTGCCAGAAGCTCTCAGTGGGTGGACCATCTATACCCTAGATCCCAAGTCTGCAAACTTTGGCCATTAATCAATGCTTAAGGCTGAGCTGAGGCATTGGGAGTCAGGTGGCAGCTGAAAGGGCCATACTACCTGCACTTCTCTCTAGAATCCCCAGGTTCCTTCCCTCCACAGGGCCTGAGGGGACCGGGCTTGGCCACTGTCACCTGCACAGCTGAGCTGGCTGCACACCTCACTACTCAGAGAGGAGCACCAGTGCCTAGGTCTTGTTGGATTGTGCTGGCAATACTGAGACAGCCATGGTTCCCCACCACAGTCTTTGTTTTGTTTTATTTTGTAAATTGCCTTTCTGAATGCACCCTGGCCTGCTTTGATGTGGCCTTTTGATAGCTTACCCTCATCAATAGGAAGGCCTCACCCAGGGAGCCACTTTGAAGAAGAGTTGTAGTCCACAAGACAGGCTGGGGCTACAGTCTTAAGCCTGTGGAACAAAGGTAGAGGAGGGTCTCCTTCCTCCAGGTCCATCCTCAGAACAGCAGACTCAGCAGATAGCCAATGGGCGTGGGTGGCGGCTAAGAGCAGGAGGTCCGAGTCTCACTTCAGGGTGGCACTTTCCAGAACTAGCTGAGAACAGGCCACCGGGCCCCTGTGGGCCTTGGTTACTGGTGTTTTGAATAGAAGTGGGGAGGAATGGACACCGTGATGAGGAATGGAGTGGCACCCAGAGCAAGCAAGTCTGCCAGTGAAGGTGGGAGACATTGGTGAAGAAGATGGTGGTGATGTTAGTGATCAAATGGTTGTGTTGACTGTGATCATGGCGGTGGTGACAGAGATGGTGATGATGGAAGTGATGATGGTGATGAAGATGGTGGTGATGATGGTGATGATGGTGGTGATGATGGTGATGATGGTGATGATGATGATGATGATGGTGGTGGTGATGGTGATGGTGATGATGATGATGGAAATAGTGTTATTGTGAAGATGATGTGGTCAATATGATGGTAGTGATGATGAAGATGGTGGTGGTGATGGAGATGAAGACAGTGAATGGGGAAGGAGATACTGATGATGAAGAAGAAGATGAACATAGCATCATTAGTGATGACAGGGACATCTTTGTAGTTAAGAAAATAATGAAGAAGCCAGCGAAGCTGCAAGTGGTAAAGCTGATGATAGCTAGGAATGCAGGTTGCAGGCTTTCGGTCCCAGGTACTTGGGGCTAAGGGAGGAGGGTCACAGGTTCCAGGCCATCATGAAAAGGAGGACTTGGGTGTAGTTGCCATGGTAAAGTATTTGCCTGGCACATATGAGGCTTTGGGTTCAATTCCCAGTAATTTAAGAAAGTTAATGAAGTGCGAAGAATTGAGATGAGGAAGATGGAGATGGGGAGGATGGAGATGAGGAAGATATCTTCAGGGAGGATGGTCATGGAAACTAGGAGGACGGGAATGTGGAGGATGGACAGGGAAATGATGGGTTGGGGAGGATGAGGGTGGAGAGGATGAAGGTGGAGATTAGGAGGCTGGAGACTCTGCAGGTCAAGTAAAGGCACAGGACAATCCAAGCCCGTAAGGCGGTGGATGCAGGGCCAGCCCAGGGTCCCTCAGATTCCAAGCTCCTTTCCCAACCTCTCCTTCCAGAATGACTCCCAGTAGGGCTGAAATACAAGCGACTGGTGTAAGAACTCAGAGTGCTCAGATTTAGGTCCTCACGCAGTAGCTGCCAACCAAGTCCTCCGTGGGTCTCTTTCTCCCCTCATTCTGTGCAACAGAAACCTGTCACTAACAAGATTTAAGGAGGCTGAGACAGTGTTTCAATTTTAATTTTTTATGAATGTGTACGTATATGTTCACGTGTATACAGATGCATGCATCTGTGGGAGCCAGAAGTCCATCTCGAGAATATTTCTTGAGGAGTCAACTACTCTAGTTTTGGATGCTCATTAATGCTCAACAATTAGTTCAAGTTGATTGGCCTCTGAGACCAGGGACCAGTGGGTGATAAGTGTACATTCTGTGCATCTCCCCCCCCCCCCGTGTGTTCAAGTGTGTGTATATGAGCATGTCTGCGCACACTTGTGCATGTGTGTGCCCGTGTGTATATGAACATGTGTGTGTGTTTGTAAAATGCCAGGGATCATACTCAGTTTGTACAGCAAGCATTTCACTACCCACTGAACTGTCCCCAGCCCTAGATTGGTTTTTAAAATATGCTTTGTGACTAGAGTTGTGGCTCATTAGTCAGTGGCATGTATGAGGCCCTGGCATTGATCTCCAATGTACACACACACACACACCCTTAACAAATGTAATTATAAAAAGTGTTAAAGATTACATCTGACTTCCAGGCTCTAGAAAGGTAGTGGACAGCAGCTAGGAGACCTCTGGGGTCTACCAGGTGTCACCTTAGGGCTCCCAGTGCTCAGCAGAGAGGGCTGCTGTGCCCTCCTCATCATGGGAAGGACTTGGTGTGATCTTCCTGAGAAGCTAGAGGCAGAGTGGCTCGCAAGACATGGCACTGTGTAAATATCTGGAAAATTGCGCATGCTATGTAAGTACAGGAAAAACACACATTTCCTTCTCACCTACTGATCCTTTGGATGGTGAAGTGGGAATGCTCACCTGTTTGTGAATCCACTCATAGGCCAGACACTGGGTTCTGCAGAGCCAAGGTGGAGGGTCAGGATGGGAAAGTGAGGCCTGTTCCAGCTTTGGTCCTTGCATCTGCATGCAGCTGGCCCTGCAGCACAAACCCTGGGAAATGCACAAAATACCTGCTACCAATGGGGCATCTCCAAGGACAAAAGCCAGCTAGGAAGCACAGAAACCTAGCAGGTACTTGCTCTCATCCACTTTTGATTAGGGTTTGATATTAAAGGGCATTATAGCTGTGTATGAATACCCCATAGTCAAGACTAGTTGCAAAGCCAGGTGTGGCAGCTCAAACCTGTCATTCTGATATTTGGGAAACTGAGGTGGGAGAAAGGTTTGGAGTAGGAGGCTAGTCTTGACAACATAGTAATAGCTTATTTCAAACAAAACCAACCCCTTATCAGATGTGGTTAATCTCAAAACTTGGAAGGCAGAGGCAAGTGAATCTGTTTGAGTTCAAGAGTAGTCTGGTCTACATAGTGAATTATAGGTCAGCCAAGGCTACACAGAGAGATTCTGTCTCATAATCCCTCAAATGAACAAAAACCAATAAACCAACCCAGCAGCTGGGATAAAAGGCCATAGATCTTCATGCCCTGCTTCTCTTTGCACCTTTGTAAATATCACATCTCTGTCTGATTTCTAGCTCCAGGCTGGTGGATGTCAAAGTTGATAGGAGATTCCTGAAGAGGGAGAAGTTCCCAGCAGTGCCAAGCCTGCAAGTCTTTCCAGAATCATGGCCCCTTGTTGTTGGGCTTTTAAGGGCACCATTGTGCTTCCCAGCACCCAGCCTGCCTTCACTTATGCTCTCAGCCACACACCCCTAAGGCCATCAGCTGCATGATGCACCCTTGCTCTTTTGGGGCTCCACAACTCTCAGGCAGTAGAGTACTGTTCTTCAGGTAGGACAGCCTCCATGCCAGACTCTCATTGAGGCCCCGTTGTATCATTGTTCTTGCCACATTTTCATCAGATAGAATCTGTGACTTTTCTTTTGCAGATGGAGGAAGTGGAGGTTCAGAGTAATGAATTTATGTTTGCCTTTGGTCACATTGCCTTTCCCAGTCTCTTGACATTCATCCATGTGATGTCCAAGTGGGTGCTACTGCACACGGTACCATGTTCCCACAGACACCAGTTCTGCCTCCTAGTGGGAATTCTGGTGATGGCAAGAATCTCCTTCCTTCCTTCCTTTGTGCCTTCCTTCTTTCCTTCATTCCTTCTTTTCCCTCCCTCATTCCCCCTTATCTTTCCTTCTTTCCTTTTTCTCTTTCTGTTAACAAAATTTACTGGTTTAATTGTGTGTGTGTAGGTGTGCAGGTGCATCTATACCATGGCATATGTGTGGAGGTCAGAGGACAACTTTCAGGAGTTGGTTCTTTCCTTCCTTACCGCAGGGTCTCTTGCTGCTTCTCCCATTTTGTTCTCCAGATTGGCCTTGTAGGCCAGGCTGCTCTTTAACTTCTTCATCCACTGAACCATACCCCTAGCCCTGAAAGTAGAATTCTTTCATACCACAGGGTTTTTTTTTTTTTTTTTGGTTGTGTTTTAATTTAGAAATAAATTTCAAGTTAAAAAAATTTGCAAGAGACACAACTGAGAACCCCCTTCCCAGTATCCCCTAACATTTCCACCTCACTGAGCACAGTGTGGTTGAGGAAGAGGAATCACACCATGCTCCTCCCAGCTGCCAGCATTTCTCTCAATCCTAAATCCCTTCTCATGCTCCTGTCTGTCCCAGGCAGGTTCCCTGGCTCCTTAACCTGCACCGTGTCTTAGTGTGTTCTCTCTGGGGCACTTCTTTAACTCTTTCTAGATTTTCCTATCCTCTACACAGTTGAAGTGTTCCTATTTGTTCACTGGGCAGAATGTTCTTCAGTTTGGGTTTAGCCATTTTTGTGCTGGGGTTGGAATCCCAGTCTTCATTTCCAGTCCCCAGTCTTAGGTGTTGCAAAGTGCTATCCTTTGAGCCAAGCAGCTGATATCTTCTTAAGACATGCTCTGTCTGCTTGCAAAAGATCTTCACTTCACAGCTGGGCTTGTTGGCTGTTGGCCTCCTCTTATGGAAGGAGGGTTTGGGGGAGGGTCCAGGGATCATCATCTTGGATACCAGGTGCATCTCCTAGACATTGGTATGCAATCCTCATCCACTTGTGTATGACCTAGAGTTCATAGGATGAGAAAGACCAGGCTGGGAAAGGCAATCCATCTATGTGGCTATGCTGGGTGAAGACTTTCTAGTGCAGCTGCTCTGGGGTCACCAATGCTCTGTAAGTAAGCCCAGTAAACGCCTTGCCTCCCTAGCAGAGCTTTGATGGAATTGAACTTTGGTTTGTCACTGAGACTTTAGAAGGAAAGGGGTAGATGTTGTTACCTAGTCCTCTCTACCCAGGGAGAAAATTCTCAAAACAGTGAGTCATATTGGGGGTAGGGGGCGTTTACAGATGGCCCCCCAAGTCTCTCGTGACACTGGTGTTTGCTGGTGTCTCAGCCAGAGACTTCCTTCTTCTCTTCCCTTCCTTTATTTTTAGTTAGTGTGTGGCACATATGGAAGCAAGGGGTGGACTTCAAGTGTGACTTTTTCAGACTTGGTTGTTTTCCCTCGGTGTTCACAGTGACTCTGGCATAGCCCAGACCAAGTTCACTGTAATCACCAGCAGCTGGGAAGGACTTGCTGCCTGAACTCCCCTTCTTTCTTTTTGAGACAGGATCTCTCACTAAACCTTCAGCTCTCTGATTAGCTTAGGCTGCCGGACAGAGAATGCCCAGCAATACCCTGCTTCCCAGCACTGGATTAATGCACCACCACACCAGGCTTTTAAAAAAAAATTGTTTATTTTATGTGTATGGGCCTGAGTGTGTATGTATGTGTATCAAATGGGCATAGGAGCCTAGGAACACCAGAAGAGGGTGTCGGGTTCTCTGGCGTTGAAGTTTGTGGGACACTGTGTGGCTGATGGGAATTGAACTCAGGTCCTCTATAAGAGCAGGAAGTGCTTGTGACTGCTGAATGATCTTTCCAGGCCTAAGCTAACCCTGTGGTTTTTTGCGTGTGGGCTCTAGGATGGATCTCAAGTCCCGTGCTTGCATGGTAAGCACTTTGCTGACTGAGCCTTTGCCCAGCATTCTCCTCATTCCCCCCCCCCCTTTTTTTTTTTTTAAAGGCAGAGTTATTTATAGCCCTATCTGGATTTGAACTGGCTAAGTAGTTGAAGTTGGCCTTGAACTCCTGATCCTCTGGCTTCCATCTCCCGAGTGCTGGGATTATAAGCCTGTGCCATCACACTTGGCCCTATTTTTCCTCTTGCAGTCAATAGCTATTTTGGGCTGACATTTCAAGGTCACACAGATGCCCTATTTCTCGAAGTCCTTGGTGTGGCCTCTGTGGGCACATATCAACCCGAGAATCACTGTTCATTTCTATCTATCTTCTTTAGTTTTGAGACAGACTCTCACTCTGTAGCCCAGGTTGCATGACCCTCATGCCTTAGACTTCCAGATGCTGGAATTCCAGGTGTCTGCCATCATGCCCAGTGGCTCTTAACCCCAGCCTGACGATGGGCCCTGGATGAAACAGTAGCCCCAGCTGTGGGCAGAACTTTCAGAAACCTCAGCAAAACAAAGAGTGGCCTCCTGCATGGTGCAGTGGCCAGCAGCCCTGGTTCCTGCATTTGCAGAGATAACAAGGAGCCAGTGACCCTTTCTCTTCGAGCCCCAAAGAAAAGGCAACCAACCCTACAAAGACCTAAGTATGAATGGTTTCTGCAGCCAAGGCACTTCCTTTGAGGTCAGCACAGTTCGGAGCTGAGAAAGCAGCTTGCCCTGGCTCAGAGTCTTTCTCTGGCCCACTGGCCCAGCCAGGACCCATCCATCAGCCCACAGTGGGGTGGCATAGTGCAATCCTAGAGAGATGTCCAAAGAGACACATCACCGGGTGTCTATGCAGGAATCAGAGGCTTAGCCCCCATGGACAGTCCCTCTGAGCTCTGGGGTAACTAAAGAGGGAGGGCTGAACTGAGAATAAGAACTCAGACCATCAGCTGCTCCCAGTCTCTTAGGTAGGGAGGTTAGGCCACCAGGCCTCTCCTCACGTTACTGTGGCCAGATGCTCCATGGCTGTCTCATTCCTGATCCATGCTAACTCTAACCCTTGTTAGCTGCAGAGCTAAACTGGGGGAATCTAGGTGGCTGGGGGCACCTCTGGGTCCCTACCTGACTCTGACTGCATGCTCTTGGCTGGGTCCCCGAGTAGACCTCCTCTTCTTTCAGGTTCCAAAACTTCAGAAAATCACATATGACTAGACTCTGACAGAGGTGGTTTTGCTCTCTTCACAGCAAGTGGCAATTTCTCCTCATGTCACAGATGGGGAAAGCAGGGAGCAGGTGACAGAGTTAAACCCGCCACAATGTGTAGTCACCAGCAGTTACTCTCTTGGGTTGTCCCAAGAGCTGCTGAGACAGCACCCTTCTCAAGCCACCAACTATGCCAAGAGATGCTCTGCAGAAGGCAAGCAGCCTTCTGGGAATTCACTTTCTGTTCTCTGTAGTCTGACTCTGTGTATCTCAGGCAGATTCGTTTGCTTCCTTTTCAGTCCTGACCGGGTATGGGACAAGATGTCCTCATCTCCCTGCTGGGCAACAATCCCAACAGGTTGCTTCAAAGCCTGAACTCCAGAATATGTAACTATACTGGGGAGTCCTGCAGCCTGCACCCCAATCCCTCCTCAGAGGCTTTCCCCTAGCTTGTCCCTTAAGCCTCCCTCAGTATGGTCTGGTGAGGCCTAAGGAGATGACAGCCACATCAGGGAGGCCTTGAAGAGTGTCTGGGGCTCTGGCTGCTTTTGCACACCCTGAAATTCTTTGGTTACCCAGAAAGGCACAGCCTCGATCCTGGTTCCCAAGGCGTCAAGATCCCTAGGCTGTCACTGGGTTCCAGCGTCCTCAGTGGTCAAGAAGTAGGACAGGAAAAGGGGGCAGCCTGCAGGAGGCACCCCCCTAAAGGGAGCATTCTTATGTTTAGCACTGTTCATGGGGTCATCTGGGAATCACCGGGCAGCTCTACCATCTGTCCCTCCTCCTCCCAAGATTCCTGCAGCTTTGGGCCAGTCGCTCTCACAAAGCCACCACCTTCTTCAGCTCCTAGATGACTGACTTCTGGGGATAGATTCTCAAGTGACACATCCTGGGCCTGAGCCACCTTTGATCTTAGTTAAAGGGGACAACATAGAGCAATAAAGGAAAGGCTGGGCAGAGCATATCCTGAGCTCAGGAGGAGCCAGGGCAGTGGTGGAAGGAATGGAGCTCCCATCCTGAACCTCAAGGAAGAAGGAAGGCAGGGACCAGGTTTCCTTTCATCAGCATGAAAGCTGAAGAAATAATAGGAAAGGAGCTGCAGGGATGGTGACAGAGAGGTCCCCTGCCTCCTCCCCCAACTCCAGTCAGGAGACCAGGCTCTCCAAGGCTCTGAAGGCTGCTCACTTCTGTGTCTCAGCTTCTCCATCTGGGGACACAGACTGGTAACATGGATCTTCCCGGGTTCAAAATTCCAGGGGAGGAGTTCCAGAAAAACAGCAATGGCGGTGGTGTGCAGTGGGGTGGGGTGGCAGCAGAGGGGTTGCTTTGCCCTGGTGGGCATAAATTATTTTCTGTCTGTCTGTCTGTCTGTCTATTCGTATGGAGGTCAAAGTTACCTCCTTCCTTTCATATGCGGGTTCTGGGGAATCAGACTCAGGTCTTCAGTCCTTCCCTGCTGAACCATCTCCCTGATGTCCCTTTGTCAGGCCTAAACCCTTTCAACAGTTTTCCTTCAGTTAGCACATGAACTCCTGGGCTCAGCTCCAAGGGGCCTGTGGCATTCATCTGGATTTAACTGTCAAATGTTCTTCTCAGAGTGTGATGGAGTACAGAAACATCTTATGTTCTACAGAATTCTGCCCAGGATTTCTAGTCCATGCAGTGCAGCGGTAGCAATGGCTTCCCTTTCTAGAGGCAGCTGCTCCTCTCATGGACCTCAGAAACCAGGGCTGGGGAAAAGTCAGAGTTGTTATCACGTCTTCCAGAGAAGGATCAGAGATGCCAACAAAGGCCACCCAGTAAGTTCTCCAGTTTTCTTCTGTTGCTGTGATGAACACCAAGATCAAGCACAGCTCCCAGGTCACAAGTCATACCTAGGGAGGTCAGAGCAGGAACTCAAAGCAGGAACCTGGAGGAAGGAGCTGATGCAGAGGCCATGAAGGAACATGGCTTAATGGCTTGCTCCTCATGACTGGCTCAGCCTGCTTTGGGGATTGCCAACTCCCACAGTGGGCAGGGCCCGGCCCTCCCACATCAATCATTAATCAAAAGAATGCTCCATAGACTTTCCCACAGGCTAATATCTTGAGTGCAGTTCTCCAGTTGAAGTTTCCTCTTCCCAAGCATGTTGAGTTGATGTTTGATGTTAACTATGGCAGTAGGGCAGTAGTTAATTACTTCAGGGGATCTGGACAGGGTCAGATGCTGTATCAGACGGCTCTGGACATATATGGGGCTGAGGAGACCTCTTGGGAAAGGTGATGTTTTTATTCCAAGGACAAGAGTGGAATGGTGTTTTGTTTTGTTTTGTTTTGCTTTTGCTGTCCTCAGTGCAGGAGTGCAGAGAGGGACTATGGCAGACACGTGTGGTTCAGGACACTTTGGGGATAAAACAGGGCTTAGGCAGAAGGATTAAGATTAGAGATCAGCCTGCGTTAGGTATCAAGACCCTGTCTCAAACAGATGCCAGTAAGTGTCAATCCATAAGCCATTTATTCCTCCACCAGGCCTGGCTGTGTGCTTTAAGATTGTGGGGTCTGGATAGGTTGGGCTGGGGTGAGATTCCACGATTGTCTTCCCTTCAGTAATCTTATCACCTGGCCCAGGGTCTCTTGGGGCCTTGGATATCTGCCTTTCTGGCTCCTAGTGGCCTTGAATATGGGTGGGTGACAGGAAACAGGAAGAGCTGGATGGTGGGGGAGCCCCAGGAGGAGCGAGCTCTGTTCTCTATCTCTCTTTTTCTTCTGGGGCTGTCCCCATCTCAAGGGAAGGTTTTTGACTTGCTATGCATGGAGTATGGACTGAGACCTTTCTCTCTGACACTCTCTAGCACGGATCTCTAGAAACACACTCTGAGTGCTGGGTGACAAGGGGTGGCAAAGCCCCACACAGTGCTGGGACAGAGGCAGGATGAGCTGCAAGTACTAAGTTGACAATGGAGCCCAGACTCCCCGAGCTTCATTCTGCCCTGGGCTAGCTGTTCCACATTTCTGTGTAAGACACCAACCCAACACTGAGCTTAGCTGGCCTTATGCAGGGTAAGCTTTCCTGAGGGGGCTCCTGAGGCATGCTGGGTACCATCATCTGCTCTAGCAACAGTCATGAGGGACATTACCACTGTCACCCCATCATCTTCTGGAAGGATTCATAAGGATTCGGGCTCCTGATGTCATATGGAAGCACAGCTGGGTCCTGAGCTGCCAGCCCCACATGGGGCAGGATCCAAGCCCTCACAGGCACTTAAAGACTCTGCAGTCTTTCTCTGGTCAGTAGGAAATGCCTATAACATAACATGGCTCACCTGCCTCAGAAGACAGGCACCCGGAAAGGAATTCAGGGTGGGCAGGTATTGGCTTCTGTCTTTGGATGCCATTAAAGCTAGGACTTTTCATGGGAAAAGCACCACTGCGGCTTCACAAAGGGTCGGGGTTGAGATGTGGCCTAGTGGCCCCAGGGAAAGCAGCTATTTGTCTTCTGCCCAGGCATGACAAGGCTGATTGACATGAGTGGCTATGTCTTTCTGGATGACAAAAGTCACCTTGTTTGGGACCAGTGAGATGGCTCAGTGAGTGAAGTTGTGCTTGTGGCTAAGCCCAAGCACCAGAGTTTGGTCCTCTGGCCCCACATGATGGAAGGAGAGAACCAGGTCCCACAAGTTGTCGTTTGGCCCCTATATGTGTGCTATTCAGTGTGCATCCTCCCAATAAATAAATGTTGAGAAAAGTTTCTAAGGGAAAAAATCGCTAATTGTTATACGAGATGACCAGGGGCTTCCGCATGGAAACCCCCAACTCGCCCTGAACACATGTTCTTGTTACAGGGCATTAGAGATCCTCTCCACCCTCTGGATGCGGCTCCAGCATTAGTTTCTGCATGGCCGAGTGCAGGAAGGTCGCCAGACTGGTCCTCCTTGCTGTCAGCCTCCTTTGGTAGTGGGTGTGAGACCACCATTTCTTCCATTCTCCTACAGCCTGGGTACAGAGGGGTCACCCCCTTCCCCACCGTGGCTACACTGTGGGATTGCAGCCAGCTCCAGTAGGAGCCACATGCAAGGGGTTACCCATCTCTGAACCCCCAAAGAGGCAAAGATCTGAATCTTTTGCTCACTATTTAAAATTTATTTTATTGCATGGATGTTTTCCTTGCGTGTATGTCTGTGCACATTTGTGCAGTGCCCACAGAAGACAAAAGTGTGAGATCCCCAGGAACTGGAGTTGTAGATGGTTGTGAACTGCCATATGGATGCCGGGAAATGAAGCTGGGCTCTCTGGAAAAGCAGGCTATGATCTTAAAAGTTCAGAGCCATATTTCCAGCCCCTTTGTTCATTTTACAAGTGAGATGATCTTGGGATCCTAAGATTGGGTTTCTTATAGACCCAGCATTTTCCTCAGTGTGTTTTCCACAGGAAGTCTGATTGTGGCCTTGCCAGCCATTAGCAACACTTTGGTGAGACTGGAAGAGAGATCGTGGATCACCCAGCTAGCATTGGCCGTGGCCTGTCTCTGGTGCCTCAGTGTCCCAACTACAGTGACAGACATGATGGTGGCTGTGTCATCTCTTGGAACTGATGAACCCCCAATGTGCTGTGGACCTCAAAGGACTAAGTCCCAGTGCTCAGTATGAGGTACTGTGATCCCATAAAACACACTTGATAGGTCCAGGGACTCTCATCAGAGCTCTGACTATCCTGGTGATGGAAGTCTCTCCT
The DNA here is from genome assembly GCA_019843965.1 of Rhynchomys soricoides. Lineage (NCBI taxonomy): Eukaryota > Metazoa > Chordata > Mammalia > Rodentia > Muridae > Rhynchomys > Rhynchomys soricoides. The sequence continues at coordinate 1,916,817 of JADRCH010000238.1, read as the reverse complement.
GCAGATGTGGACAACACAGTTAAGTCAACTGTAGTCACACAACACACGATGATTCCACAGACATCTAACCTATCATATATATATGTGATTTCATTTGTCAACCAAACCTCAATAGTGGAAAAAGGTAAAATAAAACAAAACCAAAAACCATCAAAAACCAACCCAATAAACAACCCCCTAGCCACGACATTTTTGTCTTCCCTAATTTCACAGCTTTTCTTTTTCATTACAATGCCCGAGTCTGGCCAGAAGTCAGGTCACCAGGCCTTACTTTGGGCTGCTCCTCAGAGGTAAATAAATAAATAAATAAATAAATGAGTTAGCTGGGCAGTGGTGGCGCATGCCTTTAATCCCAGCACTGGGGAGGCAGAGGCAGGCGGATTTCTGAGTTCGAGGTCAACCTGGTCTACAGAGTGAGTTCCAGGACAGCCAGGGCTACACAGAGAAACCTTGTCTCTAAAAACCAAAAATAAATAAATAAATAAATAAATAAATAAATAAATAAGGGGCTTGGAAAATGGCTCAGGGGTTAGTTAAGAGCACTGGCTGCTTTCCCAAATGATCTGAGTTTAATTCCCAGCACCTACATGGTCACTCACAATCCTCTGTAACTTCAGCTCCGTGGAACTCAATGCCCTCTTCTGGCCTCCACAGACACTGCATGCAGGCAACACACACACACACAGACACACACACACTGATGGGTATGGTGGTTCACATTTCTTGTTCTAGCACTTGGGAGGCAGAGGGATACAAATCTCTGTGAGTTTGAGGCTACTCTGGTCAACATAGTGAATTCCGGGACAGCCAGGGCTACACAGAGACCTTGTTTGTTTGTTTGTTTGTTTGTTTTTTAAAATAAGGTGAACAGAAGAACAGAACCAGAGAAAGGGAAGGCTATTCTCTGGCCTCCACACATGAGCCAGAATCACGGTGGAAGAGAACTGACTCCCTCAAGCTGTCCTTTGACTTGCACATGTACACCATGGTGGAAGCATGCCCCCCACTCCCCTCAGCCCGCTCACACAAACACAATAATAAATATAGCTTTTGAAAGAAAGGCATAAAAAGACAAAATAGAAAGTAAAGCTCAAGATGCTTATATTACTTGGTCCAGATTGAGGAGCTGCTGCAGAGACTGGAAGTTACCATATTCACGGGAAGGACAGCGATACAGGATGGAGATGCTGCCTTCATCTGGCGCTACACTCATTTGGAGGCTACAGAAGCAGAGGAGGAAGGTTCACAGAGACTGCTGCATGCTGGGCTCCACCTCCCAGGACCCCAGTCTTTCTGTGTCAGGATTCTTCTGAACTTTGTTGAAGTGTACCATACGGCTTATGGGACAGGCTGTAAAGTAGCGGAAGGCAGGGCCTTGAGGAGCTACTTTGCCAAATACTGTACACAGGGTAGAGACGGGGGTCTGTGCACCCCTAGGAGCCCCTCGGAACCACAGCTTCAGTGAGCAAGATGCATCTACAGCAGCACCTCAGTGTCACACAAACACTTGTTGATAATCAGGGAAACTGAGATGGAGGTGGAGGCAAGAGTCAATAGATCTAGCTTATTGAAACTAACAGACAAGAGGCAGTGTGAAACAGCTTAGGGCTGGAGGGTCCAGCCTGGCCCAAGGTTGATGCAGAGTGAAGGGGAGATGCAGGTCGGGCACTTGCAGTGCAGCTCCTGTAAGCTTGCCTATTCTCAGCTAAGAGCATGTGCAAAGGCTGCCCCACCTCACTTACTGCTCAGTACTGTTAATTACTGCCAAGGAGCTTATCAACAAAGGCACAGCACAGTGCTCAGGTGCCTGATAATACTGCCCTTGCTAGTAGGAGTGTCTAGAACCTTCCAGCCCTGATTTTACCTCAAAACAGATATATTTCAAGTAGGCCTTGATCACTGGAATTGAGGAGCACAAAAACTGGGATGTGCAGACCCTCAGAGGGTATCTCATGGCAGGCAGCATGCTCTCTAGGCCCCATAACATTGGGCCTAGCTTCCTCAACCCTGCAAGACAGTATCAAGAGGTGAGAAACAGCACTCTGATGCTGTGTGATGACAGGCTGGTTACTCAGCCTTTCTGTGCTCGTTTTGAACGTTAGAGACTAATGTAGCAGAATTGAGGTAGGAGTGCAGGGAACTTAGTACCTGTGGGTCCTGCCTGATGTTTTGGGTGCACTGGAGCAGTGAGTGGGGTGTCTGAGAGGTTACTAATGCCCAGACACATGAGTGGGTTCAGACCGACTGATAACACTCCACAGTTCTATTCCATGAGGGAGATGTCTTGGGCCTACTTCTCTGAAGGAATCACTTCTTTGATTTGTAGGCAGTGTCATCTCTCTGTGTCCTCATGTGGATGTCTTCTGTGGGACATCCTGACCCTTCTTCCTAAAATGATCCCCAGCCATGGAGACCAGGAATACTCCACTTTCCTGTAATGAATGGTCCTATGCCTCATTCGGCCACCTGCTGAAGTCTCTGTGTTAGAAATTTGTGAGGACATGCCACTTGTAAAAGAAAATTGCAACAGGCTCTCATACCCGGGCCATGTGATCAGCGGCAGGCAGGAATGGAAACTCTGAAGACAGGGATCTCTGGTGATTCATCATCCTAGGAGGCTCTGGATGGAGAACGGTGTCAGGAATGCATCCTTGGGTCTAGCCCTCACCCAGTCCAACACTGTGTGGCCCTGGTGGCTTTCTACCTGTGTTCCCAAGTGTTGTATGGGCCTACTCTCCTTGGGCTTCAATGCATTGCTTGATGAGCACACCTGGGTAGCTTCAGTTGTCAACGAGACACATCCGGGAAGAGGGAACCTCAGATAAGATTGCCTCCACCAGATTGGACTGTGATGTATGGGAGGGGGCATTCTTTAGATTGCTGGCGATGTGGGAGGCCCAACCCCCTGTGGGTGGTGCCATCCCAGCATGCTGGCCTGGGATGTACAAGAAAGAGCTGAGGGAGTCAGAGCAAGCAAGCCAGTAAGTAAGCAGTGTTTGTCCATGGTCTCTGCTAGAGTTCCTGCCCCGGGTTATCCTCAGTGATAGACTCCTCTAACCTGTGAGGGGAAGTCAACCCTTTCCTCCCCAAGCTGCTTTTGGTCAGTGTACACCACAGTGACTGGAAGCAAACTGAGACAGTGGGCAAAGGCAGAGGGCATGGCAGAAAGCAGAGCCAAAAGCAAGCTCCTCAGTCCAGATCACCACTAGGGAAACTGAGGTAGGATAGTGTGCTTCCAGTGGTCTGAGGATTGTCCAGAGAACACACATCAAGAGCTTGTAGCACCTCATTTAGCACCATAGCCCACAGAGAGTCCCCATGTGCACCCACACCTCCGTGAACCTCACACAGGTGCTGGGCAAGCTCCTCACCCAGACTCAAGGCTGAAGAATACCCTGTCAGCGTCATCTGCCAGGGAGATCATGGTGGAATGGTAGGGACGAGTCCCCTGGCTCCCAGGAGATGACAAGACTGGATATCTTTGTGTTTTGTATATTTTGCAACTAAATAAGAGTCACCCACAGTATTGGTGATCTTCCCAGTTGCAAAGATCTTTATCCCCACCCCAACTGTGTCCCAGCCACAGGGATCTTTGTACCACAGCAAGCCCAGCTACTTCAGTAAGCAATGGAAAATGGGAAGCCACCTACCACTTATCGAGGAATCCGGGCTAATTGGGAGGCCCAGGCTCAGTTTCTTTATTTAGCTATTTATTAAACTGGCTCAAACTAGAATTAATGGCTCCTGCGTGTGCCTTCTGGGGGCAATTTTGGCCCCTGATTAAAGGCTCTGTGCACCGACCCACCTCGCTGGAGTGGGCAGCTCAACCTTTGCTCACTTGCGTGTGGGGCTGCCCAGGACTGGCTACCCCAGAGTCCATGACTCCCATAGAAATCATGCATGGGCCTTGGCTGCACAGCCCGAAGAAGCCTGGCTAGTCTAAGTGTTAGCACTCCACCCAAGGCTCAGCACTCAACCAAAGGGCCTTTAGCTGATGACATTCTCAGGTCATCCATTGGTTACTTCTTTTTTGCTTAGTTGTTCTGTTTGAGACCAAGTTCTCACCATGTAGACCAGGTACAGAGTTGCCCCTGCCTCTGCCTTCCAGGTGCTGGGATTAAACTCCTGAATTATATACTTCAAATGGGTGTGTCGTTGTCTATAAAACCATTAGTGAGACAAATGAAAAGCAATCATGAGCAGCCTCACCCACCCTCTTTTGAAGCATCCCAGTGAGATTCATTTTGTAGGTCCTGAGGGCTCCGCTGGGCCTTCTCTAGATGCCTGTCAGCCATTAGACAGATGAGGAAAGATGTTGGAGATTCCTCATACAGCAGGTTGTTGGCAACCACCAGGCCTGTGGTCCACCCCTCGAGCACATGGATCCTGACAACAGGCTGAGTGAACGAAGCTGCGCCTGGTTCATTCTCAAGTGCTGAGGGCTGACCTGGAGCATACAGTCTGCAGTCTTCAAGTGAGGATGGTGTTGAGCTTAGGGGGATGCTGGATGCTTCTTCAAATGTGTGCTGTTACTTTTTTCATTTTTGTATATTATTTGTTCTTTGTCAGTTTCATCCGTGTAGAAGGTGCATTGGCTACTATAGCTTTCCAATCTCTCTTTCTTCCTCCCTTTTCCCTTCAATCCTTTTTCTTGCATTCATGTCTTTTTAAAGACCTGCTGAGCACCATCAGGGCTATCCTTGTGAGAAAAGCTTTGGCTCTGTTCACTGGTGCGCTGACCATTGGGCACACAGCCTCTGCCCCAGAAGTTGGAAGGGAACTCTAGGACTCCAAGACAAGAACCAAGGGCTACATCCCATGAAGGACACAGATCAGCTCTGCTCAGAGCCTCCAATCGCTGCCCTTGATACTATTATGATACACTGTTTCAAATCAGAGGTTGGAGTGGGCTGCCTGCTCCTGCAGTGCAGACCGACCTCAGACTCAGTCTTACCCCTCCTAGTGGTGGAGTAGCAATAATGGCACACTCCAGACTTGGCTTTTATTCATTTAGTTTGTTTTTTGAGACAAGGTCTCTATATGTAGCCCAGGCTGGACTTGAGCTCAGGATCTTCCTGTGTCAGTCTCCCTCTAGAGTCTAGGGATGATAGGTGAGGTGACTGCATTTAAAAATCTCTGATCTGGGAACTGTGAAGGGCTGCATCTGCTGTCAGGAACAGGGCATCTGTTGCCATTTGTGACAGTGACCCCAGGAGCCCCAGGCTTCCTGTGGGCTTCCTACAGGAAGGACTAAGCTAGACCCAGAGCTGGGCCTTCACCCCAGGCCCTCTCTGAGCCCAGCCTCCTCCCAGTGGCCCTTTAGGGTTCAACAGAGGAGAAACTGTTAGGTTTCATGGCACTGAGGTCCCGTCATCTGGGACGTCTCTTCTGCTGCCACAGCCCATGACTTCCTCACTCTATCTCCCACCCCCATCCAGCCCTGCCCCAGGGTCCAGTAGGAAAGTCCTGTTTCCTCTCTGCCACCTCACCTGCCTGGGCACAGCAGGGCAGGGTTGCCAATCCCCAGGTGGCCAACCAGGCTAATCACAGACACCCTCTACTGTTCTCATTCTGCTTGCTGGCCTGTGTTGTGGGTTTAGAGACACAAAGGGGACTAAATGCTTGTAAGGCCTGTCCCAAGTCCTAGGGCTAAGCTGGGAAGACAGATTTCCCCAGGGGGCTGAGGGGCAGTGGGCTGAGGGCTATCAGCAGGGGAGCAGACAGGTTGAGGAAGACATGGTACTCATCATAACTTTGGACATCAGGGATGGAAGGTGGGTGGCATCCATGACTCTAGAGCAGGGACTCCCAACCTTCCTGACGCTGCACCCCTTTTACCCAGTTCCTCATGGTGAGGTGACCCCAACCATAACATTATTTTTGTTGCTATTTCATAACTGTAATTTTGCTACTGCTACGAATCATAATGTAAATATCTGTGTTTCCCGATGGTCTTAGTTGACCCTGTAAAAGGGTCATTTGATCCCCCCCCCAAAGGGGTCATGACCCATGTATTGAATATGCTGCTCTAGAGAGAAGGCTATAGTGAGGCCTATGGTCTCATCTAGTTCAGAAATAGCTACTCTGGCTACCCCCTAAGACCAGCGAGGCCAGGGGCAAAATTACTCTTAGTAGCTCAGCTCAGGGGGCTCCCATATGTCCTAGGGTACACCCCCATCTTAGCAGTGGTGTCCCCCACTGTGACTCTGCTGTGTCTAGGAGCTGTCTCTCAGAAACTTCCTCCTGCAGGGTCGAGTGAGTGGGTGGATAGGGCGAAGCCTGTGGAAGAGGCAGGAGGTTCCACACAACTCCAAAAGGTGCAGATCCTGTTGGCTCCGGCTTCCCAGGGCCAGACCCCTAAATACCCCCCACACTGACCCCTCATAAATACTTACCAGCCCCCCTCTGCCTGTTCATTGACCTGCAGCCAGGTGTGAATTGGACCATCAGGGACAAAATGGCTTTGATGAACCAAATGGTGGGGTTTCTTTCTGGGAGTGGGGGTGGAGCACTGGAATCACCCTGGCACAGTGTCCTGTGGAGTCCCAGGCCCAAAGGGGCCAGGAGGGATTACAAGTCCCCTCCTCCTGTCCAGCCAACCTCCAACAGTCACCACACAGCTGGCCAGATCTCTTTCAGGCAAGGAGGCTCGCCTGCATGCCTGACCCTCCAGGGCAGGAACAGCAAGGGCCCCCTGAGGAAGAGTTCTCAGACTGACTTTCAATTCACAGTCATTCTCCTGCCTTAGCTTCCCAAGTGTTGGGATTATAGGATTGGGCCACCTTACGGATGAGCCACCAGCATGTTGAGGCTTTCTGGGGCCTCAGGAGGAACAGGGGAGCAGAGACCTTGGACTTTTCTGCCTACATTGGAGGGATTGACTTGGAACTAGAGGAGTACCGCAGACTGCCTGGATCTGGCAGGCCACTCAGCACCCCTGACCCCACAGGGTAACCAGATTCCTGGTAGAAGGCTGTGTCTGGGACTATTAGGGTAGTCACCAGATATGTCTCTCAGCCTCTCCCTGGTGGCTCAGCCTGGGCCCTGCTGATGCTCGGTGGTCCATCAGCCTTGCTAGAGTCCCAACAGGAGACCACCATTGTGCTATATCACAAGCTAGTTGCTGTCCATCCCGAGGGCCCCGAGTTCACAGCCTGTGCAGACCTTGCCGAACTATCTGGCTTTCCTGGCTGGTGCTTGTCCTTGAACCCACACAGGACAGATGGGGAGCTCTCTGGGATCATGTGTGAGAGCTGCTGGGCTCTGTCTGCATACCTAGTGACATATGCTCTGTTCTAACAGGCTACTAAACCTAGAGCCAGCCTTCCAGAGAGGGTCCTAGTTTCTTGGCATCACCTCAGAGGCCACAACCACTCAGAATAGGTCATTGTCACAGGAGTAGGAGTCTGCCAAGCCCTTTCTCTGGCCATGCTCTGGAGTTGGGTCCAGGCTTAGGGCCTAGGACATAGGGTCTCAGCTCTGCTCTTCACAGGTCCTATGGTTACTATATACACTTCCTAGAGGGCCATGGGACCCAGCAGTAGGACCAGGAGAGGAGAACCATGGCTGGCCACTCACCAGTTCCTGCCAGCTGCCACCTTGGTGTCCTCAAGCTGAATAACCAGGGTGGAAAATCTCCCACCAGGCCACAGGCTCTGATGCTAAGTGTCCTCTCTTCCTCCCAGCATGCTTCTGGCACTTGCCTCTCCCTTAGCTTCATACTCCTCACGGGCCTCAGTCCTCATACCCGTGAGACACCTTTTGTCTCCAATGGACAAATTCTTCAGCATGGTACTGCTCCTGTCCTGGTGTGACAATGGACTCTGAGGGTAGGTTTCATGGGGATGGTTAGTGCCGCATGCCCACATTTACTTGGCAGTGTGAGTCTGCCAGGGAAGCTCCAAAAGAATTCTAGCACTGCCCTGGAGGGAGCAACTGTGGGAGATTCTTAGGGAAGAGGCACAGGGGTGGGGAGCACAGAAAGAATCTGAGAAAGGCAGCTTGGTTGGGAATGAATGACATTTCCACCCATGATGGTTTGTGAGACCAGAGGTCAGACCTGCTTCAGGCTCCATAGGAAACCAGTTTCTCTTGGGGGGGGGGGGGCAGCTCCCTTGGGCCTTTACAGTCACAGAGGAGATTGAGCCTCTGTGCTAAGAACAGCAAGGTATAGGGCATACAAGACCAGGGGAAAACCAAATAATATGGGATGTGTGGGAGTCTGGGGAAGCTACTATAGGGAGATTCCGAGTCCTTAAGGTCTGAGTGAGCCCACAGAAGACCACAGGGTTCCCTACAGATGCTCTCAGGGATCCTGGAGGCCTGTGTGGACCCTGGGGGAGTCACACCTTTGTCAGCCTCTCAAAGAACCCCGACCTTACTCAGAGCAGAACTGGAAGTGGGGCCCCTCCTGCCTGGTGCTCTGCCAACCTCCACCTGCAGCCCGGCTGGCAATTGTGGCCGGCTTTTCCTTCAGGGCCATGGGCGCCAGTGGCCCCTGCAGTAGACGACGAAGCCTTGGGGGCCTTTCTTCCCAGTTCTCCCACCCCAGTGTCGATTCTTTAACCAAATGTTTTTCATTTTACAGGAAGTAAGGCAGGGGCTAATCTGAGTTTAATTTTTGAAGCCAGGCCTTTGATTCAATACTCACTCATTTAAGTAATTAATGCTTCTGAGCCCAGAGTCGGAGAACACCACAGTTTACCTCGCTGTTTCCTTTCACACAGAGACAGACCTCACAGCACTCGGGACCTCCAAACCGTTAATTTATACCCCCTGAGACATTCCAGGGGCGGCTAAGTGGCCAGGGGCCACTTGGCAGTTTCCACCTTGGACCATAAGAACTCGCTCTCATGTGCTTTGGTCCCCAAACCCCATGACAGGAGTGCTTGCTTGTTTAGTGAGGATCAGTGAGCCAGGTCTTTTGGTGGCTATAGACTATCCTGGGATTGGACACAGGACTTCATTTGTTTGGTCAACAAGCCTTTGCTAAATACTATCTGCCAAAGGCTTGGTAGAAAGATTCTAAATGGTCAGCACTTGCCCCCAGAGAGAAAAGAGTAAAGTCTGTCTGCCCCAGGAGTGGGGGTCGCATCAAGGGTAGAGATGGTCAGGGGTAGCCTGAGGGAGATACCTGGAGGGTAGGGACATGGAAGGGCTGGGTAGTGGCCAGTTTGGGGAGGGACCAACCCCTATGGGGATGTACCTCTCTGCCCTCTCTTTTTCCCCTACTTTCCCTCCCACCGTTCTCCCTTCCCCCTCCTTTTCTTTTTACAAAGCACAGGTCAAGCGTAGCCCCCGTGGCCCTCAGTGTTCTCTACCACCCCTCTTGTGGTAGTGACCAGGACCACCACACTACAGTCCCAGAAGCCCTGGTTCATGCTCTGTTTACAACAGGGGTTGCAGTGATCACGTTCTTATTGATAAATCAGAGCACGGAGCCTGGGTCTCAGCTGGAACCTGAGCTCTGGACAAGATAGAAGGCTTGCTAGGACTGAGGCAGGGGAAAAGGTGTGAGGCTTGGAATAGCCACCTTATGGCCCTGCAAAGGAGTATTCCCAGCTGGGCTTTGCCAAGGACAGGCCTGTCGGAAAAAGAACAGATGGTTGGCTGGTGGCACTCAGGGACATGCAAGGCATTCGGGTCCACTGGTGACCTCTTAGAGGGAAGAGAAATGCAACAGATCCATGGCATAGCTAGGGCACGGGAACATCTGCTCACTGTGATGGTTGGAGCCCATCCTCAGGCCAGGCTGACAGGTGTTCTCAGCAGTGCAGGGCATGCAGGAGGCCCTCAGTCCTTAACACAGGATGTACAGGGCTTTGCAGAATCCCCAAAATGCTTGCCATGGATGTGTGGATTGCCTACTGCCCAGACTGGCTTAGTGGCCAGGACTGAGAAGCCACAGGGGGAGATGAGACAGGCTGGGGACCATTCTTTCTTTTGCGGGGCCCTGGGTGGATAGGCTTGCAACCTTCATTAGAAGCCCACAGTTCCCGAGGCAGGGACTATAGCTCCTTCACTCACTGATACACAAGGTCTGGTATGCGCTAACATTTGCAGATTCACTGTACTGTCATCTCTGAGACGGTGGCCAGACTATGCCAGTGGGTCCATCCCTAGCATGACTCATCAGTTGAACTCTGTAGCCTTGAGGCCCTGGTGATTTTGTGCAAACCTGCAGTTCCTATGTCCAGAACTCCCGACAGTCCCTTTAGCTCTCAAAGCCCTGGCTCAAGCTCCCAGGCTTGTAAACAATGCATGTGTCCCAAGCCTACCAGGTCAGAACACCAACCTTTGGCCGCAGAGCTTAGAGGTCAGAGTGACTTCCTGGAAATGGGAAGGTGGAGGCCTTTGAAAGGGACAGTCACGCTGCTAATGCTAGGTTGAGGATTTGTTTCCCTACAGAAACAACCCAGTCCAGGGGCATCACGTACCCTCTCATCCCTGACTGCCACCTAGATGCTGGCCAGGGCGCTGGCTCTGCCACTTGTCACCTAATTGGTGACACCAAATCTCTTCATGCCTTAGCTAACCTTCTTCCCCTCCTCCTCTCCCTCCTCTCCCTCCTCTTCCTCCTCTTCCTCTCCTCTTCTTCTTCCTCCTCCTCCTTCTTCTCCTCTTCTTTCTCTTCCCCCTCTTCCTCTGCTTCTTGCAGCTTTGTGAGCTGGGGCCTCACACTTTAGCTAGGCTGGCCTGGAACTCGAGGCAATTCTCCTGCCTCAGCTTCTGAGTACTCTTACTTTCTTCATCATAAGTAAGGATGGCTGTTGATCCTGCCTCAGAGACTGGTAGAAGGAGTAAACAAATATTCAGAGAACTGTTTGGGGCTCCCCATCATAGGCCATGCCCTGTGCTTATGTCTGGGTCACTCCACCCAGATGTGACCACAGGCGCTTAGTGTGGAGTGGTTCAGCAGGCCAGAGAACATGCAGACAACTCTTGTGTGGCCTCATAGGTCAGCTGCTAAGTCAGCATGAGGCTGTAGAATCTGAAGGAGACCAAAGAACAGACTCTGGTGTTCATGACAGCCTTTCCAGAGTTGGGGTCTTTGTGGTCCTGCAGAAACACCACAGCCAGACTCATATCAAGTATGCAGATTGTAGATACTGAAAACACACAGAGAGAGAGAGAGAGAGAGAGAGAGAGAGAGAGAGAGAGACAGAGACAGAGACAGAGACAGACAGAGAGAGACATGCAGGAGGGTCATTTCAGGAGCATGCCCATGTGTACCCGGGCATCTCTGATCAGGATGCTAACGGGAGATAAAAACCTCGCAAAGCAGTGCCATCTTGTGGTAGCAGTAGGACCTTGCCGCTCTTCTTTCTAGAGGGTTTGCCACAAGTCTGCCCTTACCAGCTATTAGGTGACACACAGCAGAAGCCTCAGGGCAGTCACGGGTTTGACCTTGTACCTGGGAGTCCAAGAGATGTCCGGGGACTCTCTCCAGCCCACTGCCCCAGGTTGCTGAGACCTCCCAGGTGTTGGGCTCTCTGGGGAGAATTGGGAGTCCCCCTTATAGCCCTGACTCTCTCCACTCGTGAAATGTGGCCATCACAAAGTGTCTCAATATCTCTGTATGTGTCATGAACAGCTAGGACTGTCTCCCATGGCAGGTCCCAAATCAGAGCAACCTATCAGTCACTAGGGCCACCAGATTCAACATCTGACTCTGAACCCTACTTTGTTATTTCTGTGTCTTAACAATCCCCCAAGGGATGGGGCATCTGCACCTTTAGAAGACTGGGTAGCACCCCATACAGTCCTGGCTACATCTTGCTTCATAGGGACCTCTGCTTTGAAGCCAGGACTCTTCTCTACCCTGTCTCTAGCTGCAGCCTGTAGGGACAAGGCTCAGAGCTGGTCAGGTACTAAGACACTTTAAAGGAGCACATGAGGCACTGGAACTCCTTCTGCTTCTAGCTCAGCTCTGTTGCCTATTCCAGAGGGCTTTAAGACAGGCTGGATCCTGCCAGTTCACCTGTGCCTTAGTGGGGCTGAATGCAGAACTGTAGGAATAAGAAAAGGAATCTACAAGAAGGCCCTGCTAGGCGCTGAGCCCTCAATGACTTGTCTATGAGGTGGGCTTTATGCCGACCAAGACCAGCCCCATTCTGGGCTTGAATTTGGGCCCTTCGGACCAAGAGATCTCTTGCTGAGGGAAAAATCTGCAGCTGGCTATCTCAGCCCCTCGTGATCTGAGGCATGGTGCTGTGATGGCCACAGGCAGCCCCGCTTCACGCATTTCAATAATTTACTCAGCACCAATTAATCTTTCCGTGTTGGTAGGCACATTGGCTGAATTCCCTCCCAGGGAGAAGGTGACATTCTCAGGCTCTGAAGGGCTTTCCCCTCATTCCTGGAACAGTGATGTTAATTTCCCCCGAGTGCCCCTGGAAGGAAGCTTCAGAGCCAGGCAGAGCTTGGTGGGAACCTGATGTCTGAAGCTAGCGCACTGGCTCCCAGAGGAGGGTCATGACATCCGCTAATTGCCAATCAATTCTAATGTGAGGCAGAGCTGGAACGAAAGTCCCTCCTTGAGGTTGGGGGAGGGAGGAGGGGGTGGGAGAGGACGACGATGCAGGGCTTCCAGGCCTAAGACGCGCGCCTGCCAGACTCTTTGGTTCCCTGCTGTGAATCCTTCCCAAGGTCTCAGAGAGGAACCCACAGGGAGCTTTCCTACAGGGAAATCTGAGAGAGCTAGTCCAATAGGGGTGGGTTCTGGGGCCACCTGCGATGGGAGTCCTTAGCCAAGGCCAGTGGGTCGCTCTAGGCCCTGTCTGACAGGACCATGATGCTTGCCCTCTCTTGATAGGCACCAGCTGTACCTTCAGCACCCTACTCTGAAGGGCGTCTGAGGTCCATCCTGAGTGGGTCTGGTTCTTTCTGCCACTGGATGGGTTCCTGTCCTGAGTCTGGTAGTCCCTGAGCTCAGCCCCAGGAAGCCAGTGTGCCCACAGCAGCAGGCAGGATGTTAGGAGGCCATTTGGAGAAATAAAGCAGACAGTGGGAATCTTGAATCCTGGGACCATGAGCCTCTATCCTGGAACCCCATCCTGCAGTGAACAGAGCTATGCGTATCTGAACAATGTGTGCCAGGCTCTGTGCTCAGCACTTTTACCAAACCTAGAATCTTCTCAATTGTCCAGCCATGGGACAGGCTCTGCTACGGTCCTGCCTTACGTAAGCCAAGACTGTGAAAGATTCACCCTGAGGTCCCTGGGACCACCCTCTAAATCTAATATCCAGACTCCGTCATCGCTGCCATCCTTTCTTTCCTTACTCCTGAACCAAGGCCCGGAGTCCACAGAGAGAGCCGCCCTTGTAAGCAGTGCTGTTGAGAGCTCACAGTTCAGGGATTGCTCCCTCCTGGGGTTGAAGCTGATAACAGCTTGAGAGCTATTGCATAAGAATGACCCAACAGCTGTCTGGTGTGGAGTCTCTGTGTCCAGTTTCAAACACCCTAGTGGCCTGGGTCACACAAGGGACGTTCTCAGAAGGCCCCTTCAGCCAGGCAGGTGAACCGTGTGCAGGTTAATGACTCAATGTAGATCACCCATTTACCTGAGGGACACTGCCACCCCTTATCGTTGGACGATCAAGCCCCAGCCATAAACAGTGGCCTTTGCACACTCAGAACCCCTGACGAGGGATTACAGCACTGATCTGCTTATTTGTTTACGGAGAGTATTTTTAGCTTTGCACTCTATTACCCTGAGTGTCTTGACTTTCCTCTCTTTTCTATGGACAGACAGGAAACAGTATGCATGTGTCTGGCACCAACACTGGGGTGACTCTGGGACAATGCTCCAGCCGCTGGGGTCACACTTCTGCCAGAGACAGCACATCACAGCCGGTGAGTCTTACCGAGCCCTTGAGGGCACGGCTGTGTATGCTAGCCCTGACGTGGTCATGGCCGACACTGAGACTTGCTGAGGAGCTGCCTTCCAAGGGACCATGGTTAGCACACCAGGGACAGTGGTCAGAACTGTTGTTTCTTCTGAATTGAGCTGATCCTAGACCATGTCCGCCACAAGGGATTCATGTGTCAGCAGCAAAGTGATCCTCAGTATTTTAGCCAGATATGTGTCCCTTATCCATGTTTCAGAAAAAACTCCCAGATTCCCAAACCCCAAAGTCTAGAACTGAAATATTGACAGTTACTGAGTATCATGTCAGTTTCCATACTGTAAAATGGGGCACATGCCCCCCACAAAGCAAACAAAACCCCCACATATGCAGAAGCCTGAAATGGCTACTTTTCCAATACTTTTTTTTCTTAGATGATAAGGTCTCATGTTGCTTATGCTGGCCTTTGAGGCTAGCCTTGACTTGTTGATCCTCCTGCCTTGGTCTGCTCAGGGCTAGGATCCTTGGCATGCATCACCGTGTCCTGAATTAACCTGCTTGAAGGAATGAACGAAGCAGTCAAACACTCCCCAGCCCAGGACTGAGACTCTGAAGCTCTTGAGTGACCTCTGTGTCAGGGCCTGGGCGGAAGTAGGTGAGTACTTGACATGAAGGCATAGAGCTAGACATGGTGGCTGGTTTAATTACTTTTCTCACTGACAAAACAAAAACAAAAACAAAAAAACAAAAAAAAAAACTGACGAGGTCACCTTAAACTAAGTTTTAGGGTGTCATCCATCATGACGGGAAAGGCATTGTGGCAGGAGCATGAGTCAGTGGGTCACATGACATCCCTAGTGAGGAAGCAGAGAGACAAATGCTGGAGCTCAGCTTACTCTCTCAATTTTATTTAGTCCTGGACCCCAGCCACAAGATGGTGCTGCTCACATTCGGGGTGGGTCTTCCCTCCTCGACTTAATCTAGAAACTTCCTCATCTATATGTCTCCCTGGTGAGGCAAGATTTTGTCACAAACACATCAGTATTAACCGTCACCATGCTGCAGTAGCAAGAGAGGGAACCAGCAGGAGCAGCACCAGCAGGAGAGGGAACTTGGGTGGTTCTGCAGCCTGTCCTAGAGCAGGCACTTACTGCATGCTCTCCTCTCGGACCTCTGCTCTCTCCAGGGCTGCCCGGTGGAGTCCAGAACCCAGGAGGCTAGGAAACCTTTAAGGGCAGGAGGAGGGGGGCCCAAAGCATGGCTCCACAATACCTGTACCAGCCAGTTCTGCCAGCCAGGCCAGGTTCTGCAGGCAAAAAGATGTGGGCTAGGGGTAGAGAGCCAGAACCCATAAACAGATGTCATCTGAGAGGTTCTGGCCCCTTTCTTCCAGATCATGGATGTGCAGTGTGCTGGGTCATCATCCAAGAAGGATGCTGAGTGATCTGTATGAGCAGGGCTCTGTGTGCAGGGTCAATAAGTCCAAGATCCAGCATGTGACAGCAAGAGGCAGGTGAGCTAGGGCAGGCAGGCTGGACTGCTGTTCTCTGTCAGAGCGAGGTGCTCTCAGCTCAGTGGGAGTGAGGCTCTGCCCTCCTGGCCTTGCAGGTGTAGTCCAACCTCCCCTGTTACCCTCTAAAGAATGCTGTCTCTCCCACCCTCACAAACACAGGACACAGATTGAAATTTTGCAAACTGAAAGGCAGTTCCCTCAAGAGCCCACATTTCATGTTGGAGATGTTGGGATCTAGTTCAGAGTCTGGTCTATGATGCCACACCACAGCCATTTTGCCTGGATTTGGTACTCTGTCCCTGGGACTGTGGTATTTTTTTCTTAGCATCCTGGGGTTCCCTGAATATGTGAGGGGAGCTTCATCCTCTGCCATACCCCGGGACCAGGTTGATGATTTCCATGGTAAGGCTAAGCCTATGTCTAGTGGGGTAGAGGGTGGGGAGCCACTTCCCAGCAGGGCCTCTGGGTCTAGGAGACCTCTCTCCACCCTGAGTCTTAGAACCCAAGCCCTCTGTCCCAGTCCCCACAGCAGTGTCTCCCTATCTTAAGATAAAAAAAAAAAGTTTTCAATCAGCATATATTAACTATACACAATAGTTGTTATTGTGACATCTCCATCATAGATAATGCATGTTGGTAACACTTACCCCATGATCCTCTCTGTCTCCCACTCACAACAATCCCCTCCTTTCCAATTATCCCCCCCCCTTTATTTATTTATTTTTTTGGTTTTTCGAGACAGGGTTTCTCTGTGTAGCCCTGGCTGTCCCAGAACTCACTCTGTAGACCAGGCTGGCCTCGAACTCAGAAATCCACCTGCCTCTGCCTCCCAAGTGCTGGGATTAAAGGCGTGCGCCACCACTGCCCGGCCAATTATCCCCATTTTTACTTTCATGTTTTTCTTTATTTTGACCCAATAAGCAGGACTGCCAGAATAAGAAGGGGTCACAGGTATCATGAGTTCATGTCAGTGGCTACACCACCTGTCTCTCCTTCCCCATGAACCATTAACTGTGTATACATTCTCAGGAAAGGGTGGGGCTCCCAACCCTTCAGTGGCAGGTGTTGGGAGAGCCAGTCATGTGGAGAGTGAGTTCAAGGGTGCAATGGCCCGGAAGTCAGCACCCACACCACTCCCTCCTCTTCTGCCCACTCTTACGGTCTTTTCTCTTGAAATATTTCCTGAGCCTCGGAGGGGGACATAGGTATCCTGTCCCTGGCTGACTAAATGACATTCAGTAGTCATTTACTGTCTGTACTTTGACCAGTTATAAGTCTTTGCAGTGTCTGCTGACTACCTCGGAAAGAAACTTCTCTGGCCAAAGCTGAAGGCAGCGCTAATCTCTGGGCACAATCATAGTTGTTTAAAAGCAGCATTATGAGCATATCATGCCCATTGAGCAGAAAAACAGCAGTAGCTTCCGTGCTAGAGTCTGTGACCTCCAAATCATGGACCGTTGCTGGAATTTACAGCTCCCTCCTGCGGCAGAGGCATCAAATCCAATGAGAAGTTGGTGAGCTACCCCAAAACAGCAGTGCCACTAATGTATTGGTGGTCTTACCTTACCTGCCCAATTGGTATAGTCTCACACAGGATCCACAGCTGAGTGGCCTCTTGGTACCTTGTGGCATTGTGTAGGCTAGTGTCTGGCTCAGCCTGGCTTGATTCCTCTCTGTCCTGGAGCATAGATGTGTTATGTCTTAACCCACAGGGTTTTACTATCTCATTTTGATAGGGCAACCAAAAGCAGTGGAGGTCAATCTCCTGTATGGTAGTGAGGGCATCCTGGCCTCCCTGACCAACTACTCATAGGGACGCAGCCCACTCCCAGCCTGGGATTTTTGTTTAAGACCTATGATGGTTTCCTGGAGCTGATTTACCATTTACCCTTGTGAGGCACCTCTACTCAAAAGTTATTTTAGTCTTTGGCTTATTTATCACCTAGCAATTTTTCTCTGGCTTCTTGTGTACATATTTTGTTGTTGTTGTTGTTTTGTTTTGCTTTGCTTTCTTTTGGCTGATCATCCTGAATGCTGGGTGATTGGCTTCTTGTTCTTACCCCCACAGTGTTCCTTCCCACTTGGAATTTGTTTGTATATTTAAAGACAGGGTCTCACTAGGTAACTCTGACTGTCCTGGCACTCATTATTTAGACCAGGCTGGCCTCAAACTCACAGAGATCCACCTGCCTCTGCCTCCTGAGTACTGATATAATTGGCATGATATAAAGGGCATGAGGTACTACTCCTGGTTTATCCACTTGGATTTTTTTCTTTTTAGGGTGCTGGAGAAATGGCTCAGCAAGAGCCATCAGTATCAAGAGCACTCCCAGTCTTACCAAGGGTAAGTTTTTCAGCATCTACATCAGGTGGCTAACAATCTATAACTCTAGTTCCAGGCGATTTGACACCCTCTCTTGGCCTCTGTGGGTACTGCATCCATCTGATGCACACATACTTGGGCAGGCATACACGCCTTCACACCAATAAAGAATAAATAGCCAGGTGATGGTGGCACATGCTCTTAACCCTAAAATTTGGAAGGCTGAGGCAAGCGAACCTCTGCAAATTCAACGCCAGCCTGATCTATAGAGCAAAGTTCTAGGACAGCCAGGGATACACAGAGAAACCCTTTCTTGGAAAAAAGTGAAATAAATGAAGCTTTTAAATAAATTTTAGTTAATACTCAAAGAGCTGGGTTCCTGTGACATTTGCATACAGGCCCGTCACTGTACTTTGCTCTTTCTCTCCCCCACTCTTCCCTTCCTTACCACCACTGCCTTGTCTTGTTCCTCGTTTCCCTTCTCTCAGGCCTTGTCCTACTCCCCCATGACCCCTTTACTACTTTCATGGTCTCTCTCTCTCACACACACACATGCACACACACATGCACACATACACATACACACACACATACACACACAAACATGCACACACATGCACACATACACATATACACACATGCACACACACGCACACATGCACACAAAACACACACATGCACACACATGTACACACATACGCACACACATACACACACATGAACACACATGCACACACACGCGCGCGCACACACACAACACACACATGCACACACACACAGGGAAGCGTAGTGACTGTCTTCCCAAGTCTAGCTTATTTCATTTAACACTGTCATCTCCAGCTCCATCCTCAACCGCTAACAAGATTCTACTGTGTTCGTTCCACATTCTCAGGATCTGCTTCCTGGTGGACAGACAGCTAGGCTGATTGCATCGTTTGTTGTGAGTGGTGCAGCAGCAGCAAGCACAGCTGTGCAGGTGTCTGCGTAGCATCACAGCCAGGGTGGGTGCTGATCCCAGGGTAGTGCTCTTGGACTGTCAAGCAGGCTCCTAGCTAACCACATAGGTGTGGGAATGCCTGGACGACCTCACACTGACAACACACACTCTCTTTTTTGGATGACTCTGCTCACACCAGCCCTGCGTGGGAACCCCACTCCTCCCTCCAAGCTCCTCAACTCCTTCCCGTCCAACACTCGCTCTTTGCATGACAGCCAGCTCCTGAGGGTCCAGTTATAACAGCTCTTTGTTCAGTGTCCTCTCAGACCTGTGGCCTGCTGATGGAATCAGGTTGTTTATTTTCTTAATTTTATTCTGGATTCGGTTTTCATCAGATGCTTGACTTGTAAATATGTTCTGTGTAAAGTTGATCCTTTCATTTTCCTGAGACGAATGTGTCTTTTTTATGGTGCTGGACACAGAACCCCAGGCTGTGTACATGCAAAGCAAGCCCTCTGCTGCTGAGCCACTCCACTAGCCCTTCACTGTGGGAGTCTAGGCAGGTGTATGACCACTGAACCAGCCACTCTCTCAGCTCTTGGAAATACCTTTGAACCATCAGGTACTTTACTTATTTATTTCTGTTATTTGTGAGTGGCGTGTTGCATGTGTGTCTCATGTGCTCGTGCATGAATGTGGTGTGCATGTGAATGTACACCACAGGGACATGTATGTGTGCATGTGGAGGCCAGAGCAAGATGCTGGGTCCCTCACTGGACCAGAAGCTCATCGCTTTGGGTAGGCGGTCTAGCTAGTTAACTCCTTAGATCTGTTCATCTCATCATCCATCACTGTGGTTACAGACACACACAGCATGTCTAGCTTTTCATATGGGCATAGGGGATTTAAACTCCTCATGCTTGTGCACTAAATTCTCTTACCCATTGATCCATATCCCTAATCCCCAGGAGGTATTTTAAAACAAACTCCATTTCCCTTGCTGTTGCATGTAGCTTTCACCACTCTGCCAATGCCCTGAGAACGGGCATCATCACCAGCTCCCACCCAGTTTCCCTCGAATCTATGGATAAATGACACAGACACACAATTGTTTAATTGCAACTTGCCTTTTGACACAATTGCTGGACGATGCTCTCTCCCACCTGGAAAGCGTGCCCTTCTGGTACTCTCATCTCCGCACTCCCACCTGCCCTAACTTTAGTTGCTTAGCTGAATCTAGTCCCTGCTAAACATCCCTGACCACCCACCTGTAGGAGCGGCCTGTGTGGCCACTCCTTTCAAGATCTTACATGGCTGGTCACCTTTTCTCCATGAGAAGCATGGTGAACTCTGTCTCTCTCCTCTCCTTGCATCTCTTTGCTTGCTTCCAGGGACCCAGAAGTCCCACCTATCCCTTCTGCCCAGCAATTGGCTCATGGCTTCTTTACTGATAGATCAAGAACCAATTGGGGAACAGGACCTAAGAATCAGAACCGCCCCTACACCCTACAGTTATTTTTGTTTATACACTTAATCATCTCTTGCAGTGCTCTGAGTCATAAGAAATAACTCCTATGCACCTTCATGTCTCCACACTGGCCCCCACCTGCTCCTGCCTGGAGTCACAGGTCTGCTGGGAGAACTTTCCACAGCCCTTGTGAGAACATGGGTCTGGTGAGCTATACAAAAGGGGTACTGGGCTACATTCTTTCAGGGTTTTCACTTTCCCTTAAACTCTACTTTCTCTTAAAAATTTTTTTTTTTACTTTGCTGGGTGTGGCAACATATGCCTTTACTCCCAGTACTTGGGGAGCAAAGACAGGTGGATCTTGGTGAGTTCAAGACCAACCTGGTCTGCAAAATGAGTTCAAATTCAGCCAGGGTTACATAGTGGGACCTTGTTTCAAAAGACAACTACAGCTATTTTATGTGTGCAGGTGTTAGTATACCCGCACGTGTCTTTGCAATTTATGTGTACAGTGTCCACAGAGGCCTGAAAAAGTATCAAATCCCCCTGAAACTGGAGCTACAGAAGGTTATGAGCCACCATGTGGGTGCTGGGAATTGAACACAGGTCTTCTGC
The DNA here is from genome assembly GCA_019843965.1 of Rhynchomys soricoides. Classification (NCBI taxonomy): domain Eukaryota; kingdom Metazoa; phylum Chordata; class Mammalia; order Rodentia; family Muridae; genus Rhynchomys; species Rhynchomys soricoides. Next base: position 1,896,113 of record JADRCH010000238.1, on the reverse strand, counting down.
AAGGACAGACAATGCCATCTCTCCTCTGAGCCATCTTTCCAGTTAGAGTTCGCTGTTTTAAGTCATTCTTTTTTAAAAAATATGAGACTCCATCCCCATCTCTCAAAACCAAACCAAAACCAAACCAAAAACCAAAAACCTTAGGATTTTAAAGCCAGCCTCAGTTATATAGAGGCTTAGACAGACTGAACTACATGAGAATATTTCTTAAATTACAAACAAATGAAACAAAGACAAAGCAAAGACCATGGCCTTCTATGAAAATAGCCAAATGGAGTCTATAACAAGCATTATGGACATCAGCCAGAAAACCTCATGCATCTTTGTGCCTTATGCTTGGGGTGATGACAGGGACAGGCTTTTGGCCCTTTTGTCTGAAGTCACAGAAAAACAGGATGCACAGTTCCCAGGGTGCTGGAGAGAGCTGACCGAGGAAACACTCCTGAAAGGAACAATGAAAAAGGATCTGGATCCTACCACCTACCAGGTGACCAAGGACTGTTGGGCCCAGTCAGAAACTCCTACAATGTCTGGAAGAGCAGAGAGGGTTCTCATTCACTAGCCAGGGTCAATGACCAGTGGCGTGTATTCCTAGTCCCTGCCAGTAGCTGCTAATGAGTCACATGAACAAGACACTCCTGGATCAAACTTCAAGAAAACCACTTCCCCAGAGGTGTCTCTGCTTGTAGGTCACCTACCAGTCACGTCCCTGGTAACCCCAAGTGAGGAGGGCATCTACCTTGCCAGAAATAGCACTGGTGGGGTATATTTTTACATGTAGCTACTTCAGAAACAAGGAACATGAAACCGTGTTAATAATCTGTTCTGCCTCATTTCAGGCAATCCTGCCCAAGGGTCCCAGTTGAGAAAGGACTCTACAGCATAGGATTGTTTCAGTGACCACCAAGGATAGGCTTGCTTTTATTCAAAGCCAGCTAAGAGCACCTGCTGGACAAGGGGACAGCTATTGAGTGCCAATAGGAGGAGGGCTCCTGCAGAAATTGTGGCTGCAGTGTTCTGCACCTTCAGGGGGTTCCTGGGGCCTGAGGACTCCACCCAGCACCAGCTGAGTGGGTGGCAGGAAGTACAGATTAGTCCTCAAATTTAGATCCAGCTGGGGGCCATGCCCCAGTGAAAATGAGGTTTCAGACCCTTTTTAAAATGAGGACAGTGACACCTGCAGGACAGAGGGCAGAGGACAGAGCCTGTGAGGCCAGGTCGTCCCCAGGAAGCGACAGTTACGTTGAATCATTGAAGCTCTGTCAGATGACTTTGAGTCTACAATAAATTCACCTATATGTAGTCCATCTTGCTTTGGAAAAACACACACATGCACAGGCACAAACACACAGATTCAAAACCAGAAACTTGTGCCTATGGAAAAGTGCGCATGCGCGCGCAAGCGCACATACACACATACGCTCACTTGCGCACACAAATGTGCACAGAACATACAAATACACAAGTGCATGTACACATTCATACAGATGCGCACTCACACACATGCATAGATGTGCACATGCACACACATAAATTTGCTCACACCACACAAGCACACACAAGTGCGATCTCACACACAAACGCATACACAGAAACGAGCGCACAAATGTGCTCACACGAATGAACATGCACCCACAAATGTTCTCTCATGCTCACTTACACATGTGTTGGACCACACACACACATGTTCTAATGCGCATTAACACCTACAAACATGCACTTGCACCAAGCGCTCTCCCATAGATGTGCCTGGAGAAAGCCGCTAACTTGTAGCTCAAGAGTGCCCCCTGCATGTGGTGGGCTAAGGCATCACTTCATCACCAAGAAACCAGAATCTCTAGGAATAAGAACCTGGGGCTTTCAGAGCGCACACACACACACACACACACACACACACACACGTGCGCTAATTGCCAGCTGGTCTGAGAGAAGAAGACACCCATCCATTGTGCTGGCTTGTATTGAACCACGCGTTGAGGAGAGAACAGGCCACAGTCCTCCCCCAGTGAGCTCTGTGCCTCTGACCCAGGAGCAGGTGCTGGGATCACAGCAAGGTAGGACCTCAGTTACTAGTCCCATCTACTGATGTTTCCACAGGACCTCCTCTCAGGGCTTTGCCTGGAGGGTGGCTTGCTCAGGATCTCTAAGGCCAGCCTCTCCCTGTGCCCTGCTTTTTCTGGAGGGGACCCACACTTTCTCTGGGTCCCTGGAGAGAATGAATCCTGTAGGCCTTCCTGGGCATGGCACAGATCAGAGTGCAGAAATATGGGGTAACCTCTCCTTCTCTGGGCTCCCTCAGAGATGGGGATACCCATTGGAGCTGATGAGGCATGGGACTTCCTGCAGTGTTTCTGGAGAGGGGACAGAGAGAATCCAGAGTCACACAGGCTCTGGCCTTGCTCTTCCTCCTCTCAATCCAGAAAAAATCAACCCACAACTCCTCCCCACCAGGCTGTCTACCCACCTGGCCTAAGCCCAGCTGTGTCACCAGGTCTCAAGGTCCTCACTCAGACACCCATCCAACACCTATTCTGTGGGCCCCAACCCCCTGTCTCCAGCTCTGTCCCCTTATCTGTCATTCTTTCGAAAGTCCAAGCCTGGTCAGGCCCCACTGCATCCTGGGCCTGGCCAGGCCTGGAGGCCAGTGCTGCTGGCTTATCTGATGGTCAGGCCTTATCTCCAGCCCCTCACTGCCAGTCACTGCTTTATGCTTTTACAAGGCAGTTGACTTCTCTGAAGGTGCCTGGTCATGGTGACAGCTTGCAAATGTCCTGGAGCCATGCCAGTCCCAGCTCAGCGGCTTTGGGCTGTGAGAACTTTGTGTGGGTGATGGGAGCAGAGTTCACTTTGGTGTAGGGATGAACTAGGGCTTTTGCAGGTGAGGTGACCAGAGAGGACATTTAGAGGACCTGGTGAGCTCTGTCAGACCCAGATCATTTCTCATTTTCTGTTGGAGCTTCTGGCCTATGTCATACCCCTTGTTGCTAACAGTCCTATTAGAGAGAGAGAGAGAGAGAGAGAGAGAGAGAGAGAGAGAGAGAGAAACAGAGACAGAGAGACAGAGAGAGAGCATGAGCTAGAAGCCACCAAGTTGGGACTGTACCCTTACCCGTGGCCTTGGCTGTCTTCTGGGCCTTAGTTTCTCCTTATGTGAAATGGGCATAAGACACACAGTCCCATGGTCTTGCTGGAGGGCTCAGAAACACAGGAGGTGGCAGTATCGAGAGTCCAATATGCAACCAGTGCAGGATGGCCCTTGTGGCATTCATGGAAGTTCTCAGTAGGTTCCTGCTGAAGCAGCCAGCAGTGACCAGCTGAACCCCAAGTCTGAGGTCTGGAGAGAGGTTCCTAATGCCACCCCTGTGGGTCATCTAAACCCCACCTGCCACCCCTTGCTTCCCCAGTGGGCCCTTGATCACATACACCCTGCACACAACGTGAGGAATCTTGGCAGCCATATATCCTCAGGTTGTTTGTTGTCTGTCTGGGACATGGTGTGCCTAGCACACAGTCTTGGGGCACAGAAGTGATAAATTTGATGACTAACAATGCATTTTCTCTCCTGGGGCTACACAGAGTAACCCTGTCTTGAACCACCCCCAAAAAGGACTCTGCCTCGAACCAAAAACAAAACAAAACAAAAAACAAAAACAAAAACAAAAAACAAAAACAGCCACCCAGTCTTTCCTCCCCCACCCCCCAGCTTCCTATGGAAGATAAGTACACATTTCACCACATAGAGGTGAAATGACAAGCATTGGTCCCAGTGCAGACCGTGCAAGGGGCAGCACTGAGCCTGACTCAGGCTCCAGACCTCAGACTTGCGGTTCAGCTGGTCACTGCTGGTTGCTTCAGCAGGAACCTACTGAGAACTTCTGGAACCTTCCATGAATGCCACAAGGGCCATCCTGCACAGGCTGCATATTGGACTCTCGATACTGCCACCTCCTGTGTTTATGATTGCCCTTCAGCATGCCGATGGGTCTATGTGTCTTATGCCCATTTCACAGGAGGAGGAACTGAGGCCCAGAGGAGGATACAGTCCCAGCTTGGTGGCTTCTAGCTCGTGCTGTCTCTCTCTCTC
>JADRCH010000238.1:1876428-1891648 GCA_019843965.1 Rhynchomys soricoides | reverse complement strand
AGGCATTTTCTCAATTAGTGATCAAGGGGGGAGGGCCCCTTGTGAGTAGTACCATCTGTGGGCTGGTAGTCTTGGGTTCTATAAGAAAGCAGGCTGAACAAGCTAGGAGAAGCAAGCAAGCCAGTAAGCAGCATTCCTCCATGGCCTCTGCATCACCTCCTGCTCCTTGACCCGCTTGAGTTCCAGTCTTGACTTCCTTTCATGATGAACAGCACCATGGAAGTGTAAGCTCAATAAGCCCTTTCCTCCCCAACTAGCTTCTTGGTCATGATGTTTGTGCAGGAATAGAAACCCTGACTAAGACAAGAATCCATGAGAGAGATTGGGAGATTGCTGGCCGTTGGATGCCCATTGGCTTTGGTGCCCGTGGGCTGCAAGTTGGGGGCTTCTGAGCTCAAGAGAGACATATTTGATTTGGTTTACAGAAGATGTGCTGGGGTAGGGTGGACAACAGACAGCATACAGGACAAGTCAGAAGCAAGGAGACCAGCTGGGTGGCTCTTGTTATCACCCAGGCAAGAGTGTGTGGTGCTGAGCTGTGAAGCAGCTGAAGAGGAGGGGGAGGGGCTGGGGCCTGGCCTCTGAGGTCAGAGCCCCACTTTGCTGGAAGCAGATATGCTGAGCTCAGATAAGAGTGTGCTGGTCTGGAGCCTCACCGGGGGGCCAGGCACCACCTATGCATTGTGCATGCCTTGACTCACAGGGTCCAGCTATCAGAGAAATAAGTGTGAGGACTGTGGTTAATTGAGGCAGAGAATGGTCACAGAACCAAGGTTCAAACAGAGCCTATGTAGTCAGCCATGAGGTCTCCTGGAGGATCTTGGTGACAAGTGTCTTATCCCCCACCCCTGCCTGGGATCCACAGCTGTGATAATCCATCTGCTCAGCCCCAGAAGATGAGCTCTAGTACCACTCCTTGGAGGAGCACAGGGAACAGGAGTTTCCCAGGTTTGTGGGATCTCTTGGTCTTGATGTGCTTATGCTCCTATTTCACATAGCCGCAGAGCCATCCTGTGCACACTGTAAAGGAATGGTGACTTGGTGTCACTCTGTACCAAGAGATGCTAGATTTGAATTCAGCATCATGTAAGGTTTTTATGAAATATTCTTATCTCTGACTTGTTTCTAACCATTTAAAGCTATCTTTGCCCCATGTGTCTGCCTTAGGCCCAAGGCTGCAGCCTGCCAGTCCCTGGAGTAGAACATGCTCAAGCTGAGGTATTTGTGATAGTAAATAGGCTTGCAGGGGGTAGTGGTGGGGGAGTAGCTATGATGATCCTGGTTGTAGTGTGTGCAAAGGGCCTGTGGCAGGAGCTTAGTATGGGTAAGGTATGACTAGAAGGTCAGGGGAATTGAAGGCAGGAACTCATGAGAGAGATCCAAGAGGCTATTGACCATTGCATGCTTTTGCAGGCAAGGGTTCAGGACAGTCAGAGCCCAGCCTGCCTTGTACCAACTGCAGCGGCCACCCTGTGGAGTCCTGCTGCCTTTGTGGGCTCCGGACAGTATGGATATGGGGTTTGGGGTCAGGGTGGGACTCCAGTATGAGATCAGAGGGACATAGAATTCAGGATGTTATCTCTGTACAGGGTTATGGTGTGTGTGTGTGTGATTTTCTGTGTAAACATTGCTGAGCACCTTCCACAGGCTGGGCATGTCCTTCATCTTTGTCCCACCCTGTGACCTACACAGAGAGCAGGGAGGCTCTGTGGCACATTGTCCACAGTGGAAAAACTGCCAGGACACAGGAAAGGAAGAGACTGTGCACGTGTGTGTGTGTGTTCGTGTGTGTGTGTGTGTGTGTGTGTGTGTGTGTGTTAGAGTCACTGCTCCTACATAAGAGGGAAGACTGAATTCTGAGAGTGAAGATGGACCTGAGGTAACATCATGGATCAGACAGTGTCACTCAGGTATGGCTGTCACTCTGTAAGTCTGCACAAGACTCAAAGTTCAAATGGGACCCTCCAAGCCTCTCTTCAAGGTCCCCAAAGGCATTTAGGTAGTGCCTACTGCCTGATGAACATACCCAACCCCTGGGGCTCCCTCTCCAGTGTGGTTTCAGGAGGGACAGACCTCTGACTCACAATGTGCATGTCACCAATGTTGCTAGCAATGTGTCAAGCATGGTGGCACCTCAGCTACTGGAGGAGAAGTATGTGCCTCACTGCCAATGGTACCCTGAGCCTAGAAGTCAGGGAATAGGGACCCATAAGATCCCTGGCCTTGGGCCTAACCACACTGATACCCCCCCATTGGACAGCATGACTCTCTCTCTCTCTCTCTCTGAACCAAGGGGGGGGGGCTGACTCTGCTGGACCTGCTCCAGCAACTAGTGATATTTAGTTTCCAGAGTGCTCTGGGCTTTCTGCCTTCCTGTCTCATTGCTTCTCTCTTTCGCTTTGTCTTCCCCCATCCCATATGGACTGGGACCTCCCTCCCATCCCATACCCACTGAGACCTCCCTCTGCAGCAGGGAGGCCACCAGTGCATAACAGGCCTCAGAGCCACAGCCCTGAGCTGGTCCTTAATGGCCACAGCTGGCTATAAGCTGTGATCTGAGTCAATTCACACTTCAAAACTCAGTTTCCCTTTGGGCCAGTTGGTTGAGGTAGTACTGGATCCCATGGAAAGCTGTTCCTGTGGCAGCCTGGTGGGAGTCCTGTCTCCAGCTTTGGTTTCTATCTTAAATAGGCTGTGACAGCTGTAGGTAGCCAGGAACCTCAGCTGCCCTCCTAGCCGGGGCACTAAGGATCCTGGGGACTGAACTCCATCTGGACAGGCCTCTAGTGGGCATGAGCCACATCTCTGATATGTGGCACTGGCCATTCCCCCCCACCACACCCCCAGCTTCAGACCTAGAGAGGATGCTATGACATGCCTTTCTCAACCCACCCTGGCCCTTGCTGATAAGGCCTGGGGCTCAGGGACCTCTCAGTAATATGTGAGTGGCTGTCCCACTAAGTGCCACAATAGGGAGCTGGGAGCACTGCAGAAGGGTGGGTACTTGATTCATCCTGTTCAGGGAAGGCTCGTGACAGATCTGACCAAAGGCTGACCCTGTGCTACCAGGGACAGAACTGAGGGTTGTCTTCCCCTTCACGGGGTTGTGACTACCCATCCTAGGGGAGAGGCCTCCTTTCTCACAACAGGACCTTTACCCCATTCACTCTTAAGACAAAGGCATCAGAGCCACTGTCACCATCTCAGAATGAATCAGCTGAGCAGACCCCCAACCCCAGCAAGGAGAGCTACTGAGCCTCCTCACTGTCTGGGAGACCCTGTGCCTCCTCCAGCCTGCCCCACTTCTGTCCAGCAGAACCAATGGCTGTGCCTTACCTAGGACCAGAGAAAGGCTAGGTGTGGGTGAGGGTGCAGCTCAGCTCCACGGCACTGGCACCATCTTGGGGACACTCAGGTCCATCACATGTCTCCTCTAGCACCCCCCCCCCCAAGGGTGACTGGGAGGAAGGGAAATGAAGCTGTCCCCTCTACATCACCAGAGGCCTCTGGGAGAGAAGGTCACACCCGAAGGCCAGAGCAGTGGGAAACCTTGATTCTCTTTTATTCTTGGAGCTGGGGCAGTGTGAAGGAAGGCAGAGAGATGCAGAGAGGACAAGGGGTTGCAGAGCCAGGGAGCAGGGTTGACAGATTGTGATGGAGAGCTGTGGCTGCAGCTGCCTCCAGGAGTCACTGGGGCTACACTGGGAAGACATGTTCACCTAGCTGAACACAAGGAGACAGAGAGATGCTGGGGTCTGGACCAGGGGCAGCTGCAGTGTAGTTATGTCAGGATTCCTATTGCTATTGCTGTGCTGAAACACCATGAACAAAAGCAAATTGGGAAGAAAAAGGTTTATTCAGCTTACACTTCTACATCAAAGTTCATCACTGAGGAAGGCAGGACAGGAGCTCAAACAGGGCAGGAACCTGGAGGCAGGAGCTGATGAGAGACCATGGAGGAGTGCTGCTGACTGGCTTGCTCCTCAAGGCTTGCTCAGCCTGCCTTCTTATAGAATCAAGACCACCTGCCCAGGGGTGGCCCCACCCACAATGGGCGGAGCCCTTCCCCCATTATCACTGATTGAGAAAATGCCTCACAGCCAGATCTTATGCAGGCATTTTCTCAATTGAGGTTCCCTCCTTTCAGATGACTCTAGTTTGTGTCAAGTTGACATAAAACTAGCCAGTACAAGGTAAAGGGACAGTTAGTTTTAGGGGGTGGAAAAGCAAGGTAGGGGACTCCTGGAAGGTGACCCAGTGTCCCTGCTCTGGCAGAGGGTTGGTAGATGAGCCTTCTTCTGACATGGCACCTGGAGGAGAAGGTAGCTGTACTTAGGAACGGAGAGACAGCCCTGTGGGAACCTGTGGTGATTGGATGGTGGACCCTGATACCTTCTAGAGATACTGTGGGGTCTCCACTTGGACTTTTTACTGCTATTTTGAGTCATATCTCCCACTGGGAGCATAGAAGAGCATATGGGCTGGGCTGGGACCCTGTGTGAGTTCTAAGCTTGGGTCTTGGTCATCCTCAATGATACCTGGCACACAATTGGTGCTCAATACGTAACAGAAGAACACACCCAAGGAAGCGTCCAGCTGCATTGTGCTGGCTTAGCTCTGGGGTGTGGCTAGCACCTTCCTCCTCAGCCCTTAGCCTGGCTCAGAGTCCAAACAGCTGACATTCCAGCTCCATGTTCTCCCAGAACCCTGGTTACTTTCACTGAGCCTGCTCTGTGTGTTCACAAAGGACAAAGGGGTGGTATGGAGCCCCAGCCCCAGCTCACTCACCACAGGGCACTGGGGAGCCCTTGCAGACTGTAGAGTAGGACTGGGCCTTGCAGATGAGATAGTCTAGCTGACAGCAGTCCATGCTTCCCAGATAGGAAACTGAAGCCAGACCAGTCCTGGGGTGGGGTTACAGCTGTGTCTCTTGCCAATTTCATAACCCTGGGAGGGAGGGAATAGCAGCTAACACCTGATGGAGTGCACACTGGCAGGGAGCTCCCACCATGTATATCATGAAGCAGGCCTGGCTTGCACTGCAATCCCAGCAGGGAGATGGTTGTGTCTCCATTAGTGACCATGGTCACTGGGATACCCCTGTCTGGCTCTTTTGGCTGTGGGCCTGTGTAGTAACAGAAGTGAGTGGGCTGCCCACTGTGTAACTGCTGGTTGGGTCCAGCATGAGCCTCCTGCCCAGTTCCAAGCATCCCAAGGCCAGCAGCCTAATCAGCTGGGGTGCCAAGGGCCTCTGGATTCTCCCCAAGTCCCTGTGTGCAGTAGGAGAAGCTCAGGCTCAAAAAGGCTCCAGACCTTAGTGAGAGCCCAGTAGATATCCTGGCCTCCTTCCACACCCCCCCCCCCCCCCCCCTTTAGCATCTCCATGGTGCCACACACCTGCTCCAGGCAGGACTTAATAGGAAAGGCTCCCCATTTCCCTGCCTTGATCACTTGTTAGGCCCTCACTGCTCCAGGCTCCATCCAGCCTGGCTCCCCATCAACTCTCTGGCGTCCCACCTCTGAGGCTGGGCAACCCCAGCAGTGGATGGCAGGAAAGTATGTGGCAGTTGGAAGGTCCAACTGGAAGGAAGTCCCAGTCTGTGGGTAGCCTTTCCTGGGGTAGCCTCCAGTTCCAGGTGGGGGCAGGGAAGGAGCCCTGTATGGGAGTGAGAGAGTCTGTGCTGCCCACTGGAGGTCATCCTTGGGAACTACAAATGCACAACTCCAAGATAACCTGGATCCACACACAGGGAGGAAGTGGTGGACTCACTCCTGTATGAGTGGGGATATTGGCTGGCGTGATGGGAGCAGAGGGAGTAGACTCAGGCTTGGGCTTTCCAAGGCTCCTCCTGTTAAGACCTGAGGACAGAAGTCAGAAAACATAACTGAGGAGAAATGAACCCTTCAAAGCCTTAGGGGTTGTGTGGAGACAGAGGAGGTAAGAAGCCACAGCCCTCCAGCAAAGAGCTCTCTTTTAGAAAACCTGTCTCACCATCACCATCAGCTTGGCATGTCTAGAAGCTAGATAGCCTGGACCCAGAGGCCCCCCACCAGGGACCGGGTATCACCAGTTGAGAAAGACACAGTGTGAACAGCGTTCACGGTTGTTTGAGCAATGGGAGCTGTCTGGAGCTGGTAAATCCAGAGAAGGGAGCATGGCAGCACTGACTGCGTCATCCACAGCACCTCCTGTGGGCTCTCTAGGAGCCTGGGCTGCAGGGCATATGACCATCCCACTTTACAGACAGAAAAAGTGAGGCTTGGCAGATGTTGAAGGAGAGGGACAGATAGACAGACCCAGCCTGCTTGGGCTTCCAAGGTCACCTCTCCCACTGGGTGGGGACTAGCTGGAATTTCCTGTCACTCCTTAACGTTGAGAGGTGTCCTGGCCATGTGGTGCCAGGCTGAGAAGTCTCTCCAGAGTTTCACACCCACCCACACCTGGTATTTTTATTCCCAAGAAAGCCGGTGCCAGGAGAGTGTGGGGAAAGCCCGAGGCCCTGTCGCCCTGTCGCCTTCTCTGGGGTCAATGGGGCCCTTATCAGTTCTGATCTTATCTGTGTGGCCTTGACAGAGGATGGAGCTGGCTCCTGGAGGTACAGGGAGGCCCAGGTGGGCAATCACGAGAGGGTGTGTGGCTTCCCCTCCCCTCCCTTCCTGTGGAGTTGCCCCAGAGGTGGCAGAGCCAGAGGGAGTAAGGAAGTCCGGAAGGAGAGCAGAGCAGCCTGGGAGGAGAGATAGCTCCTCTGTCAGAGGTGATAACACACCTCTGTGGTTATACACAGGGTGGGAGCTTCCTGTAGCCAAGGCAAAAGGGAAAGACATTGGGAGAGCTGGTGGTGGAGTAAATTTGTGGTTGGTAGCCATAAGGCAGGCACTGTTTGCTGTCATTAAAGCCTGCTTCTTCAGGAATGGTGAGAGATCCTGTCACACAGCAGTGTGTGAGTGTCCCCTGCACATTCCTTCATCTGCCTCAATGTGGGCAGACCAGCTGAGCACAGGACTCAGGTCAGGTTTGTGTTGGGTGCTGGGGACAGAACGATCAGAGCTAACATAGTCCCCATTCCCTCAGATGAGGAAGAATTATCTGTCAATCAAACATTGGAAGTTGCTGCACCCAGACTGTGGGGATTGCAGCCCAATGTGGAATTAGAGGCAGGTCTTCCTATCACCCTGATACTGGGGAAGCTCAGGCAGGAGGATTACCACCAGTTTAGGGCTAGCCTGCGCTATCATAGTGAGCTAGGTCAGAGACATATAGAGTCAGGCATGTCTCAAAACTAAAAGAAAGGACAGCTGAGAGACAGAGGTGCTAGAGACGTGGCCCAGGGAACAACACACTTGCTGTGTGAGTATGGGGACCAGGGCCAGGTCCCTTGTACTTTCATGAGAAGCCAAGCACATGTGACAGTTTGTCTGTATCCCAGCAGCTGGGAGGTAGAGACAGGGCATCCTGGAGCAAGCTGGCCAGCTAGACTAGACAAGTTGATGAACTCCAGGCTCAGGGAGAGATACCTTGCCTTGGTAACAAAGTGGATGCTGAGGGAGAAGCCTGTATCAACCTCTGGTCTTCACACACATGAGCACACACATGTATGTGCATACACACACACAGGAACACACATGTATACAACAAACACATACATATGAGCAAAAAGAGAGCTAGAAAGACCAGGGGGTAGATAATGCCTGTATGTGACCTGCTGTGCCTTGTCCTGTGAGGCAAGGACTCTGGGTCACATCTCCTACTCAGGTTGGAGGGTACCTCCCAGAGGCAGGGCTGCACTGATTCATCTTCCTGTGCCTCAGTTTCCTCATCTATAAGAAGCCACATCCATGTGAGGGTAGTCATGAGAACTTATCAATCTTATCCCTGGCCTGAGGAAGCTGGCTTTTTCCTGGTGACAGTGATGTGGCCTCAGCTCTCAAGTCTTCCACAACCTGAGCTCAGTGTGTGGTGGCCTCTCCAAACCTGGCCCAGGCCCAGTAGAAGGTTTAGTGGTATGAAAAGAGGAAAGGAGCCGTCTAGACGCCAGGGCCAGTGCAGGGCAGGAACAGCAGGGCGTGTGAAGTGGCTAGCCCCATCGATGTTAGGGAGTAGGGCTGGGGATGGGCAGAGACGTGAAGGCTGAGTCTGAACCACAAGTACCAGAGGCTATGCCACAGCAAAACTGCATTTTAACAGGGTGTTAAACCACCTTAAAAGGAGCAGTATATTTTATTTGTTTGTTTTTACTTAAAATATTTATTTTAAGTTATGTGTACGTATATGCACAGAATGCAGGTGCCCGAGGAGGCCAGACAAGGTCACCAGGCCCCGTGGAGCTGGACTTACAGGTACTTGGTAAGCTGCCTTATGTGGGTGCACGGAATCAGACTCCGATCCTCTGCAGGAGCAGTGTGAGCTGTTAGCTGCTGCGCCATCTCTCCAGCCTCATTTGAAAAAAATAATTGCGTGTGTGTGTGTGTGTGTGTGTGTGTGTGTGTGAGAGAGAGAGAGAGAGAGAGAGAGAGAGAGAGAGAGAATGAGTTTGTGGGAGCAAGTGTGCATATGAATGAGTGTGTGTGTTAGTGAGGGTGTGAACATGTGAGTCTGTATGCGTGTGTGTGTGTGTGTGTGGTGCATGTGTGTGTGTGTGTGTGTGTAGTGCATGTGCGTGTGTGTGGTGAGTGTGTGCGTGTGTGTATTTGAGTGACAGTGAGTGTGAAAGTGAGTGTGGAGACTAGAGGACAACTGGCAGGAACTGCCTCTCTTTCTCCACCTTGTGGGTTCGGGGACTGAATTCAGGGCGTTAGTCTTGTCCGTAAGCACTTCTACCAGCAGAACCATTTTGCTGGCCCAAATAGCAGTATCTTAGAAACTGGTTCCAGCAGAATGAGCTCAGCCAGGGGCTGTCAAGGGTCAGATCTCAGGCAGGAGCAAACGGTGGTTTCTTTCGAGAATTTCAGTGGGAGGTGGACTTCAGCAAGGTCAAATAAAATGATTCATGAGATGCCCCACCCAGATCCAGTCATGCTCAGTATCGATCCAGTGACTCTCAGCCCCAAGGTCAGATCCACTCTGCTCCCCATCTCCCTCTGGCTCTTCAGTCCACTGGGTTCCCTGGTCACCTGTCTATGACTTCATCCTAGCACATACCCTCACCAGTTTTTTTCTCTTTCTCTGAGTCAGGGTCTCATATAGTCCAGGATGGCCTCAGACTTGCTATGCAAGCTCAAGCTGACCTTAAATTCCTGATCCTCCTGCCTCTACCTCCCTAGTGATGGGATTACAGGCCCGTGTCACCATCCTTGCTTTGTATGATCTGAGAATTGAACCCAGGACTTTGTGAATGCTAGGCAAGCGCTCTACAACTACGCTACATCCTTAACTCCACTGGGGGCTCTTAAAATGCCTTACAAATATATACCGGGTTCTTTTCTGCCCCAGGACCTTTGCACTGGTAGCCTGTTTGCTTGAAATGCTTCTCCTCCCCCTCTCCTTTTCATCTTCTTTTTAAAAAATGAGACTCACTGAATCTATAATCCACTTTGTAGACAGTGCTGGTCTTGAACATGCAGCGATCCCCTGCCTCTGATGCGAACTTCCATACTTGTCCTAGAATTTTTTTTAGTTGGTCTAAGCTTTAAAGTCAGAGGTGCCTTTCAACGACCCCTGCTGGCACTGTCTCTTAGACATGCCTTCCTCTTACAGCACTTCCTGTCTTTCTTAGCGCTTTAAAAAGACCCGTGTTCACCAGCCAGGCTCCTCCCGGCCTACACTGAACTGTCTTCCTCTGGGAGCCCACACTTCTTGCCCTCAGCTCTTGTCTGACTTCCACACAATGTTTTGGAACAAATCATGTATTTTGGCTTCTGGTAGTAACAGAGGCGTAGTGTTCTCTGTGGAGACCAAGGCTGTACTCCAGGCTTCTGGCCCGGTCCCTTCCCAGACTCCTCCATATGGCCCCACCACAAAGGAGGTTCTGGGTCCCCCAGGGCATAAAACACTGCAAGAAGTGGCTTAGGAATGGGGTGGCCCTTGGATGCTGGATGTTAGGGACAGCCCTGCCGTGGGTCTCGGTTTCCTTTAAACCGTAAAAAGGAGGGCTGTAGAACATAGTGGAGGGATGGTTTCAAATCTGCCAAGTGACTGGGACGAACTGGGACTCTCAGTACCTCCCTGTGACCAGGCAGAGGCCCTGCCTCAGAGGGGGATGACATGTAGTAATATCCCGGGTCACAAAGCCACACTAGGAAGGCCTTACCTTTAATACTTATCCAACAGATGATCCCAGTCCCTGAAGGGCAGCTGCATGGCATAGGCATGCTTTGTCACCAGGGGGCAGCACCAGCCCTCACATTCTCTTCCCTGGGGACCTAGCTGTCTTACTGCCCAGAGCCCAGAGGCCAACTCCCCAGGGACAGGCAGTACTCAACCCCTTCCCTAGTTCTCAAAAACTCTAGAAGGAGCAAGCACCCCAGGACCCCACAACGTCCTGGCCGCAGGGACTGTGTTTGCTTAGACCACAGCAAAGATATCAGAGGCTCTGAGGGGCCATGTCCAGGCCCACCTGGATGTCTGATTGGTCTCCTATCCTGCCTCGCTACATGCTTTCGCATGGACACACACCTTCTCCTGGCTGGCTCACACTTGGGTATATAGTTCCTCCTGCACACACTCCTCCAGGGCTCTTGGGCAGGACCTTCAGTGTCATCACCAAACTGCCAGCGCAGCATCCCCTCCCTGCGGATGTAAAGGCCCCTTAGTTCCCCTTCCTGGTTGAATCCCTCTTCTTCACCATGATCTTCCTCCCCTGTGTGAGGCCTCCCTCCTAACATAAGTCCCTTTCTCCTGCAGTGAGTCCTTCTCAGGGTGAGTCCTCCCCCACAGATCCTCCCCTAGAATGAATTCTTCTTGACACAGGTCCCTCTCTCCTAGAGTGGGTCCTTCTCAGGGTGAGTCCTCCTTGCCTAGATCCTCCCTTGGGGTAAATCCTCCCTTCTGACTCAGATGCTTCTTCCTGGGTAACTCCTCCTTCTCTGGGTCTGCCTTCCTGGAATCCATCTCGGCAGCCAGCTTCCGCAGAGCCTCTTCAGTTGCTCTTACAGACCCACATTCCCCGGGAAGGCAGGGTCCACACTCTCCTTTCTCCCCACCCAGTTCCTCAGAGTTGCAGCTCTGGGGGCCTATGGCTGCCCTGGTGCAGGGTCTGAGCTTGCACCTCCCAGCTCCCTATGCTCACACCTGCCCCTCCTCACAGCAACAGGTTCTGTGAGATCAGCAGAAGCTTGGAGATGTGGTGCAACCTTGGCTGAGGGGAAGGTTGGGGGACATTTGAAGGCCAGCATCATCAATATAAAACGGAGTTTAGGAGGCAGGATGCCAACAATGGTTGGCCTGCATACCCTAGGACGTGCAGAGAGGGAGATGTTGTTAGTCCCCTGCACATCCCAGCTCTCTGGATGGGGGGACGAGCTGGCACCTTGGTCCTCATAGTATCTTGGCTTTCCAGGGTCTCAGGTTGTCACCCTCTGTCGAATATCAAAAGACCAATTAGTCCTTCAGGGAATAAAGCCCAGTGGCCAGAGAGAAAGAGGAGAGGCAGAACTCAGTCTGGGAGTGGGAATGGCCCTAGATCCAGAAGGTTCTAGAAGGGAGGCATGTCTCTATGTGGCTGCAGAGTCCAATGTTGCATTTGGGGCCATGTGGATCCTGCAGCCAATGGACATTAAACAGAGCCTATGTATCAAGGACAGGGTCAGGAGTGGAGCCCTCCTCTGGAAGCTTCCATACCCAGGGCCACTAGAGCTGGGGCCTCAGCCACCCATTTCTGGGAGACTGGCGCCCTTTGACCTCCAGGTCTGGGAGAGATTCAATTCCACGGTAATGAATGCAGTTCCCTGGTATTCATCCAGACTGAGGGTTGGGACAGACCTGTCCTGCTTGTGGTTTATGTCCCTGAGTCACTTGGCTGAGGGGCCAAAGCCAGGGTTCCCACAGCTCTCGCTGATCCTGCAGCCCAGGAGGAAGGCTGACACACCAAGGGAAACTGAGTGTCAGGCAGAGGGACAACGTTGTCCCCAGCACAAGTGGGTTGGGGACATTCAGGGCTTCCTGACAGGGCTGCTACCAGGGAATTCCAAAATGGAGAAGGGAACAGTGTAGACAAAGCCCTGGGGGTGGAGAGTTCTGGTGTGCTGGGTACCAAGAAGCAACTGTGACAGGAAGCAGTGCCAGAGGGGGACTCAGATGACATCTCCTGTGGGAAGCTGGACCTCGGTGAGCCTCTTCACTGCTTTCTGTTAGTTCAGCAGAATACCTGGGACTGGTGTTCATCCTGAAGTGTAGGTCGCCTGTGTGAGGGCCACTTGACAGGTACACAGTCTGCAGGGTCCTGTGGGGGCTCAACATCACCTGGAGAGAGGGCCAGACACCCTGCAAAGCTCTCAGCACTTACTAGTGCCTAGAGTCCCCAACCAGCCCTCTATTAACATGGTAGAGGGCTGAGGTTTCCATATGGAGTCTTGGAGAGACACTCAAGCCTGGTGGACAGTCTTGCAAAGTGTCCTTCTAGTCTTCTGACATTACTGTCTTCCTTCAAGTGGTTCAGGGAGATTTGGGCCAGTCAGAGCCCAGTTTCTCAGTGTGACAGTGCTGGACTGGCTCTGACTCCAGAGCCTCTAGGCAGGGCTGCACCTGCCCAAACAATAGGAAGAGGAAGCGACAACTGCTAGCCCAGAGGCTCTTGGGGAACAGTGTCCTTGAGTTGGTTCCTAGAACTATGGACACTGGGAAAGCCCAAAGGCTAAGCTTCTGGGAAATGCCTGTGGGAGACTGAGTGGCAGTTGGGCAGGAGGTACCGCTGATGGCCTGTCCCCAGCCTACCTCTTCTAGGCAATCACCTTGCCTAGTGCCCCAAAGGGTCTGGCGTCTTCCGGGCACCTGGAAGACAGCTCTGGGAGGCCACCAAAACTGTTGTTCTCAATAGCCAAGAGCCGCCAAGTGTCCAAGTCCAGTTCAAGGCAGGGTTGGGATGAGAGAGGTCAGTTCTCAGAGCCTAAGCTCCCATTCATCCTAAGAGGGACTCAGCAGATGTCACAGTCTGAGTCCTGCTCCTTCCCCAGTGAGCTGGTTAGTTTTTGTCAACTTAACACAAACTCCAGTCACTTGGGAAGAGGGCCTTAACTGAGGAATCGCTCCCATCAGAATAGCCTGTGGGCAAGTCTGTGGGACATTTTCTTGATTAATGATCACTGTGTGAGGGCCTAGCCTACTGTGGGTGACACCCACAGTAGGCAGGTGGTCCTGCATATAAGAAGGCACGTTGAGCAGACTAGGAAGCACAAGTCAGTAAGCAGGATACATTCATGGCCCTTGGCTTCCACTCTTGCCTCTGTTCCTGCCTTCACTTTCCTCAGTGATGGCCTGGGGCCTGTAAACCAAATAAACCCTTTCCTCCCCTGTCACTTTCGGCTACAGTATTTGTCACAGCAACAGAAAGCACACTAGAACATCGGGTTCTCATGGTTCAGTCCTAGACCCCAGCATCCCAGAATGGGACCATCATCAGGATGATGTCACAGCATACAGGGTGGATGGCATTGATCCCATATGGCTGCTGGACCCCTAGCAGGGACAAACAGACAGACTTGATGATAGGATCTCTACCACTATGGAACTAGGTGAGACCTGAGCAGACCCTTCCCTAGAACCTTCTGGGCCAGCAGGTTCCTAACTACATCATGAACTCGACCTCTGACCTTCAGAACTCACCAAGACTGTTAATGTCCTTAAGCACTCTGTGTGTAGTGCTCTGTCATGGGAATCACCCCACAGTGGTGCTTTGCCATGAGGTCCTCACACATTCACCTGTGAGAAGGCAGGACTTGGCAGAAGTCCTTTACCCTGCCCTCCACAGAGGCTCAGCTGTAGTGGGGTGCCCTTTCACTTCTACCCCCACTGCCTAAGACATGGATTCTCATTCTCTAAGCCCAGGCCCCCTCTCTCTGAGGCAGAGGCATTATTGCCTTGGGCTTACATGCTAGGTGACCAGTAAGGGTCTCCCAAGATGACTGGACAGTGAGTGACAGTGTCTCTGGAGGAGCTGGCGGTCCCTCCTGGGAGACTTGTTCCTATATTGGGGCCTGACCTTCTGACAGTCCTCTGCTCGGTTCTCTCCCTTACTTTGCTCTGTCTCCAGAGACAGCAGTTCCTCACTAGAACATAGTTACCACTCGAGTCATTATGTTCAAGCCCAGCCTTCACCCTGACCCTGAGCATCTGCCACCCAAAGTGTCCAGGCAAGGAGCACTAAGGTCATGTCATTAAGTAGTTGATGTGCCTTCATCCTCTGAGCTTAGAGCCTTGTGGCTACTGGACTGTCAGGGATGACAGCCTATGGGGCCATGTGCTGGGCAAGAAGTTGGTGAGGTGCCACCTGCAGCCAGGGCAGCAGCTGTGTTCTGTATACCATCTGGGAGCTTAGCTTATGCTCTCCATGTTCCCAGACATGCAGAGGTATTGGGACTTGTGTGGCTAGGCCAGGTTATGGGAGAGGGAGCCCAACTCTCCAGGGCTTTGACCCCAAGCCTAGGCTGGATTGTTCCTCCCCTAAGCAGCTCTACCACTGAAGTTTCATGTTGACCTAGGGTCAGCGTTTCGCACACTCCCATGGCTGTCCCCTGGTCTCTGATGACAGCAAGCATGGCAGGGGCTGACCACTCCTGAGCTGGAGGTTTGGTGGTTATCCAGGCAGCAGGCCCCACAGAATCAGGAGAGATGGACAGGGACTCAAGAGAGAAGCTATCTAGGAGACAGGTGCACAGGGTGAGTACCGCGTCTCCTCATGGACTGTACCTGAGGTTGCCCTCGCCTCTGGTTACCTGCAGGCACAGCTGCAGCCCATTCCTTTCTGGGCTCCCTGACTCAGAGGGGATGTGATTCTGTCCAGCTTCAGCCTGTGGGGCAGGAGTCCCTCGTCCCAGCCTCACCACAGCTGGTAAAGTACAGCTCTGGCCAGGCTGCTCAGGCTCTGCTCAGGAAGTCCCTGCACCCCTCCAGGCTTCATACTTGCTCCTACTTGTCCAACCCAGATCTGATCCTGGCCTGAGACCCTCCCCTCTGTGCTTCACTTGATTGACATCATTTCCTTCACTCCATTTCTACAGCCCACCCCCAGGATGGTCTACTTGGCTCTCGGTCACACTCTACCTCTATTTCTCCTTCATATATCACCCT
>JADRCH010000238.1:1838164-1876418 GCA_019843965.1 Rhynchomys soricoides | reverse complement strand
GTGGTGGATGGACAGATGGACAAATGGACAAGTGAATGAAGGAATGGGTGGAAAAATGGACGGTGAATAGGTGGGTTAATGAGTGTCAGATGGAAGGAGAGATGAATAGATGGTTGGATGGGTAAACTGATGAATAGTGAATGGCCTGATGATTGGTAAACATATGTGAAGGCAGATGGATGGAGAGTTCATTCGCCCTATGGTCTCGTTCCTGATCACCTCCCCTTGAGAAGGTTGGAGGTCCAATGCCCCATGATTCAGGAGGTGCCCTTGGCTAAAGAGCAAGGGTCTTTAGACCAATACGGGTAACTGGTTCTTTCCACCACACTCCACTGATTGTTTCCATTTGGAAATCTTGAGATATAATGATGTTCCTTTGCCCTTCAGGATAGTGGCTTCTGAGACCCCACCAGCACCCAATAAGCCCCAAGGTTTACAGATCTTGCTCTGCACACTCTAGTCTGAGGCGATGGCCTGGACAGCCCGTGCTACTGGGACAGACCTCTAAATTTTGCTCCAACAAGAATAAATGTATGACTTAATTTATCTCAAGGAGGAAGCAGCAATAATGAGAGACCCCCAGGGAGCAAAGCACACAGAACTCCAAAGACAAAAAACAGGTACAGACAGAGAGAGGCACATTATTTAAAATTCCCCTGGCTGACAGATCGGAGAGTGAGTGGGCCAGACGCCGCTGGGAAGAGATGAAAAGACTTCATTTCCTTCCTGCAGATAAACATACCAGCAGCCAGATCTCCAGGATGATGAATGGCTTCCTCCTGCCACCAGTAGGGGCGGGGGCATGCCTTACCACTGTCCCAGGACTGGTGGCCCAAGGAAGACCCAGAAACAGCAGCCCCAATCCCAGCCCAGCCCCAGGCACTCTAGCGCCACCATGACTCTCAAAATACTGGCAGACACAAAGCTAATAGGGGGTACAGCTGTGACACGCTGCCAACCTGTGACTATGTGATAGTGGATCTCCCGAACTGGTGGCCTCCTATAAAGGAAGGGTAGGCAGGAGAGGAGGTAACACAGTTGCTCGGTGTGGAGTAGGTCTCTCCTTTGGAGCAGACGATCCAGGGTCCCCCTTCTGCTCCTGGCTCCCCAAGAGCATAGACTGCGTTTATTTGGTAAAGTTCAGGTGTCCTGCACCATTTCAAGAGGAAATTGGTGTGAAGGGTACAAGGAGCCCGGGGCCATCCACCCACGCCGGCAGCCTTTCAAACAAATGGAAGCATAGCTATTTATGAAGGCAAAATTACTGACAGATGCGTGGCCTCCGGAGCTGCGGAGCTGGAGCTGGGGAGCCCCAGCCTGAGCTCACAGAGATGCTCTTGCCGCCTCTGTTCATCCTCAACATCCTAGGAGCATTTGCGGTTTCCTGTCTGGATGGGGACAGGCAGGATGCAGCAGAGAGCCTCAAGGACCGGTTGAAAGGAAGCAGTGGGTCGGGGCCAGCAGCTCCTGGCTCTGCAAAGGGAGGCAGTGGGGAAACGAAAGGAGTGGAGTGTGGGTCGAAACAATGCGTGAGCCAAAGCCACACACATGACGCCACGTGTGAGCCTCACAAAATGTCCAGTCAGGGAGTGCATGGAACTGAAGTCTGGTACTATATTAGTTAGTTAACCCATCACAGTGACAAAATGCCTGCTAAAACCAGCCTAAGGAAGGGAGATTTATTCTGGCTCATGGTTTGAGGGTGCAGTCCATCATGTTGGAAAGCCAAGACAGAAGGCACAGGAGGCAGCTGGCCACATCGCTTCCAGTCAGGAAGCAGCGAGGGTGCTCATCTCACTTTCTCCTTTTTATTCAGTGTGCACACAAGCCCATGAGATGGTGCCGTGGACATCTAGAGCAAATATTCACAGCTCAATTAACTGAATCTAGAGCCTCCCTCACAGACATGTTCAAAGTCTCCAAGGCAATTCTAGATCTTGTCAAGTTGGCAACTATATTCACCATCACAGGGAGTCATTAGGGTTAGTGCTGTGGGGATGGAAAGTGATGATGTAACAGGATTGGGAATGATGATGCAACAGGACTGGGAATGATGATGTAACAGGACTAGAAAGTGATGATGTAACAAGACTGGGAAGTGGTGATGTAACAAGACTGGGAAGTGGTGATGTAATAGGATTGGGAAGTGATGATGTAATGAGACGGTCTCCTTTTGGGTTGATGAGGTTTGAGGGCCTCATGGAGTGCATGCGGCCTCATCGTGGGCTTTGAAATGGTTAATTTTAAGTAGTGGCAACTTCACCCTTGGTTTTGGAAAAGTGCAAGAGATGTTAAGGCCTCAGGGAGAACTCAGGGGACCTGCATTGGGAGTGTCTGCTCAGCAGAAGGAGGGAACACAGGTGGAAGCTCACCGTCTGCAGTAACCCTGGCCTGACAAAATGGTGTTCTAGGCCCCAACACTGTTCTCAGAACTTGACTTACTAAGTTCCGCTCCACTGCTAGTGGGTCAGTGGGCCGACAAGGTACCTGGAGCACACTGGTTGCAGTGGGCTGGCTGAAGTGAGGCTAAGCCTTTAGGAGCTCTGGGCTTCTCTTTTCACCCTGCTGCCTCAGAGGAAGAGGTCTCCCTCACCACTTACCCCCAGGGACTGAGAACTGGAGACTGGAGGCAAGAGAAAGACATTACTTTAGAATCCCATCTGTTTTACTCTGTAGATGTGAAAGGAAAAGAGCCTCTTACAGAACACAAGAGGGGTTTAAGAGGCCATTGGGGACAGGAGCCAGAGAGGAGAACTTATTCCAGCGATGAACTGATGGCTAGCTGTTCTGTGAGTTCTGAGCTCTCCTGGCAGCCTCCTCTGGGGATTTCCAGGGCGGAGCTGCAGAAACACCACTTCAGCTTTTTGGGATGGGACAGGACCACACATACCTACATTCTCCTTACAACCACAAGAGACAGGAAGGCGCTTGCTCTCTGGCCTCTGTCCCCTATGCTTACAGTGGCTCCCTGGAAGTGAAGGTGACCCATGCAGCAGGAAGAGTCAGTCTTGCTCTGACTTAAGGGCAACTGGGTGTTTTCCATGCCTGTTCCTTCTCTTGTATACCAAAGCACCCTGGGAACTCTAAGGGCTTAGAGAGGCATGACCAGATGGAGCCTAGGGCCCAGAGTGACTTCTCAAAGCTGGCTTCCCTCCTATCCCACCTGCCTGCATCAACAGTGCCACAAAACAGAAAACTCCCTGATGTTTGTGGTCTAAGCTAATTTCCTGGGTCTAGTTTCCTCCAGGCCACAGTGGATCAGATGCTAAGGTGGCTTTCATGGGTTGGGGGCTGGGGGTCTTACCTAACCTCTGAGCCTTAGGCTAATAGTGGGGTCTTTGGCCTTTCTGAGCTGTTCCAGGGACCATTGTCAGTTGTCTGTCTCACTTGTTCATGACTTAGCTGCTTTTAGAACAGGGTTTGTGGCAGAGATGAAGGATGCAGAAAACACATATCACTCTTTGTCTCTGACCCACAGCTCTGGGAAAGAACATTGACAAATGACAAAACATAGTGTCCCTGGTCCCAAAGTGCCAGAGCCTCTCCTGAACTGGCCATTGTTCCCTCCTGCCCCTGCCTCTGCCAGCCAGCCATGTGCTGTCCCTTCAGATCCAGCAGCAACTGTGTAAGCTGACACATTAGGGATTTGCTGGTTCCATTATGGGCCAGGTGCACAGACGGGACCCAACACAGAGCTCTACAGAGGGAGGAGGTGAGAGACTGTTGGGGAACATTCAACCACAAGGTAGATGGGACCTACCAGGCAGGAAGACAGCACTGGGCAGCGCAGCTACTGAATGAGCATGCTGGGACATCTCTGTGGTTATGGATGGAATGTAGAAACGGCAGTGAAGAGTGGTTTAGGGCAGTCACTGCTAATCAGCCCAGCCAGAGTTGGGAGCTGGAAAGATGCTGATTTTCTAAGAAAATGTAAATTAGGGAACATAACCTCAGAAGAGACAGAAAAGGGAACTACCCAATTACCATTGGGAGAGAAAAAAGAAAACAATGGACTTCTCAGATAGGCTTCTTATCAGCTGCCAAGCCGTAGCCCAGCCATTGCCCTTGGGAATTCTCTCTTAGGTTGAGGGAGCAGATGAATCCAACACTTTTTACATTGCCTCAAGTCATGGGAAAAGCCAGCGGTTTCCAGAGTCCTTAGCACGGTGGGGCATGGATACCAAATTCAATAAAGAGAGAAGGAGAAAGGTAAAACTAACCAGCCTGTAATCCTAGTACTAGGGAGACTGAGGCAGGAGGACTGTGGTGAGTCCAAGGCCAATCAAGACTACATAGTAAGTTCTAGACCAGCCTAGGCTACAGAGTGAGAAAGGTTATCCTGGGCTATAGAATGAGTACCCGACCATCCTGGGCTACAGAGTAGGAACTTGTCTCAAAACAATAACAATACCCAAAGCAATAAAACAAGCACAGTTATAAATGTCTATAAGCCCAGCATGAGGGAGGTGGAGGTAGAAGGATTGGGAGTTCAAGGTCAGCCTGGGCTACAAGAGACCGTAAATAAATAAATACATAAGGCATAATACATAAATAAAATGTAAAGCTACAGGTCAATCTCTTTTGAAAATTAATTCAAAAATCTTGAGCCAGTGAGATGTTTTTAGGGGGTAAACATGCTTACTGCCAAACCTGATGATTTGAGTTAGAACTCTAGAAGCTATGTGGGGGAAGGAAGAGCACCTACTCCCCCAAGTTGTTCTCTGACCTCCACATGAGGGCCATAGGACCTCCCCCCCCCCACAGACACACATATGAAAACCTCCCAGATATATAAAAGGCACGTGACATTTACTAATGGGTTTCATACATGCATACACACACACACACACACACACACACACATTTTAAGACCACACAACAAATTAGGAATGGATAAATGGATCAAAAGCTCAATAAAGTCTATCTCTGGAACCTGCAGTTGGCATCATCCTGCATAAAGACAGAACCTTCCATCTAAGAGCAATCCAGAACCCCACTCTTACATCTCCTGCATGCCATGCTGAAGGCTAGAGCCAGAGCAATCAGACAAGAAAAAAAAAGTGAGAGGCTCCTCATCTGGACTTGGAATCACCTGAAAGCCACACCTCTGGGCATGTCTGTGATGATGTTTCCAGAGGGAACATCTTTAACTGGAGTAGAAAGACCTATCCTGAATGTGAGCAGCACCAGCCCATAGCCTGGAGGCCCAGACTGAATAAGAAGGAGCAAGGGAGCTGAGCACTGGTGTTCCCCTCTCTTTGCTTCTGTCTGCAGCCACTTTGTGTTCCTGCCCCATGCCTCTCCTGTCAGAGGTAGTGACACACACATATAATCCCAGCATTTGGGAGGTGCTAAGAGTTTTCTCAAGTTTTTGTTCTTTGTCATTTACAATTTTAATCTTTTCATCCCCTTGAGAAACATTATTTTATGTGTATGAATATTGTATGCTGTGCATCCGGTGCATGCAATGCCAGCAGAGGCCAGAAGAGAGCATCAGATCATCTAAAAATGGAGATACAGGTAGTTGTGAGCTGCCATGTGGATGCTAGGAATTGAACCCAGGTCCTCTGTGAGAGCAGTCAGTGCTCTTGCCCAGTAAGCCATCTCTCTAGCCTCTCATTCATATTTCTAATCTTACTCAAGGCATCCTAGCATACTCACCGTTTCCTGGTGAGGTTGAACTCAGGAGGAAACACACAGAGTTCTATATGCATCTGTTTCATTGGCTTCATGTCAGAGTGCTTCAGAAACAGCAGGCAAGTCCTGATCTCCGCTCAGCAGCTTCCAGGCATTCTGAGTGTGTTGCAAGGCCAGGCCTTGCTTTCCTGCCAGGCGACCTTCCTGGGTTCAGACCCCTGCCCTGGGCCAGACCTCTAGAAGTTCCAACAGCATCGAGCAGCCCTGGCTGCAAAGGCCACGCGGCTCAACATAAACAGCTTGGTAACTTAGCAAGTGTCCCCGGGGTCCCTCAACTGTTGCTGGGAGACTATCTGCACCAGAGGCTGTGTGGCCAAGTGACTTCACAGATCAAGGAGTGTCCAGCCATCTTTATTCATAGGCCTTGCCTGGGGACCTTGACTCTTCTGGGAACCCACAGGACCCACAGGACAACTGCAGGGTCATGCAGAAAGACCCAAACTGGCTCCTTGCACCAACCTATTCCTGCCTGTCCACAGTGCGCATGATCCACTGTCCTGGGAGAGACCTCAAGCTAACCAGGGCTGGCTCTGGGTGGATGCCAGAGCTCATCAGCCAAGTCATCCGGGTGTTTAGTCCAAGAGCAGGGCTGGAGATGCTGGCTTTGAAGTCTCTCTTTCGTGTTGCTGGGCTGTGACCCCAGCCTCTGCTACTTATAATTAAAACAGCTTGGCTGAGGGTGTTCTTTCCTTGGAGATAGACTGGTGGGAAAGGTGGAGGCACATGGGGCAGGATGCCTACCAGAGCTGGCACAGACACAGCCTTCCCTCTGCAAGAGCTTGCCCATGGCCTTTGTATATGCCTTGCAAGAGCTCCTCCAGAACCTTTGCTTGTGCTGTGCCTTCTGGCCTGTACCTGCCTCTGTCCCCTTTGACATGAGTTCATGGTTTTTGTTTTTTGGTTTTGGTTTTTCCCCTCATCCTCATTGATACTCCTAAAGCCCAGAGCTCACGGTAACCTTTTATTAAAGACAGAAGAGAGAATGGCCAAAAGGGAGGCTTCAGTCTCCAGGCAGTCCCCACAGAAGCCAGCCTAGGCTCAGAGCTGGGCTGTTCATCTTTGGCACCCTTTACACCAGTGCAGAACTTTCTGTGTTGTGGGCTGCCCCGGTCTCTCTTCATTACATCTGCCCTAGTTTTGATGACACTAAAACTGTCCCCATCCACAGTGTCCCTTAGGGGTAGCCTGTCCCCAGGGATGGTGAGTTCACCTTAGTTCAGAGGAAAGAGAGGGACCCAGAAGATCAAGAGAGAGAGAGGAAGTCTGGGCCCTGCCTCTGAGGCCCTGGCCATGCTGCTTGCCCTCCTGCTGGGTGAGGGATTGTGGGACAGACCAGCCTAAGACCTGAGTCATTGCCACCCCCAGAACCAAGTTTCCCCCAAGAACCTGAGCTTTCCCCCAGAACTGAGTCCCTCCTGGATCTATATTTACTCCCAGGACTGAGTTCCACTCCAGGATGTGATTCTTTTTCCTTACAAGTTCCCAAATCATAGGGGCCATGGCACCTAGGAAACCTGCCACAGATTGGCCCAGGGTGTATTCCTCTGGAGTCAGAGCCAGACCTTGCAGTCAGAAGAGAAGATAGCTGCTCTTAATGAGTCTGGTCTCCTGCCTAGTGTGTAGTCTCCAGAGCTGGACTGAGGATGCTCTACACCCTAGCAAGAATAGCTGGCCCCAGTGTGTCACACCCTAGGCATGGTCCCAGATGTCCCTTTTGTGTGTTTTATATGATATTTTGGTTAATGTTCACAGTTCCTCTTAGGCTTCAGTTTGATGAGGGCTGCATACAGTATTAGTGTGTAGCCCTTTTGAGGTCCAACAGGGATGGTCCACAGGCAGGATTGCAAGAAGGTCTGGAAAAGGGGGCTCAGCCTGGACAAATCCTGTTGTTCTGTCCAGTTGCAGAGGGAGGGCCAGCTTCCAGTCTGCAGTGACTTTGAGAGCACTGTCCAGCCCCCGCCACTCCCACACTTAACCATGGAGCAAGGCTCCAGCTGACCAACATGGCATAGACCAACAGTTTTCAGAGGTCTCAGATAGCTCCGAGGTTGGGAAGGATAAGTTCCCAAGAGAAGACAGAAGCTGAAATCCAAGGGTGCATGGTGCATGCACACAGGCTCCTGAGGCAGACACTTTGCCTGTGGGATTCTCAGGCCAATTGGAGTCCCAGGGCACCTCTGGAAGGCCATGCTAGACCCAAATAATGGTGTGGAGTGATCCCTCTGCCTGCCCCAGGGAAGCCGACCTGAGGGAGGCAGGCGCAGCCTCCCAGACCTCATGGCTGCCTAGCCACCCGCATTTCCCACGCCTCCCCCTCAGCTGCAGGGGACAGACCAGGCCCCAGGAGGGAGGCTATTACAGGGACTGACCCAGGACACCCGGAAGCCAGCACCGTGAGAACGCGTGGGCCGACAGAGAGGGGCCCAGAGAGCCCGCTGTGGCTCCGAAGCCCGCAGGCTGGGAGTGGCCTGTCCATCAACCCAGGCTGGCTGGAAGTACCTCTCCAGGTCTCACTCTCAGGCTCTGGAGAGTTCTTCCTGCTTTTATACCTTCATCTAGGGAGCATGCCTGAGGGTGGGAACCAGGTGAGGGCTCCAGGGATGAGACCTGCTGGGATCTCCCAGCTTCAGCTAGGGGTGAGTGGCCTGGGGAGACATGGCGTTCTTTGTGCATGACTGGCTGGAAGATGATGTCTCGTTCTGGCAGAATGGAATCTAATCTGACCCTGGGAAATTGATGCCTGGTAACAATGGCCTTGGAGATCTTTACTTGGGTCAAGCATATTCCTGGGAACAGACGCCTGCTGATAAAGCCTGATAAAGCATAGAGACTCATCCCTGTGACTGCTTACCCTGGCCTGTCACATGCCTGGCATGGTGTCTCCAGTGCATAGTATCTGGGGACAGAGAGGGATGCCAAGAGACCCTGTCTAAACTGGCTGGGCTTCAGGAAGAGGCCTGGCACACTGAGAGAAACTGAGGCAGCCCAGAGATGAGACAGCACTCAGGGGCATTCATAGCTGGCTGACACTCTCCAGGGTTTAGGAGTCAATTCTCCAGGGATTCCTTGTAGAAGCACCAGTCAGGGATTTCGTGAAGGGACCAAAGCTCTGGGATCTGGTGTCTTCTGTCTGAGAGGGTAGGGCCTATTCCATGAAGGAAAGCACACAGGCTCTCACATCAGCTCTCTATAGCAGACTCAGGACTCTGGACCGTGATTGGTCAGGTGGAGAAGACTTCCCTTCCCAGCTGCGGCCTCCATGCACCACTGCTGCTCTGTTCAGGCACCTTCTCCCATCTCAGACAGTGTGGGTGGGCAGGGACGTGAATGGATGAATAGATATATGAGTGGATGAATGGATGTGTGAGTGGATGAGTGGATGAGCAGATAGATGGGTGGATGGATGGGTAAATGGACAGATGGATGGATAGACAGATGGACAGGCAGATGAATATGTGGATGGATGGATGAGCAGATAGGTGGGTGGATGGATGGATGGATGGATAGGTGGGTGGGTGGATGGGTGGATGGATGGATGAGCAGATAGATGGGTAGATGGGTGGGTAGGTGGAGAGATGGATGAATGAACAGGTGGATGGATGGATAGACAGACCGATGGACAGACAGATGGATGGACAGATGAATACATGGATGGATGGATGGATGGATGGATAGGTAGGTAGGTGAATAGGTAGATGAGTGGGTGGATATGTGGTCAGTGGATTCCATTCTCAGTAGGGGACACAGCTGCTTTGCATCCTGCAGGTTTCCTGTAATGTGGAAGTGGAGTGCCTTGAGCAAGAATTTGCATAAGGATGACCTGTTCTAGAAGATGTTCTTGTTGGGTATCAGACAGAATTCGCTGCTACAGACTAGAGGCACCTATATACTGATCG
Source organism: Rhynchomys soricoides (assembly GCA_019843965.1). Classification (NCBI taxonomy): domain Eukaryota; kingdom Metazoa; phylum Chordata; class Mammalia; order Rodentia; family Muridae; genus Rhynchomys; species Rhynchomys soricoides. The sequence goes on along the minus strand of JADRCH010000238.1, from coordinate 1,866,825 downwards.
CATCTTTTCCAATTGTCTATATTGTTTAAGAGAGAAAGAAGACAGAGACAGACAGACACACACACACACACACACACACACACACACAGAGACAGAGAGAGACAGAGACAGAGATTAGTGGTCTTCTTGAGGCATGATGGAAAATTCCAGAATGCCCTGGAGCCCCATGTTCAATACTCCAAGCATTAGTTCATAGAAATATTGTTGAGACTTTAGCCCGTGTTTCTGAGTAACATGTCCTCAGTTTCCCTCAGGTGCTCTTGGAGCAGAGAGCAACTACCACTGACTCCATGCTCCCCAAGCTGTGGGAGCCCTCTGCATGCTAGCCAGCACTTCACCAGCTGATCTTAATCCTTAGGCTCCAGGCAGGGGCTTTCCAAGGGTCTGTTTATCCGCATGGGCTCTGAGGTCTGTACACAAAATCCCCATGGGCAGCAAAGCTTGGCCCAGCAATGGAGAGGCCATGAAGTGAACAGACCAGGAGAGGCTTTTTTTTTTTTTTTTTGAGACAGGGTTTCTCTGTGTAGCCCTGGCTGTCCTGGAACTCACTCTGTAGATCAGGCTGGCCTCGAACTCAGAAATCCACCTGTCTCTGCCTCCCAAGTGCTGGGATTAAAGGTGTGCACCACCACTGCCTGGCCAGGAGAGGCTTTAAAGTAGGAGCCTGGGTCCTACAGAGGGGGTGTGTGAGCAAGGGCACTGGACACTCAGGGCATAGCCCTAGGTCCATACCACCGAAGGCAGAGGTAGTAGTGGGCACTGGAGTTTATGAAATGGTCTTATGAGATAACAGGTTTACCATGTGGAGTGTGGACAGTCAAGGGAGGAGAGAGGGGTACCCGCAGAAAGAAAAAATGGAAAAAAAAATGAATGAAAGGAAGAAAGAATATTCAAAGGTTGTTGACTGGCCTTAAGAAATTAAAATTTTAACTTTGTTTTGCAGGAACAGTAGCATTTTAAATGGTGCTGGGGGGGGCAAAAAGCCTTGAATTTCTTTTGTTTTTTTCCTTCCTTTCCTTTTCTTTCTTTCTTTTTCTTCCTTTCTCTACCCCTCCTCTTTCTCTTTTGGGTCTAGGAGTCCAGGCTGGCCTCAAACTCACTAAGTAGCCAATAATGACCTTGAACTGACTCTCTGGCTTCTGCCTCCCGGCTGGTGTGACAAACATTTGCCGCAGAGCGTTCTGTGGCGTTCTGTGCTGAGTTTGTCGGTGCAGCTGAGCGTGGAGCGTACGGCCAGCATGGTAGGATAGCAGTGCGTTGCACGGCTGGTTCTGAAGACAGGCTTGCTGCCCACCTGTGCGCTCCGTCTGTGTGAGATGGCTGCACCCTGGGGGCCTTCTGTGTCTTGTGTCCTATAACTGCTACATAACTGCATTCCCGGGTTAATGAGCAGTGACTTCCCATCGGGGGAAGATTAGAAAGACAGATTTTTTTCCTTTTTAATATTAAGCTCTCTAGACCTCACTTCCTATTTTAATTCCAACCAGCCTTTGTCCAAATCTCAGAAGAGCGGCGGGGTAGCAGGCCCACATCTCCAAGAAGGTGGGAGGGGAAAAAGAGGTGGGGAAGATGGGGGTGGGGGTGGGGGGGGAGAAGAACGAGGGAAGGGGCAGCGGCAGGCCCACGGCAGGCCTGGCAGAAAGGAGCCGGCTGGTGAGAGTTGTCCCCCCACACTGCCCACATCCAGCAGAACCCTGCAGGAGCTGAGGCCCCCTTCTGGTGGGGCCAGGTCAGGTGAAGCCAAGCCCTGTGCCATCAGGACAGTCCAGCAGCTGCCACCCTTCACCAGGCCTCCATCACACCCCATTTGTAACAAGCAAAAGCCACATCTGTTGTATATACCAGTGTGGCTCGTGCTGGCAGATGCCACCTTCTGGGGGTGGACAGCCGGCATAGTGAGAACTCATGTATGCTTGTAGCCAAAGGCTTTTGCTGGAGGTAGGGTGGGATGGGGGTGGGGTGCCTGTGGAGGTGGAGTAATCATTCCAACACCTACGTCACCACTTAGGACTGGGAGGGCTGCAGACCTGGCTGTCACCAGGTGACAGGACAAGTCATCCTGCAGGGGGCCAGCTGTGACAGACTCTCCAGAAGTAGGGATGTGCCAGTCAGGACCACCTAACAGGGGAAACCGGAGCAAGAAGGCAGAAGCCAGGCTGGGAACAGATATTATGAGTATTCCTAGACTCTCAGGGCTGGAGCCTGGGCCCAGGCAGCCCCAACCACCAGGCTCAGCTACTGCCACCGTCATCAATAGGCTAATTAAACAACCAAGTCACAGTGAAAGCAGAGAAGAGAGCCACTCAGTGCAGGCACACTGGGAAGAGGGTCAAAGATGTCCTATCACTCTTGAGTCTGTCTTCAGGGTCCAGGCTCAGGCTTAAACAGAGGGCAGGAGGAGAGCAGAGCTGAGAGTCAGGGTGTGGTCCTGCCTGTCACTGACCCACCACTGTCTCAGCTCCAGTCTCTCCTGCAAGGTGATCTGACAAGTTCTCAGACCTGAGTGAGCTCTCCAAGAGACAAGCTCCCTCTGTCTGGCCCCAGACTTCAGTCTTTCTCTCCCCAATGTGAATTCCTGGGGCAATTCTAATGCCTTAGGGTCCACTGTTTCAATAGTCTAATGGCCAAAGGGCAGGGCACCTACATCTCTAGAATAGCTTCATTCTTGATGGTACTGTGACAGGATAGTCATGGCACAGGCTTGTCATGGGTGGCAAGGATGAATCCAAGACCACAGAGCTGGCAGAAGGTGGGGGAGGTGTCATGGCCAGGACTGTCTGTCCTTCATGAAGGACAGAATTCTTTTTCCACACAGTAATGTTCAAGCAGGCCAGGGCCCTAGGGTTGCCAGGAAAGAGATGGTGACCACCGTGACCTGTCCTCAGAGATTCAAGTCCACCCTCACTGCTGTAACAGTTAATGTCTCCCCAGTTCCTGTGGTCCTCCATGCTCCTGGTTGAGAGGCAGAAATGGAAGGATTAGGCCATAGCCCAGGAAGTTCCAGGACAGACTCACCTAGCTGGCTTCTGGTTGGGAATACATCCCTCCACAGACTTGGTGACAGCTGTCCCTGACTAGCCTAAACAATAGCAGAGCGGCCACTATCAGCTCAGGTATGGTCACATGGGCTCCAGCAAAATTCACAGTGTGCCTCTGGATGGACCAGCCTCAGTCACTGGCCAATCTCTACCCTTGCTGGTACTCAGGACTTCCGTGGACAAGTCTGGTTCCAGGCCACACATCCTGGCTGCCAGAGAGAGGTCAGCTTGTCTGGGCCTCACGGTAGGGGAGAGGCAACCCCAGGGAAAACTATGCAGGAAATTAAGACAGTGCCCACCATGGCATAGGGCCTCTTGGATCCTCTTGCTATCTCTAACCATGACTGACCTGGAAGAATCTAGAAGGTCACAGGTACACAATGCAGGTCACTAGACTTTATCCCAAGCATTCTTGATGCTGTCCCTGTGATCGCTAATTTTGATTGTCACTTTGACACAAGCTGGAGTCATCTGGGAAGAGGGGACCTCAATTGAGGAATCGCCTCCATCAGATTGGCCTGTAGGCTAGTCTGTTGGAACGTTTTCTTGATTGAAAATTGATGGGAAGGGCCCAGCCCTGTGGGTGGTATCATCTCTAGGCAGTCAAGGATGAAAGCTGAGAAAATCGCTGCTTCAGTTTCTGCCTCCTGGTTCTGAAGGCCCTGACTTCCTACCCTGACTTCCTTTAGTGGACTATAGCCTGGGATGTGTAAGCCAAATAAACCCTTTCCTCCCCAGATTGCTTTTGGTCATGGTGTTTATCACAGCAACAGGAAGGAAACTAAATAACATCCCATAGCTTGAAAGAGACCAGGGTGGGCCAGGCCCTGCTGTGGCCAGTAAGCTCTGCACTGGAAGAGCTCAGGGTACCAGGGATGCTGCCTGCAGTCCCAGGAGCTCAGGACTCTGAAAGACTCTTGCTTCACTCTTCCCACATGCTTCAGAGAACCTTCCAGAAGGCCGTGTCTCAGGCAAGACTGGTGGGGACTCCCACATCCAGTCCAGGACACTACCTACCTGGCTCAGAAGGGATAAGGGTTTAGTTCCCTCTCCTTGACCTCCTGAAGGCTCCTGGTCAGTCACTCAAGGGACATTTTTATTTTTAGTTATGTGTGTGTGCCTGTGGGGTTTGTGCATATGAGTGTGGTCCTGTGGAGACCAGAAGGGGACATCAGATCCTCTGGAGCTGGGACATCAGATACCCTGGAGCTGGGACATCAGATCCCCTGGAGCATGGCGTTGAGAGCTGCCCATGTGGGTGGGAACCTGAAATCCTTCCCTTTCTTTTCTTTTTCTCTTCCCCTCTTTCCTTCCTTCCTTCCTTTTTCTTTTCCTTTTTTTTTTTTTTTTTTTTTTTTTGGAGAGGGTCTCACTTGGTAGACCAAGCTCGTCTCCAACTCACAGAGCTCTGCATGCCTCTGGCAAAGCATAGGATTAAAGGCGTGTGCCACCACATCTGGCTAATATCAAACATTTCCATCATCTCCCGAAGAGAACTATTCCTCTAGAAATCGCTGCCTAGCCCCTTCCCAGACGTTGCAGCCACCGATCTCAGTTCTGTCTGTTTCATAATCAGGTAGTCTCACGTGACAGGCCTACTTCTGAATTGTTTGTTTTCATGGCCCAGTAATATTCCACAGAGTAGACAGACCCTATTTTACCTGTTCATTAGCTGATGGGCATCCAGGCTGTGTCTCGAGATACAGTATATATATGATGTCATGTGCCCCACGACAAGTTACTTAACCTTTCTGAGGTAATGTATATTGTATCATATGTCTATATCTTTAGTTATTGTATGATGTTACTGTGGTCATTCGCACACAGGATCTTGTCTAGATGCTCGTTCGTTAAAGGTCAAGCCTGAGGGATGAATAGCTGGCTTGCAGGGCTGCTCTATGTTTGATTTACTGAGGAAATTCTAGGTGTTTCCCACTGTGGCTGTGCCATTAAATACTCTGTAAAGTGAGGCCTGGCTCACACAGTAGTGGGGACACCGCCACTAGCAAGGGTACCTGATAGTCTAGGAATGTAGAGAAGGGGAGGAATCCGCTCCCTCCTTGCTAGGTTGCAGCCCTACTCAGGCTTGTAGACTGTGTTCTCCACAGCAGGTTACTTAACCTCTCTGAGCCTCACAGGGAAACCATTGAGCCAGGCCAGTGTTGGGCCTTCTGTGTAAGAGTGAGCTATTGGCTGACTTTTTCTGTCTGCCCTTAGGCCCTCAGCCTGAACCTTCTCTCCCAACCCTTCCCTGCCTCCTCTCTCCTCAGCCTCATCCTTCTCTTCCTCTTCTTCCTCCTCTTCCTCTTTCTCTCCTCACCCCCTCCTCAGAGGGGCCTGCCGACCCTCCTCTCTTCCTTGGAGGATGGAAGCCATTCTTAGGTCTCCTGGCTCCTCCAGGGTACTAAGGGCCAAACCTGAGGCCCGGCCTATCAGTTTCTCCTCGTTTCATGGTTGGCCTCCCGAGACAGCACCATCATCAACACCCCTACCCCCACCCCTTCCCCACAGAATTCATACTCCCATGCAAGCTCAGAACCCAGCAATCCCAAATAAGGCGTCTGCATTCTTGGGGAATCCACAGTCTCCTGGGCCTCAGCTGTCATCAGATCTTGAGGCTCAAACAAAAGTGTTATGGGGGACGGCCAGCCAAGCCACACCCCAGGCAATTCAAACAGCCACAGAGACTGCAGATAAGCAGGTTCAAGTTTAGTAAGAGCGAAAGTCTATTCTTCCTCGTTACTGCTTCTAAAGAAAGGAGCAGGTCTCAGATCAGAGGAGGGCATTGCACTACCTCACTTAGCCACTTAAGGAATGCTCTTTCTAGAAGTTTCTAAGGGAGCCATGGGAATAGCCAGGTCTGCTGTCCTAGCACTCCAGAGAAGGAAGCAGGGGGTTAGATCATCTTCAGCTACACAACCAGTTTGAGGCCAGCCTGGGCTACATGAGATCCTGTCTCAAGCAAACATTTCTGAAGAAATAATTCTGCAATCTCAGCACACGGTGCCTACTGGAAGCAGGAATTCCTGTCTCTTCTGAGATTAGTCTCCTTGCCCTCTGGTATAATAGGTTGAACAGGGTCAACATAAGCATGGGTTCAGAGCCTCTTCCCACATCTGACCCTCTACTGACCACGGGGATAACATGTCTCCAAATGTAACCAGGAGTCCCTGGGATAAATCCATCTTATGGGGTTGGGGGTGCCTCCAGTACTGAGGACCCAGAGGGGAGGCAGGAAGCCCCCCAACATCCTGCTGTCCAATCCTTCTCACAGCACAGCAGAGCCCAGGAGACTCTAAACTGAGCAGAATTAAGAGTAGAGATCAGACACACACACGCGCACGCGCACACACACACACACCTCTGAGCAAGAACTAAAGTCAGATGTGCCCAAGGTCCTCCTGGGTCCCAGGTTCTGTAAGAGGTCTGCTCTGAATGCAGGGACAGGACAGCAGTGGGCATTGAATAAGGGCAGTACAGGGCAGTGGGGAGGACTGGGTGGCCAGGGAGAACACTGAGCAACAGAAATGGGCCCAATGAATGTTCAAGAGGAGGGGGAGGGTGATGGGAGCTGGGCCTGTTTCAAAGGCAAGAATAGCGGCCAGTCTCAGAGTGTCAATGACCTTGTTCCTCACTCTGGTCATCTGGATCCTGGCCATCACATACTTCTGTAGCTCTCTTCATAGTTCAGAATACTTCATGTGTTGAATAAAATGGAAATGTGTTTTCTATCTTAAAAGCCTGGGGTACATGGATGAGACTGGGTGAGCCCTAGTTCTAGAGGCCAGCTTCTTAGATATTGTTAGTTTGTGTGGTGAGGCCTGCATGCTCACAGCCATCAGCTTTTGAAAGGAGCCATCTTGCTCCTACCGTTACAGCTCTATCTCAGCCTGAGGGGACACCCAAGGTAACAGATTCTTACTTTGTAGTTTATTTAAATCTCTAACAGTGACTCCCACGTACCAGGTGCCACTACTCATGACAACCCTTCAGGGTCAAGGAAACTCCTCAGCAAGCACTTTTTACAGACAAGGAAACTGAGGCTCAGAGAGAACAGATGTGAGGCACAGCTGTGCTGCAGTGTGGGTACAAGGCTGCTGGTTCTGCTACTCCGTTGCTTTTGTCCTGTGGTTCCCTGAGATGTGTCCTGTTCATGAGTCACCACTCTATGGCTTTAGGTCCTTCCCTGTGACTCAGGTCACCTCCAGAAAGATCACCAGGGCAGCCCTCAGCTGCTTTGAGGGGAGCATCCTTAACAGGGCCTTCTGATGGATGACCACTAAGAGATGCATCTTTCTCAAGAGGAGCTCCAGCGCTGGACCAAAGGGACAGGCATGCAGCCCAGAGAGAGACCTTTGTAAGCCTTCATTAGGGAAGACACATTCCGATCTTGTCCCTAGACCCAGCACAGAAGCCTGATATCAACCTTACAGGATCTAGGATCACCTTGAACACCTCTGGGCATGTCTGTAAGGAACTCTCTAGGTCAAATGAGGAAAGAAGAACCAACCTGACTGTGGGTGGCACCCCCCTATGGTCCAGAACTAAGTGAAGAGAAGAGAGTCAGCGTGTCTCTCTCTAACTGTGGCTGCAATGTGACCATCTGCCTCACGCTTCTGCCGCCATGCCAACCCCACGTGATAGACTGTGCCCTCACACTGTGAGCAAGATAAACCCTTCCTCCCTTGGGTTTCTTTTCTCGGTGTTTCGCTAGCTCTTGGTCCCTGGTGCTTTGGGGATATTGTTCCCCTAGCACCTTGCCCCACCTCAGGCCACACCTGCACTGCCAGCACAGAACTGAATAAGGCAGTGATGTCTGCACATCGCCCCGGCTCCTCATGCACAGAGCCTCTGCAGCTGTGCAGGACCCCGAGGCAGTGCCTTCCCACCCACCACCCCAGCCAAAGAGGGGGTGGAATCCATCCTTTCTTACACGGTCAAAGGCAGAGCGGCCTCTCAGTGATCACTGGGCTCTATGACCAAATAAGGCGATATTTCATTTCAGTGTTTATAGCGCGTGAGCCGGGCACGCGGGGCACCGCAGGATCCCAGAGCTTGCTGTCTGCAACTGGCAGTCAACAGCTCTGTCCAAAGGCAGGCTGGGGCCTCATGAAAATGGCAACCTGTCACTTATCAGACAGACATCAATAGACTTGGGGGGTTCCAACCTGGATACCATGAGCAGAGCCAGCACTGATATCCAGCTGGAATACGATTTAAGTCTCCTAGAGGCAGGGGCTGCACTCCTAGGGGGTTCTTTGCCACCCTGCCCCCAGGATTTACCACCAGCTGTCTTCTCCCTGGGAGACAAACCCAAGCCCCTCCTTTCTGACAGTGTGAGATTCACCAGAGGGCTGAGCTGAAGCCTCAGTATTAATAACAAGACTAGTGTTGAGGTTTAAAGCCATCAGAGGCTCTGAACATCGAACAAATCTTCACATCTCTGGCATACCCTGACTGCAGCCTCAGAGACCCACCACATGGACATGTGGCCAAGAGGACCGATGCCTGAGTGTGGGACCTGCACACAGTAGGTGCTCAGTAAATGTCAGCTACATCTACATCACCTAGGAATGGAGCCCAGAACAACACTGTGGTACCTTCCAGAGAGAAATCTCACCTGTCCCCCTCTCCCTGAAAGAACCTACTCTCTTCTGAGCCTCCTCTTCTGGCCCTGTGTGACCCCAGTCTCTTCTAGTCCCTGATGGACAAGTGTATGAATGGATAAACACATAAATGAGTGAATGAATGAAAACATGAACAAATGAATGAATGTGTGACTGGATGTAAGTAGGAACAAATGAATGAGTGAATTAATCAATGCATAAAGAAATCAATGCATGAACAAATGAATGAGAGAATGCATGAATAAATCAAGGATGAATTAATGAATGAATGAACAGATAGAAGTTTCATTGTCTCTGTCACTGAGCCTTTGCTGAGCCTGCCCTGTGTCACCCTCTCCCTTCACTTCCTCAGCACCATGAGGCTGAGATCATGCAATTTGGCCTGTGAAAGACTCTACATCCCCGTGTTCAGGCCGAGTGCCTGGCAGAGTGTGAGGAATGGAGGAGGCACTTGATGAGGGCTAATGACCACGGGTAAGTAGATGCTGGCCAGGGGGAGTGAGAACTGAGGGTGCAACAGCTCCTGCTGAGCCAGTGCTGCAAGTGAGGGTCCCTGAATGCCAGTCCTCGATGTCAGCATCTAACCTGGACTTATGTCACAGAGAGCGCCCATGGGCTTGTTACCTGTCAGGAGGCCCATTTTGAGGGCTGTCTCTAGGCTCAGGAAGTCGGCTCTACCCTCAGGGATCTGTCCCCATCCTCAGGGGTCTGTTCCTACCTTGGGGTCTGTCCCCACTTTGGGGGTTTGTTCCCATTCTTAGGGTTCTGCCCCACATTGAGGGTCTGTCCCCACTTTGGGGTCTGTCTCTCTAGTAATGATTAACCCTCCTGGGACACCTGAACGAGAGCCGCTGAGTCATTTTGTAAACTCTTCTCATCCTGGGTGCGGCCTCCCTGCCTGTCAGAGCTGCAGAGGTGATGCATGCCACCTTGGGTGGCCCTGGCATCAGATCTGCTGCAGGAAGCAGGAACCACCTGAGGCTGACATGTGGAAGGCAGTCTGATGGAGGAGGAGAGCAAGATGGAGGAGCCGGTGTGGGAGCCTCTGCTGATCAGTAAGGATGGGGGCTTCTCAGGGCTGATGAGGGAGGACCTGGGCTGACTTCGACAGGACATGCAAGGTGACAGTGGGTCCAGGCATGGATGTACACATGCAGCTGACCTCTCAAGTGGCTGCTGGGGTATCCTCATGCATGGGGTTCCTGTCTTCTGAGTAGCTGTGCAGCTTGCAGGATGCCTTGAACTTAGTTGCAACTCCATCTTAAGAGGTATGGGACATTCTTAGCATTCTCCCCAGTCTCTGCCCTTAAGAGCTGGTCTAGCAGCTAACCCACCCAGAACACGAGCTTTACTTCTCTGTGCCTTGGCAACTCACTGAGACACAGCCTCAAATGATACCCACCCTGGGAACCCCAGGCTACAGAAGGGACAAGAATGAGCCATCCAATGGCTCCTGGAACAGGGCTCACCAGCTCTTAAAACTGGTGATGTGACTTTATAAGGAGTAAAGCTAAGGCCCAGAGAAGTTAAGTCACTGGTCTGAGGACACACAGTAAGTGGGCAGGCTTGAGTGGCCCTTGTGTCTCTGCCTTAAAACTCCTGTCAGGAGATGTGATAATAGAGAACAGAATTCAAAGGTGGGGACCTGTCCCTTCCTCTGTAGCTGTGGGCAAATCACAGCCCTGTCTGCTGCTTGGCTCCTTGAGATTGGTACCTTTCTGGTCTTTGGACTCTGGGGTCCTCCCGTGAGGTGGGATGGGACCTCAGAAACAAACTCCCCACCTCCATCTCTTGAGAAGCCAGCTGCCATACCTGACTGGTGTCTTGCTGATAGTGACCCACCAGTGCCCACTTACTTCCTGGCTGCTGCCTGGCTCTCAGCCCTGCCCTGTACCAATGATTGATGGATAAATGAAGGTCTTCACTCCTCCACTTAAGAGAATGTGAGTGGTGGCCAGACAGGCAACAGACCAACATCTGGTACTCTGGCTGAGTCGTCCTTTCCCATAGGACAAAGGGAAGACTCTCCTAAGTGAAGGCTGGCACACCCCTGAAATCAACCCCCACTTTCAAGGGCATATGGACGAGCCTGGGGCTTTATTGCTGCCAATTCTAAAGTAAAACTGGGGCCCAGAAAAGTGAAGTAAGTTCTGGTCTGCAAGTGTCAGCAAATCTAGGTTGGGGAGAGGGCACTCACCTGGAGCAAGGACATGTTTAATCCACACTCTGGAGTCATTCCAGGGGAACCCTGTCTTGAGGCCCTCGATTATCTGAAGGCTCCCTCCTCCCTGTGACCCTCAACCAGCCACACTGGGTGTTGGACACAGCAGCCACACTGGGTGTTGGACATAGCAGCACAGGTCTGTTGTTTTCTGGGAGTCTCCCAGGTGGTTCTGAGGTGCTTCCTGGCTTCTTTTTGAGAATTCTGGAAAATGGGGGCTCCCACCTATATAGCCTTTGAGCTGAGTAGGGCAGGAGTCAGGACAGAGCTCTCTGGGGCTCTCCATGGTGGAATAAAATTTGTGTCTCAGCCATGTAGACCCTGGGGGTGGCCTCCAGGACCTTCAGGGTGATGGAGGTTCAAATCTGAAGCAGGGAATGGGTGATATTCCTAAACTGACTGCAAAGCCCATGCTTAGACCTGACTCAGCACCTGCTGGCAATACAGGCCTGTGACTTAGGATTCTCCCTTGGAAGATCTCTGGCCACACAACGAGTAGATCCCTGGCCATGTGGTGGCCAAATCACTCCTCCAGTCTTCTTCCCATTGTCCTGGAACTCTTGAGTCAGACACCTGTCAGTCACATTCTAGCACAAACAAGGTTATCCTCTTTCCCTGGTGAGTGTGGGTTGAATGGAGATGGTCTCCTCTTCATGATGCGAGGTTGCCAAGCAACAGTGAGGGCTGTAGGGGACACACGAAGGGTCCATGATTCTCTTTCAAGGCAGAGGGCGTGAACTCCAGCCTGGGCAGGTCAGAGTCTGATCTGAGGCAGGGCATCTATGGATGCTGGGATTGTGCAGGTCTTATCTCCTCTTTGGCAGAGTGGGCACCACACTCTGCCATGGCAGGGTCCTCTGGTGATGCCCACTGTGTGACACCAAGAGGGGAAGGGAGGCAAGAACCAAGCTGTAAAATGCCAGGTGAGGCTCTTGGGAAGGACAGAGGCAGCGTGGGACATGGGACACTGCCCAGCATGTGTGGGGTCTGTGGTGAAGTCAGTGTGGGTTAGAGGTAAGGATGGCATCAGGATCCTAGGTCTAGAAACCATACAGATGACCAGGGAGGAGGAAGGGGACCCTGAAAGAGATGTCCACCACCCATAACTGTGTGTGCTCAAGCACCATGCTGGCTGCCAGCTTCCATGGTGAGGCTTCAGGGTGTGTGCCTCATGGTTCTGTCTTTCCTGAGCTGTTGGGAATGCCCAATGGCCCTGGGACATCCAGTATGATGTTGCAGGCATCTGCAGCTCTGGGAAGCTAGGAAAGGCCACACCCTTCTCATTTCTCAGGGACTCAGGGAAGGCCCTGCTGACCGAGCAGCAAGTCTTTAAGAGGTCAGCTCTGAGAAGTGCAGGAAATAAAGAAACTTCAGCTACCAGCACATGCATTCATCTTGTGGCCCAAGATGGCTGCCTGAGGGCCGGCCATTGAATCTGTATCCCATCCAATAGGAGGTTAAAGGGCAAATAGAGATTTCCTTCCTGACTGAGAGCTTCCCACATTCGATTTGGTCTGGTTTAGTTTTGGGTGTTATGCTGTCTCATACACACTAGGTAGGTACTTTCTGCTGACTACCCCAGCTCATATAATGTCATTCATTCTCAGGGACCAAGAACAAGTCAGGCCACATGCAGCTGCAAGGGAGGCCAGTACAGGTGGTCTGCGGTCTGGATAGTTGCTTGATAACCGAGAACTGGGGGTTGTTGTTGTTATTATTATTATTATTATTATTATTATTATTATTATTACCATTATTATCTACAAGCCGTAAGTTTGTACTCAGGATCAGGTAGAGGTCAGGGCTCTAGATTCTTCTCCCAAGCCTCAGTTTCCTTATCTATAAATGGGTTAGTTGAAAACCATGGCATCTGAGCTTATTCTGTTTAGCCTGTGACTGTTCGATGAAGCCTTCCTCATGGAGTCTTCTAGGAGGAAGAAGGTCAAATGCTACGCATACTGTGTATCCTAGGGGCGGGGAATCCTGTCACATGGTCTGTATGTTTGTTGAGTGACTGACAGCTACTCAAGCAGAATGAAAGGGGACTACTTGACTCTCTAGGGGAAAAAACCCACCCTTTTTCTTCTGCCATTTCCCTTTATTTCCTCTCCTCCTTCACCTCTCTTCTCTTCTTTTAAGATTCCTAGCTGGCTTGTGTCCCAGATGCCAGATGTGGGTTATAGGAGGGGTGCCATGTGGGCACCCTGGGTCTCATGCTGACCCTCAGCCTGGCCTGGCAGGCTGTGGCTGACTTTGAGTCCTTGGCTCTGGTAACTCTGAGCCCCTCCTTAGGCAGGAGGGTGGCTGCACATTTATCAGCCATAGTTAGGTGGTGAGTTCTAGAGCAGCCTGGGCTACTGAGTTAGACTGTGACTCTGTGGGACTTGTGACCTATGGGTGCATCTGGAGAACCACTGTCACCTTGGGTGTCTGGGCTACTCCAGGGCACATGGCCTTTTAGGCATGGTCCCCTAGAGTGGCCAACACCCGCCCTGTCCACCTCCCTCCCTCCCTTCCTCCCTAGCTCCGCTGGCTCACATCCACCGTGTGTGTTCCAGTCAGAACCTAGGAGGTCGTGTGGATGCAATGGGTGGCCTTCCTGGAGCTGTGAACTTGTTTGATTTGCCATCGACTGGATGAATGCTCAGCCTGCATGCATCTTGATAAGAGCTTTCCGGGTAAATACATCGTATTCAGGGGCAGTGCTTAAGGCCTGAGCCACAGGGTGGAACAGAGTTCTGCCTAGGATGGCATTCCAGAGAACAGGAGTGGATTTCAGAAGAGCATCCCTCGGGGCCTTTGTACACCTGTCATTTCTGTGGGCTGAAACCCCTGATCTCTACCCTGTGCCTTTCAGGACCCATCTGCGACAGTCACACCTGCCACCCTTGTCCAGGGTGCTGCCTGCTGACCCTTTGTCTCTTCATTTTTCTTTAGCTTCTCCTTGTCATTTGTTTGCTCTTCTCTCCCTCTGAAAAAATGCAGTGACCTTTTTCTCTTTCATTCTTGGGCACAGGACACAGAGTCTGGGACATCTCTGAGCCACCATCCCCCCCCCCCCCAATGGAACCTTTCAGAGCCTGTGCTCTGATCCACTGAGTCCACATTTTGCTTAGATTCCAGGTGGGTCAGCACGGGTGGAAGGGACTTGATTTAAAGTCTCCTGCAAAACAGACTGTGGGAGCACAGAAGGAAAGAGGCCACAACAAAGCTCTGAAAGGAAGACAGCCCAGCATCCTCAGGGGACTGTGATCCTAGCATTGGGAAATGATGCAGGGGGACTGTTGTGAGTTCCAGGCCAGCCTGGGCTACGGAGTGAGACTATGTCTCCAAAACCAAAACCAAAACAGAGGGGGGAAAAACAAAACCCAAAACAAACAAAGGCTCAAAAGAAAAGGTCTTGGCTCCAGCTGCAAACCAGCTCCAGCTGTAAACCAGCTCCAGCCTCCCCCTGGCCCTGGTCTCTGCTCTGTGACACCTTCATGAGGACACTATCATGGATGTCCTTTGGTGCAGTCACTGTTGTGGATGTCCATTTTCCATATGAGGAAACTGAGGCATGGGAAAAAGAAGCTCTGGTCTAGGCTGTCAGGGTTGGTCGGAGGCAGGGTTGGGTGCTCTTGACACTGATACTGACAGAAGGACCACCTGTGGCTGACAAGGGGATCTGAGCACCTCCCAGGCCCCATCCCCATGTTGTCTTTAGGCATCCCACACTCAGCATGAAGGAGGAAGCAGGGGTCTCTCTGTAGTTCACCCTGACAGTCTATGCTGGGCAGATGAAGATGCTGGCTCAAGGGCAAGCTCTATCCAGCCCAGAACCCCCAGAGACCAGAGAGGACAGCAACAAGCTGGGGGCAAGGGCAAAGGCCCGGGGTAGGGGGAAGGCTGTGAGTCAAGGAATAACGGTCCCACAACTGCTGCAGGCCACCATTGGCGTTGGTCAGCACAGCCTAGCCTGTCTAACAGTTCCAATGGCAGCTCCTGAGGTATTCAGTTGGCCACACCTGAATCATGTGACCATACTAGTTGCCGGGGAGACAGAACAATGGCTACCTTCCACATCCTGAAGCAGGTACCATGCAGAGAAAGTGGAATGGGGATTCTTGACTAGACAAATGACCCTTTTCTGGAGGTTGGCCCCTGGGAACCACAGGTTCCTGTAAGATTGCTGGTAGTCACTTCACAGACTGGCCACAGCCCCTGCAATGGCTTGAGCTTCTCCTAGCATAGACCTTCATGGTGGCAGGGTCCCACAGAGCTCCCCTTCCCTTTAATAAAAGGAAATAGAAATAAGAAACTTCTGGAGATTTCCCTCTTGAAACGTCTGGGACAGTGGTTCTGGGACCCATATCCTTCTGGTGTGGAGACTGAAGCTAGCACTATGTACCCAGGGAGGTGCCACCTGCTGGATGGTGGCCCTTGAATTCTCTGGGCATTTGTCACAAGCTGCATGCCTAGCAGGGAGGAGGCAGGGGTGAGAGTGAGGGAAAACAGGATCCATCCATCATTTGTAAGGCTTGGGTTTATGTTTGTGACAGAATACCGACATGTGTTGTGAGGGATTTCCTCAACTTCACAATCTTGCTCTCTGCCCAGGTTGGGCAAGGCCATCCCTGGTGGATGGTGAGATGGTAAATCGGCATCTAACCTCCACCTCACTGCATACTCACATACAATAATAATAAACATTTAAAATTTTATAAATGACCCTTCAGGGCTATGGCTATGGCTCAGTGATTAAGAGCCCTTTCTGCTCTTGCAAAGAACCTGGATTAGCTCCCAGCACCCACATGGTAGCTCACAACAACTTTAACTCCAGTTCCAGGGGATCCTGCATCCTCTTCTGGCCTCCATGAGTTCTGCATACAAATGGTATATACGCATACCTGCAGACTCACACTCACATACATAAAGTAAAAAAGTATCTAAATATTTTTTAAAGTGACTCTTTGCTGAGTAGACTGTGTCCCTATCCAACATCCACTACAAAGCACTACAAAGCACTACAAAGCATGACTGTATTAGGGTCAAATGGGGTACCTGAATGTCCCCACGTCACACAATGGGTCCTTACATGAACAGGGATCAGGACACAGACACAGAAGAGTCAGGAAGAGAACATCATCTATGATACTAGGAGAGAGGGCTTGTGAGAAGGCAGCCCTCACATCCCCTCATATGACTTCTAACCTGCAGGACAGGAGACAATGGATGATTGCTATTGAAGACCTCATCTGTGATGCTGGCCATGGTGGCTGCAGCTGGTCTGGTCTCTGGATGATAAGAAGACAGCTGCTATTCCACTGGGTCACCTGGGTTTGGCCAGCAAGGTGTTACACACTAGGAGTCTCCAGGAGAGGGACTTAGGCTGAGAATCCTGCTCATGTCACTCATGCTAGGGAGTTACAAAGCCTAGGCAATATTTAGTGGCCCCCAGGTGTCCCCGGTGGTCCCCAGTGGCCTCTCGTGGTCCCCAGTAATCCCTACTGGTCTCTAGTGGTCCCCAGTGTTTCCCCATAGTCCCTGGTGGTCTCCAGTGGTCCTCAGTGGTCTCTAACAGTCCCTGGTGGTCTCCAGTGGTCCTCAGTGGTCTCTAACAGTCCCTGGTGGTCTCCAGTGGTCCTCAGTGGTCCCTCCTCATTTGTTTCCCTGAGCACAGGGGATGCATCTATTGGAATAGGTAGGCTGCACTCAGCTGACCAAGACTGTTATCATAGCTGTCAAAGTTAAGGCCAGAATACACTTGGATGGAGTCTAGTATGTCACCTGACAGGTCAAAGCCCCCAGCACGCTGACCATTTAAGTGGAGTTCTGAGGGCCCAAGAGTAGCTGACAGAACTTGAATTGAATTGATTGATTGAATGTCAATCCTGGAGCCATTCCAACCGTGGCCACCAAAGACCCCAGAAGCAGCAAACTGCTTGCTCCAGCTACCAGCTGCCCCTGGAGACCACATTTCATGGTGGTAGCACATTGGTCCTCCCACAGCCAACTTTAGCCAGCTGTACCCAGCCATGGGCCTGAGTACCCAGTTTTCTGCTGCCCTGGTGATAGATGGCTATAAGTCAACATACCCATACAAGGACTTGGGGGTACGAGTGGACCCTTTAAGATAGAAATAGACATACAACCCAGCTGAGGCAGCTAAAGCCAGTGGGCTCCCACCCTTGCATGTGAGGTCTGAGTATGGGCCAAAGCCTAGTCCAAATCTCCAGGTGAGCTCTGAAGTCAGCCCCACTAAGGTGGCCTGGGGACAGGCTTCACTCTCTGCTTCTTAAGGACAATGGAGTCTCCTCCCCCGCAGGGCTGTCCTCAGAGGCCTTGTGGGCAGTGTGTCTACTCAGATCCCTTTGGAGATACCTGAGGAGCAGTTCCAGCCCTCTCTCAAGTTCCCTTCTCCTCTGGGAAGCTGACCTAGCCCTGGAAAGTAGGGCTTTGTGATTGTGGCCCCCAGAGCCCTGTCATTTGCAAGTGGTGGCTGAAAGGGACTGGGAAGATGTTCCAAAGGGACCTACAAGGAGGAGACTGAGACCAGCTTTTGGGAGAGGAGGCTGAGCCACAGGACCTTTGTGTCCCTGAGGGCAGCCTGACCCCAGGACTCGTTACAGTCCAAACCCACATTAAAGGAGGGAGAGGTGGCACTTGGGACACACTTGGGACAGACCGCTCCCTTCTACCAAGAACTCAGTGACTTAGAGCTTTGCCTTCTGTTCTTGGAAGGGGTATCTCAGGCCACCCTAGGGGCCATATCCCCTAGGCCACTCCTTGGATCAGATGACCACGGGACTGTTTCCAACAGCCAAGTCCATCCCAAGGACCCGTTGGGAACAGTAGATAGACAGATTGCAGCTTCTCCACTGACTTATTTTAAACATTGGAAACTCACTCTTTCTCCAGAGGCAAACTCCATCAACTCTCAAAGGAGCCTGGGATCCCTTGGGCCATGGCACAGCCTTGTGGTCTTTGGGGGTTCCCTGTCCATGTCCCCAATCTGCCACTGGAAATTCGCTTGTGTTGCTGTGTAGAGCCTTCCGTCAGTGGTATTTGCTCTTTGCAAAGGCATCCTGTTTTATCCGATGGCAAATATTTGCCTCATTAATAACAGTTCATATAACTCCAAAAACTCAAGTGGAGTGGTCAGATTCTACAGTTAGATATTAGCCAGCACCAGGATATGCCTGGTGGACCACCTTCCATGGTAGGCCCTTCACCGCCTCATTCCCGTGAGTAAACAAACTAAAGGTTGAAGCCAGGACAGAGTGCCCAGGTGCAAGCTATGATGGGACAGGACAGCACTTCTCCCTCTTGTTTCTAGAATCTTCTTTCCACTACTCCTGGCAGCCATGTATGGTCACTTGTGTGTGTTCTCCACCTCTAAATGCCAGGAAGAAATGGCACAAGGTCATACAGTGCCACAGAGAGAGTTCTGGAATTGAGCAGAACATTCTAGAATAGTTGGGCCTGGGATTGGATCCAGGGTCTCCACTTACTCACTGTGTGGGTCCTGGCATTCTCTTCTTCCTCTCTACGTGTCATGTTCCAAAGCAGCACAGGGGAACAGTCATTTAGACATCACGTGGCTGGGACTGTGGGTAAAAAAATCATACAATAGGGTTGAGACTGGCTGTGCTGTCTGGCAGGGCTTCTGAACCTCAGGCATCTCCTAGCTTTTTCTCTATCCAGTCAATGCTGGTGTGGGCTCGCTACATAGGGTTCTAAATGTTGTTTTGTTTTTTTTTTTTAAAAAGCAGGGCATAGTGGCATATGCCCTTAATCCTAGCACTTGGAAGGCAGAGGCAGGAAGATCTCTGTGAGTTCTAGGTCACCCTAGTCTACAAATTGAGTTCTGGGACAGCCAGTGCTACCTAGTGAGACCCTGTGTCAAAAAACCAAAATAAAACAAAACAAAAAAGTCAGCCAGGCATGGTGGTGCAAACCTTTAATCCCAGCACTCAGGAACTCTGACTTTTGAGTTCAAGCCAGCCTGGTCTACAAAGCAAGCTCCAGGATAGCCATGGGTACATAGAGAGACCCTTTCTTAAAAGCAAACATCAAACAAAGGGGCCAGAGAGACTAGAAAATGTGTTTGCTGTGCTTAGATCAACCCCGAGTACTCACATGTGCCTGCAGTCCCGGCATGGGGATGGATAGAGACAGGAGAATGGCTGGGATGTATTGGCCAAGTGAAGACCTAGGGTCAGTGAGAGATTGAAATTTAAACTGAAAGTGGATGAAGAAGATAGCAGAGAGAGAGAGAGACAGAGAGACAGACAAACAGAGAGACACACACAGAGAGAAACACACAGAGAGAGAGAGAGAGAGAGAGAGAGAGAGAGAGAGAGAGAGATACTGTGCAGCCAAATCCCTGGCCACTTACCTGCCCTACTGACCACTGCCACCCCTGCCTAGCCACCGAACACCCCTACTCTGCACCTAGAGCCACCTCTGTCAGCATCTATCACCTGATAGCCTCACATTCTCTTAAATGGCTTCCCAAGACCAGGTCTACTGTGGGTCTAATCAGCCTGTACAGAGACTAGTCTTCCTACCACACGGTGAAGGATATGGGTGGGGAGGATCACCTGACTCTCACCTGAGCTTCAACAAACTCCCCCACCCCCTACCATCTGGGGATCAACTTCAGGTCATTGGCTTTGGCAGCAAGCATCTTTACCACTTCACCATCTCTGTTTATGTCTTTTGAGGTTGAGTCTTATGTCTTAAAGTTGACTCTGAAATCGATCTGTAGCTGAGGATGACCTTGAACTTCTGATCCTCCTGCCTCCATCTCTCAAGTTCTGGGATTATAGCTATGTACCTGCACATCGGAGCCTGCCCCATCCCTGCCATCCTCCTCTGAGTGTCAGTTTCCCAGCCTGCAGTGTCAGTGGCCTAACCCACAGCAAGTGCTCACAGAGCCAGATTCTCCTTGGGACGGCGAGAGAAGAGTGTATTAATGATGCTGACCCTGGGTGTGTGAGCAACATCAGGGGCGGGAGAATGAGATAGCTTGGTGTCCTTTGGTTTACCTAAGGGACAGGAAAGGTTCAGGAAACCTAAATGTTTGGGAAAGGTTGCTGGGAGAATCTGGAGGGGGATGGAAAGAGGGGTTATGGCTATTCCTTATCCCTTTGAACCAGGGGATCCATTTTCATATAGCCAATAGCGCCTTTAATGGCCCGGACATCTCTTAAATACTCTGTTGGGAAGTTTATATTAAGAGTGAAATGTGTTTGAATTAGCCTTTGTCCCACTGCTGAGGTTCAAACGGGTCACAAGCACAGCACAGAGATGCTTCATTTCTCAAACTCAGCGTCAGCGAGCCCTGAGCGCTTATATCCACGTCTGACTGCCCTCACAAGCTGCTAGAGTCTCAGACCCTGAACAGTGTGCTTTGCTCCCAACATCAATGACACTGAAGTCTCTAATGGCAGATAATGAAGTGAGAGTCCAAAGACAGCCACGGGGAGCTCAGAGGGGATCCAAGGAGACACCTGTGAAGTGAATTATTTTCTTGTTCTTGCTACCATTGCCCAATCCTGCTCGCTCCGGCCTCCAATACACATAAGTCACAGGTCACTTATGGTTACATGTGACCTTGAATGTGATTGTGGGCTCACTTAAGCTACAGGCCTTGATATGCCTCCTGGGAGGACTGAGCTTGTCCCATCTGGGTCCAGGGCATCACTGGCAAAGTCTATTTTAAGCTATGCCAAACCCATGAGCTGTGTTCTGGCCACAGCCTCACGGAGCGCTGCCTTCTCCCTCCCTCTCCACCTCACCAAAAAGGGAAACCATTTTCCATAATGACACGCTGGGCTCTCTGATTACTGTATTCCATAATGATGGCTGTGTGTTCCAACGACAAGCACGTCACCTCCCTGCGCAATCTGCTCACCCTGCTTGCTGCTGGTATAAATACCTCCCCCAATGTACACAGGCTGGGGAGACCCTCGCTGCAGAGGGTCCCCACCTCAAGCCCTCTCGGGACATGGGGAGGGCATTCCTCTTAGGAGCCACCCTATCTGTGAGGGCCACATGGGAAGCCCCACCTTTGCCTAGCCTGGCAAAGCTCCCATTGACTTCATTGGCTAAAGCAGCAGTTGAGAGCAATCTTTTATAAAGGGGGTGCTGTCCCAGGTGTTTGCTGTCATGTCTCTAACATGATATGCTTGTGAAGTTTGGAGCAATGGGCAGGACAATTGTGCATAGATTGTACATAGCTAAGGGATTTACATAAATATGACATAAATTGGAAGCAAGGTAATGCCGAGGAGAAAGAAAGAAAACCTGGCTTCAGTCTGAATGAATCAACCTCTATTAAAGACTCCTTAGCACACTTCTGATAATAATACTTTTTTAAAAAAAAAAATGTGTATTTTAAAACCTGGCTCAGTAGACAATAGCCAGCCCTGGCCCCCAAAGGTAAACAATGAGGGAGTAAAAATAGTCCCAGCAAGTGTTTACATTTTTGTCCCCCTGAGTCTTTTTGGTTTACAGTTCATCATTTCAAGGATAAGAATTCTAGAATTTTCTGTGTATTTATACAACAGAGCTATTGCTGTGCACCATGTTAGTGATCAGACCCTTCCAAGAAAAACCAGTTTTATCTTGCCTCCCACACACTGGTCAGATGAATCATGACTGACTGTGGGAGGGAACCAGAGCAGCCCCTGGCTCCATGTGGCCTCCTCAGCAGACACCAGGTGCAGGGCACACCCCAGGCAGACTTCTTAAGGCTCCCAGGGAGAGGAAAAGTCCCACCTAGCACCAAATGTCTCAGGCCAGACTCATGAGGCAAGGTGGAAACATCAGGGCTGGCTTGGCTGGGGATGGTTCTCTGTGGTTCATCCACTAGAGTCTTTTCTATTCAGAGCAGTGTACAGGGGGACCAAGAGCCCCACCCCCACCCCTCACCCCCGTTCCTGCCCAGGCTTGGCAGGGAGAGGCGCCATGGCTCATGCCCCTACCTGGGAGCCCCTTCCCTGTGAGAGTGCAGTGGGGGCCACACAGTGTCTGGGACCTGTCTCCATCAAGGTCCAGCCAAAACACTAGTGGAGAGTCAACTTGGCAGGTGACCCAGGGTCCTCAGCACTCTCTGTTGTCAACACCATCCTAAGTTGCTTCCCCTGGGGGTTACAAGAAGGGTAAAATGACTTTTCCCGAAAAGCTGAGACTGGCCTCCCATCCACCTTTCCTCCCCACCCTCCACCCACACACACACCCCCACCTCCGCCAGCAGATTAACGTTTTGTTTATGGGCCTTCTGTCCTACAATTTATGATAGTTATTTAGAAATGTCACACAAGAGGCACCTCCTCTGAGCCGTGGGGCGCTCAGAGTGCCCATCCCACAGAGCCTCTCAGAGAGCAGGGTCTCTGGATCCCTGCCCAGACAAAGCCTGTGCAGCAGCGGGGGCCCAGGACAAGCTAGCAACCAGAGGCTCAAAGCTCTTGGCTAAATTCTCTTTGCTTCAGTTAGTGAGAATCCCCACGTTTCCTTGCCCCCCTGGGATGTTCTCAACTATCCAGAGTCTTAAATTCTGCCCAGGTGGGGGTTACCCTAAAAGGTACCCTAAAACTCCCTGGAATTTGTCCAGAGGGTGATGGGCTGGGATCTATAATCCCAGCATTTGAGAGTTGAAAGCAGGAGGATGGTGGCCAGTTTGAGGCCAGCCACAGCAACATAGCAAGACCCTGTCTCAAAATCCCCCCCTTCTCTCCATATATATAAAATAAAAATCAAAGAGCGAATGTGATGAACACCCCTTTGATCCCAGGACTAGGGAGACAGAGGCAGGTGGATCTCTGTGAATTCTAGGGCAGCTAGTGCTGCAAAGTGAGACCCTGACTAAAAATAAAATAACCCCCCCCCCCACCACCACCACCGTACTGGCGTTAGCTTTTTCATCTCTTCCCACAAACTGGCAGAGTGGTCGCCCAGGGTCCTGCGGGTTAGAGGCGGGGCTGGGCCACCCTGCGAGCCTCCCTTGTCCAAGGCAGCGCCCAGGGGCCAGTCTAGAGTTGGGGGAACCTCCCATGCAGTGGGGGGCGGGAACAGGGCGGGGCGAGGGCGCGGTTGCAGGTGAACCCGTGACCCCCGGGGCGGAGAGCCGGGGGACCCCAGGACCAAAGCGCTGGGGGCGGAGCAGCGCGGTGCAAGCGGCTGGGCTCAGCCTTCCTCCCGCCTCTGCCGGTCCCTCTGCTGGATCCAGGGCGTCCGGAGCGAGCACATCATGCAAGACACTCAGGACAGCGACATCGGCCTGGAGGGCTTGACCCGAGAGGGAGCCTCTGTGGACCGAGAGTGCCACTGGGGACCGGAAACAATCGCGCACGAGGCACAAGACGCAGGAACCCCCAACTCAGGTGGGAGGACCTTCCCTGAGCCACTCTGCAGGAGGAGAGCAAAGGGACTTGGGTGGAGGTTGCAGGGGACACGGACAGACAGACAGACAGACAGGCAGAGAGACATGGTCAGTTTCTGCGCGGGGGTGGGGTGGGGACTAGTAGTGGTCCCTCGAGGGAACCTAGTATCCCTAGAGGGAGTCTAAACACATCCTGGAGGGACCCTGTTAGACCCCCAAGAGGGACCTTGCCTGTCCCCTGGAGGGACCTAGGCCACTGAGCTTCGGACTCCCTCAGAGGCATCCCCAGCTTTCTGCTCCTGGCAGATGTGAGCCTTCGGATGTTTTTACAGGCACTATTAATACTCTTAATATTTCCGCGCTGTTGTGGAGATTTATTTGGGAAGTAAAGTAACTCCGATGACTCGAAGTCATAACGGAAACTGCTGGCAGAGCAGGGAGACAGATGGGGCTGGGAAGCCAGGAGGGGAGAGGGAGTCCTGGCCACTAAGTCATCACCTTGGGTATTTTTATATGAATAATTTTCAAATAAACGACCCAGGAAACGTTTCCTGCATGTTATCTTCCTAGTTCAGAGGTTATTAAATAAACCCAGAGTGGGGTGGCAGGAGGACGTGCACTTGATCACAGTTTTGAGTTTGCTGGGGCTGAGCGCTGGAAAGGATGCTCTCTCTGCCATCAAGTTACTTCCCAGCCTCCCTCCCTGTCTTCACTTAGACTCCCAAAAAGCAACTTATCCCCACACTTTCTGTTTAAAACAGCCCAATTTGGCTTCTTTAGCATCAAATTAAAGAGAAGGGGCACATCAATACCAGGGCAAGAGCCAGGGCTTCTGCCAAGACTGGTGCTGGGTGGCTAGACCACTCTACCCCCCCCCCCAGCTCATATTTCTGTCCTTTTTGCAGCCAACCGAAAATGCCAGCGCTGGGCTGGTTCTGGGTGAGCATCTAACTGGGTGCTGGGCACTGGAAGCAGGATTGTGGGTGTTAATCCTCTGACAACTATAGGCAGTGGGAATTGGCCTTTTCCACTCCACAAACTGGGAAATTGAGGCCTCACAGAAGACAGGGTGGCACCATCTGGGTGTGGCTGTTGAGAGGCTCCCCTGACTCTATCTCAGGCAGAGTCTAAAACCATGCAGCCAAGACCTGACAAGAGAGCATTTTCCTGGCCCATACCTGCCAATCATTGTGGCAGGGAGGCCTGGGCTCTGCTTGCTTCCTGGATGTAGGCCAGGTGGGTCTAAGGTGTGGGCATCTGGGTTTTCTTCTGCAATAGGTTGGGTAGAACAGGTTCTGGGTTGGCATGGGGACAGGATGACCACATTTGTAGAGGGAATCCCTCCGATCCACCCCTCTGCATCCCAATCTTTATTCTGGCCATGTGCTGGGCAGGCTCTTGTCTCTCTGCCACCTTGGGCATCACCAGAGCCAGGAGCGAGATTCTAGGACTAGTGGACCAGCTTTAATGTCTGGGTTTACATGGGTGCACAGTCCCACCCCACAGGCATGCAGAAATGCTGGACATGTATGAGAGTGAGGACAGCTTGGGATAGAACCAGAGACCTGGAGCTGATAGCATTTGCTGGTACAGACTGCAAGGGAGCCTCGAATTGCAGGACAGACAGAAGCCCAGTGATCAACATTGCTCCATCTAAGTTTGAGCCTTTGAGGGGATAACCTCGTGTAATGCAGCTGTGGAGGGCAGGATGAGCAGGAATGGAGACTCCTGAGCTGGCCTCAGCTCTGAACCCCTGCTTTGCTGCCATGCCTACTCTGTAACTTATCCTCAAAGCCTAGAGTGTTGTGAAGGTGGGCTCTAGCCTGTCACCTGCCTCTTGCCCCTGACTCTGTTCCCAGTGTGAGTGAGGACTGTTCTCCTGGCCATCTCATTCCCATCTTTCTGAGGGAGGACCAAAGCCATTCAGGGGGAATGCAGATTGTAACTGCAGTTGGGGCTCCTGGGTTTGAGGACCTGACAAAGACAGAAAGGATGGAGCAAGGGGATTTAGACATCCCAGGGGCCACTTGAGCTGAGTGTGTATCAGGGGGAAGGTCAGCCAGAAGGCTGGAGCCGTGGAGTCAGCAGAAGCTCTGCAATGTTTCACTAGGCTGTGCAGATGTGCATGATGCTGACGGTGATGGACACAGGATAATGGACAGGTGTATCCTGAAAGCAGAGCCTGGGACATGGGCAAAGGTGTGTGTGTGAGAGAGAGAGTGTGTGTGTGTGCATGTGTGTGTGCATGCATGTGTGTGAGTGTGTGTGTGTTTGTAGTGGATCTAGATTTACTAGATTCAGGGCTGGGCAGCTGCAAAGCCAGGGTTATAAGCTTTGATGGGATGGAGATAGAGTGGGGTGAATCCTTTGGTTTATTTTTGTCAAATTGAGATACTACAACTCACTGCCATCAAACCTTGCCATGTGTCTTAGTTAGGGTTTCCATTTCTGTGAAGAGACACCATGACCAAGGCAACTCTTATAAAGGCAAACATTTAATTGGAGTTGGCTTACAGTTTCAGAGGTTCAGTTCATTCTCATCATGGCAGAAAGCATGGCAGCATCCAGGCAGACATAGTGCTGGAGAAGGAGCCGAGAGATCTGCCTCTTGTTCCGAAGGTGACCAGGAGAAAACTCAGCAACCAAAGGCAGCTTGGAGGAGAGTCTCCAAGCCACTCCCACAGTGACATACTTCCTCCAACAAGGCCACACCTCCTAATAGCTCCACTCCCTGGCCAAGCATGTTCAAACCACCACACCATGTCAAGTAACCACCACCTGTCTTCTCTCACTCCAGTACTCTGTTTATCAGGCATAGAATGTGTTTTCTTCCCCGGCTCAGGGAAGAGTGATTCTCCTCCCAGTCTCTGAACCTGTCTAGAGTCTCATGTGCATCAATGACAATGGCAACCACCATTGTGCAGATTGTCTGTATAGCCTGTTCTCAGAATGCCTCCCCATATCTTTTGTTGATGACAGAGTAATACTCCATTGTACCAAATGTTTTACATAGCCACCACATCACAGCCAGCAGCCCAGGGAGTAGATACCTGGTGTCTTTTCACCTTGGAGCTGTCTGCAACAATGCCATAACAGAAAACTCTCGACGACTCTACCCAAGAGCCTGCCCTCAGTTCTTTAGTGTAGTTACCTAAGTGAAATCGCTGGATCTGATAGCTTTGCCATCTTTAACTTTAAAGAATTATTATTACTGGGCTGAGAGATGGCTCAGTAGTTAAGAGTAAGTGCTGCTCATGCAGAGGACCCAGGTTCAGTTCTCAGCACCCACATCAGGTGGCTTTCAACCGCCTGTATCTCCAGCTTCAGAAGGGTTCAATGCTTCTCACGGCCTTAGGCCCCTGCACTCATCTGTACATACCCCACATGGACACACAGGAATAGAGCTAAAAATAATACAATGAATCTTTTAAAACTTTATTGTCACGATTGTGTAGGGTATGTATGATGTGTGTGGGGATGCATGCCACTGCACATGTGTGAAAGACAGAGGACAACTTTGTGGGGTTAGTTTTCTCTTTCTCCCTTGATGTGTGGTATCACCAGGCTTGTGTGGCGAGAGCCTTTACCTACTGAGCCATCTCACTGGCCCTCATTTGTCTTCCACAGCTACTTTCTCATTTTATAGTCCTGTCAGGATGGCCCAGGGGTGCCAACATCTTTAACAACATTTGACATTTCTATCATTTCATTTGTTTGAGACAGGGTCTCACTGTGTAGATCAGACAGGCCTTACATTCACAGAGATGAACATTCTTCTACCTCTCAAGTGCTGGGATTAAAGGGCTGTGCCACCACATACCTGACTTATAAGGTTTTTTTTCCTTAGGTGATGACTCATGTACCCCAGGCTAGCCTCAAACTTCTTATGTAGCCAAAGATGGCCATGGACTCCTAATCCCTTTGCCTCTACCTCCTAAGTGCCAGATTCCAGGCCTGTGCCACTCTCCTGGCTTATCTTTGTTTTATTTTATCTTATTCTGTTAAAGTGCAGCACTCTTGAAGGGTGTGGTGTGGTCTTGCTTTGAGTTTGCCTAGTGGCTGGTTGCCCTGAGCCATCTGTCACCCATCAGGCTTCTATGGAAGAAGGTCTCCCAAGAGACAGTGGGAGCAGGTTTACTTCTAAATATTTTGTCTTCTTGTACTTCTAGTTATGGATCTTTCTAGAGTCTGGATATCATCCCTTATCAATTGTGTGGTCTGCAAATATTTACAGATAGTAAATATTGTTCGTACCTTCTCCGTAGTACCCTGTGATAAACAGAAATCAATTTTCATGGTGTTCAGTTCAGCGCCCCTGCCCCCCAGCTAGTGTCATTGGCATCAGCTCAGAGAACCTACTGCTGATTGCAAGGTCACAGCCTCATCCCAGCCGTAAGAGTTTTGTGGGTTTCGTCTTATATTTAGATCATTGATCCAGGTTGCGTTAATGTTTATATATGGGGTATAGAAAGGGCTCAGTATCATCTTTCCTGTGTGACTATCTAGTCATCGAGGCACTGTCTGTCAGAGGTGCCACCCTTTGGGGGTTTGCTTTTGAGCATACTGCCAACAATAACTCACCAAGGCTTCTGATGAGCATGTGTAGTTTATTAGCTTGGGTGACTAGGTGCTCTGTGGACACCTCCCGGGAGGCCAGAGACAGTGGGGGTGTGGCTGGCCAGCTTGACAGCAGCCCACACCCTGCCTTCTGCAGCTTCGAGGAGGCTGGTGCAGACAGAACCCTTGCAAAGCTTTAACACCCCCCACCCCCATCTCCATGCGGCCACTGGATGTGGGCAGAAGCTTATGCCCTGTGGACATGGCAGGTTTCTCTACTGTACTATAGTGAAGTAGAGAAAACTGTCTTCCAACTCTGCAGATGGACACAAAAACTTCCATTATCATCAGACAGACATGTGGGGCATGGGGTAGCATCCCTGTCAGGAGCAGGGTGTGGGGTATCACATTTCTGGCCTCCATGTTTACTCCATGGTTTATATTATGCCAAGGCTCAGTCTACCCAGCAGACTAGTGCCTCTCATCCCCAGCTACTACATTGGGGAAGGTGAGAGTCAACTTCTATCCCCTTTAGTGGGAAACTGGCACTCAGTTATTTCTTCCTGCTGTATTGGCCTCGCTGGTTGGACTTGGGCTGCTTGTGTCTGATTCCAGCATCTCATTCATATTTTCTAGTGCTAGCACAGGGCCTGGTCATGGCAGTGTTCAACAACAGTCAGGTGGATAGATGGATGGAGAAATAGACAGATGGATGAACAGTGGGTAGGTAAATGGCTGGCTGGCTCATAGCTGGCTGGCTCACTGGCTAGATAATATACATATGTATGGATGGTGGATGGTTGGCTAGTGGGTAGGTAAATGTGGATAGATGGATAGTGGGTACGTGG
>JADRCH010000238.1:1781978-1838064 GCA_019843965.1 Rhynchomys soricoides | reverse complement strand
TGGGTGAATAGGTGGATGTGGGTGGATGGATGGATGGATGGGTGAATAGGTGGATGTGGGTGGATGGATGGATGGATGGATGTGGATAGATAGATGGATGTGGATGGGTGTGTATGGATGAGGGATGATTGAGTAGTAAGAATACAAGGCTGTATGGGAAATGTGTGAGTGAATGGATGAGTTACAGATGGATGAATGATGACTGAATAAGAGATGAATGCTGGGTGAGTGGCTGATGGGTGGCTGACAGATGGACAGGGGGAGGAGCTGGTGGCTGACAGAGGTACATTTTGTTTGCTCTTCCTGCCTTGCAAGCCTTTTCTCATCTTAGACCCCCTCAGCACTCAGTTGTCAAGTTCTTAATCTTAGGAGCCATTTGACAGTCATGGGTTTGTTTTCAGCCAGGGTCTCATTGTTGGCTCCCAGAGAGCAAGGATCGTATTCCAATTCACACAACTAACAGCTGTCTATAGATGCTCTGGGGAGCCCCTGCCTCGCTTGATTCATGGAGGCTTGGATGCAGAGAGGTGAGGTCAGGGGTGGGGGAAGTCTGGAATTCAACTTGGGCCCCAGATCTGGTATCACTGACTTTTGGGGAAAAGAAAGTTTTCTGTGATTATCTGGCTACTACAGGGAGCCACACCCAGAAGGCAGGGTTCACCAGGGCCTCCTATCTCTCCCCGAGGCCAGCACCCAGTACTGTTCACCACTCCTCCTCCATCAGTCCTTGGCCTTTGGTGCCAGGCACATGTGACAGTATTCACGCTGTGTAATGAATTGCTAAATGCCTTTCCAACCTTCAGAGATCCATTTGATGGTGGTCACATGGCTATTAGGCAGACAAATTACTAGTTTTGTGTGTTTGTCAGTGGGTGGGCTGGGGTGGGTGTGTGTGCCCAGGACCCGGCTCACCAGTGTTTCCTTTCTTCTATACCAGCTCCTGGGGGACATCACTCTCTCTGAGCCTTTCCCCATGTCTCTACTGGGCTCAGGGTTTCCCTGGCACAGCCCAAGCCACAGAACCTCCATGCACCAGGATCCCACCCCAGCGGGCCAAGAGCTCTGTCCCTATCTGCAGCACACTGCTAGGCCCTGGGCTGTGCAAACACAGCCTCCACACCTGACTTTAATCCTTTCCCTTGTCATACCAAGGAACAGATTCTGCACACGCATCCCCTGTGGTTCCTAGTGATTTAAAACTCGTTTAGTGCAGAAGTCTCTGAAGGAAATGGAGATGTTTATCCACTATTGGCGTGGCCACCAGAGAACAGATGACACAGGTCACCATTATCACACTGCTTCCTGGGAGATGAAGAAGCAGGGTTGGGGGCCAGGGACAGGACAGGGCCCAGGCTGTGTGGCTCCTCCTTGCAGACTGGGTGCAGTTACTCTAGCTTGAGCTCAGAGAATCCTTTCCCTGCCGCAGAGTGATCTTCAAACTCTTCTTCCTAAGACAGCTCATGAAAGGGTGGGTGGCTGGGTTCTCTTTCCATAGTTCATGTCCCCATTTCAGCCAGGTTCCCTTCCATATGTCCCTCAGCTCTGTCTGCTACGTGCTCGTGTCAATGCAAGCTGTTGTTTGGCCCCATCTGCCCTATCCTGTCACCGCTGAAGTGAAAGGAGGGAAGATGTCAAACAAAAGCAAGATGGCTCCACCCCTGGCTTTTTATGGGTCCCTGGGCCTCCTCTGGTCCTGCCCTGCAGGAGAGCACTCCTGTCTCCCTTCACTGCCTTCCCGAAGCTCCTATCATCTGCATTCAGCCTGCCCTGGCCCTGCCTGCAGTCTCTGTACATCAGTTCCCCCCCCCCCCCAGCTCCTCATTCTGCTCTGTGGTTCATCCCTTTTCAGGCTCTCTCTGATGCAGAGTGGCCACTGTCTCCAGCACCAGTCTCCTCTCCACAAGCACAGACATAGCTACTCTATGTCATTATTCTTGGGAGCACTGTATCCACGTGGCTGCCCTCAACATAGACAGGTTCCAAAGGACAGGGTGGGCCTTTAACATCTTATGGTAAAGCTGGAGGAGACCCTAACACGAATTGCCCAGGGGCCTCAGGAAGCCCTTGCACGGGGCTGTACATCTCAGAAGACCTCCTTAAGAACTAAGCCACTGTTTTGTTCTTTCCTTGTGATAGATGGTAAGAAAGTGGCATTTAGTGACACATTTTCACTTTGGATACTGGTCTTTTATTGAAAGATGTGCACTTTCCCCTCTGATGTGTGGGTGAGAGGACTGGGCAGAGAGAGCAATGCATAGATAGATGGACAGATGAGAGGGTAGATGACTAGATGGGTGGATAGGTGAACGGGTAGACAGGTAGATGCGTGTGTGGTGGCAATGTGGGAAGATAAGCGGAAGGAATGAGTGGAGAGATGGGTGAGTGAATGGGTAAATAGCTGGGTAGATGGATGGATGGATGGATGAGTGGGTAGATGGGTAGATGGGGGGATAGAGTGATGGAGAGATTAGTGGATGAAATGGATGGTTGCAAAGATGGGTAAATGGGTAGATAATAGGTCAAAATAATTTGATGGATAGATGGAAGGATGGACGGATGGATGGGTAGATGAATGGGCAAGGAGGCAGATGGGGATGCATGGATGAGTGGATGGATGGATGGATAGGTAGGTTCAATGGATCAGTAGATGGGTAGGTGGGTAGATGGGGAGACGGGTGGGTGAATGTAGAGATGGCTGGAGAAATTGAGTGTAATACATGACCTCTATAGACCTAGACATATGCAAGTCTAACCGTCTCATTCATACCCAGAGCAAAATCCTGCACCAGCTTCTGTGTCAAATGCAAATGAGAAAACACACATCACGACTCCGACTGGTTTGTGGTTATGTGGTGGCAGCACCCGTCAGATTGCTTCCGTGCCTGTGGGTGTTCCTGTTTGTTTTCTGTTTCCTTTTTTTCCTCCCCAATGACTTTAGATTTGTGGAATTACTGCAAAGGCAATTCAGGAAGTCCTCGTGCCCCTGCACCCAGGTCAGCATCTCACACTGGTGCAGCCCATTGTCACCACACGTCTCTTCTGGCCCTTTTACTCCTGTTCTTTCCCAGAGGCCTAGGGCACAATAACTTGCCTGATTCCTTGGAGTTCTTGACATGATGGCATCTCAGGCATCTGTGAAAGACAGGAGGCCAGACATGGGTAGACGTGAGTGCCATCTCATGCCATCAAGTTGAAGACACATGCTGTCAGCATGGTTCATTTCAGTCAGTGTTGACCATGGTCATGTGACTGAAGTGTCACCAGGCTTCATTGCAAAGTTTTTGTCTATATTTTGTTATTTTGTCATTTTACATAGTGGAAATTTTCAGATCTCCCCCCCGACCCCTGTGGCAGGGATAGAACCCACAGCCTCAGATTCTCCAGGCCAGGCAGGTACTCGGCTGCTGAATCATACCGCAGTCTCTCACTGGGGATTCTAGCTAGAGGCTCTACTACTGAGCCAGTCTCTCATTGTAGGACTCTAGGTAGGTGCTCTGTCACTGGGCCACTTCTCAAGCCCCTCACTGTGAGAATATAGTTAGGACTCTACTGACATACACCCTGGCCCCTGTAGAAGGTCTTAGGTCAGAACCACAACTTAGAAGCTAAATTTTCACAGCTGCATCCCTTGTGCTGCTGACAGTTCATTGGGTATATAAATTAAACAATATCTGATTAAGAATAAAATCAAGCCAGGCAGTGGTGGTGCGCCCCTTTAATCCCAGCACTCGAGAGGCAGAGGCAGGTGGATCTCTGTGAGTTCGAGGCCAGCCTGGTCTGCAAAGTAAGTTCCTGGACAGCCAGGACTACACAGAGAAACCCTGCTCGGGGAAAAAAAAAAAAAAGAAAATCTACTTCAGACTCTCCCTTGGGCAAAGCTCCATAGAGCTCTACTTGACCTCAGGAGATATTCCAAATTCCCGTGGAGGCTTCCCAGCTCCTGTCCCAAAAAGAGAAATATTTAAACATGTCCTTGGTTTTAGCAGTAATTATTGGAATAGGCACACCTCTACCCTAAGAGAGCCAGAGAATGTTCTGGAACTTCTACAGAGATCCCTAAATGAGTGGCCCTATGTGAACAACTGGGGTATGTCTCAATGGCAGCATTCTTGCTTAGAATCCACCAGTAAGTATTGCCAGGGACAGTAGTTTGGTGACAGAGATGAGACTAGAGTTTAAAGTGTTGGCTCTGAATCTAGGTCTCTCTCTCTCTCTCATTCCCCCTCCCCCTCCCTTCTTCCCTCCCTCCCTCCTTCCTTCCCTTCTTTTCTCCCTCTCTGTCTCTCCCTTTTCTCCTTTACTCCAAATGGGAATTGTCTAGAGTGAATGAGTGGCCGTCCTTAAGTACCCCCAAGGAAGACCTGGAGATCAGCCTTTAAAATAGCCCTGGCCATCTCTCCCATCTTCGAAGAGACACACAGTTCAGTAGCCAGAGGCCACATGTTAGTCTTTGGTGGAAGTGCACAGAACACCTTGGGCATGGTGATGACAGGTGGGACATTGGCCACCTGCTGAAGAACCCAGAGCCCTGAGATCTCAGAGGGACAGCGAGTTCCCCCAGAACAACCTGATACAGCTGCTCCCTGGGGTGGGAGTCACCCATGCAATACAGCTGTGCTTTATTACTGGTACTTTGGAAGGCAGGCATTTTAGTAAAACCCATGTCAGCATAGCCAGGAGGAGAACAGGGCAGTGTCTCCGGAGCAGACCCCAGACTGGATCACATCATAAGCCCATGCCTGGACTTTAAAATTACATTGTCTGAGGCCTAAGGGAATGGTTCAATGGTTAAGAGTGCTTGCTGCTCTGGCAGAGGAACCAGGTTCACTCCCAGAACCCACACAGTGGCTGGTGACTGCCTGTAACTCCAGTTTCAGTGAATCTGATGCCCTCTTCTGGTTCCCACGGGCTCCTGAAGACACATAGCCACTCACACACACACATACACACTCACACACACACACACACACACACACAGTGTTTTTAAAATTGTCTTGCACGTTTACCTTTCTTTACTTATTGATTTATTCTATGCGTGTACATGTATGGAAGTCCAAGAATAACTTGCAGAAATCAGCTCTCTCCCTCACCCACATGGGTGCCAGGAACTGAACTCAGGTCATCAGGCAAGCGCCTTTCTCATGGCGCCATTACGGGAAAAACTGTTGCTTGCTTGTTTGTTTGTTGGGCCAGGGTCTTATGTAGCCCAGGCTGGCATACTCACTACGTAGTCCAGGTTGGCCTTGAACTCCAGATACTCCTGCTTCCCCCTCCCAGTTGTTGGCATTACAGGCAGGTAGCGCCACACCCTCATGTTACCTTGCCTTGTCTTTCCACTCCCAAATAAATCCAGGAGTCAGCTTGTCTATTTGAGTAAAGTGTAAGAAAACGGCTCGTGTTAATACCATGAAGGAAGGGAGAGGGATTAAGAAGTGGGAGTTGGCCCAAGGCAGGCAGGGTAGACAGAGCTCACCTTGGGCCCCTTGAAGCCAGAGATGCTGGTCCCACATGCCTCAGGGCTGTGAAGTGAAAAATCACCCAGTAGCTCCCAGCACCGGACACCATGTGGTAGCCCCAGGGCCATTGCTCAGCTCTCTCCACAGTTACCAGCCTCCAGGTCTCCCAAGGAACTTGGTCCTGCTGGGTGTGCCCAGTAGACACACTACCAGCACCCGCCCCTCCCCTTTACAACACAGTGTTTGACAGCACAGTGTCATTTCCACACTCTGTCACACCCCAATGTTAAATATATAATTTGATCAATTTAACACCAACCCACATGTCCTTGTAACCAACAGCAGCTAAGGTAAGGGCATTCCCTGTGCCTGGGATACTCTTCCTCTCCTCACTGGGGTATGATGATGCTTCATGTAGAACCTCATATTCGTGGAAATAGGTCCAGATACACCAAGACAAGGGTCTCGTGTCTGATGTCATATCTCCATGTTTATCACCTGAGTGTCTCCTTGTCCCTTGCTGGCAGCTGGCAATGAATATAGTGCCTGCCACACAAGCATGAGGACCCAAGTTTGGATCCCCAGCAGCCACATAAAAAGCTGAGCTTGGTGTACGCCCTGGGGAGATTGAAGAAAACAGGATACCTGGGCCTAAGTGGCTAGTCTAGTGGAGTTTCAGGTTGAAACAGGTGAGAGACCTTGTTTAAAAAATTAAAGCCAAGATAGATTGAGGGAGACACTAGACATCAAGCTCCAGCCTCCACAAACACACGCATGCTCACACACCAAACACACACACACACACACAGAGAGAGAGAGAGAGAGAGAGAGAGAGAGAGAGAGAGAGAGAGACAGACAGACAGACAGACCCTGGACTGTGTCCGGTCTGGATTCAGTATGATTGACACTGCAGAGAAGAAGGTTTTCAGAGATGCAGGGCTTCATGTCTTGGGAAATCCCCACAGGGAGAGCCATCATCCTGGGTCATAAGACAGAAGTGAGTTTGCTCAGGGAACTGCCCAGGGCAGCCACACTGCAGGTCTCATCCAATGAACCCTGAGTTTTGATTTCTTGGCTGTATTACCTCTCTCTCCTTCACTGTGTAAATTCCAGGTGGGCTTGTTTGAGGCTGAATAGGTGCTTGCTCAGCAATGGTCCTGAGCAGATGTTGCTGGAGGAATGAATTGTCTATGCTGTGCTTGGTTTTCTGTGCTCTCAGCCCAAGGGTCATGTTAGCACAGAGCTGCCTGAGTTGGCTTTTGTGATGATGAGGATGTGTCTGACATCAGGGTCAGGACTCCAGAGGTCTAGAGAGAAGGGTGAGTGGGTCCCAGAGTGGCCTGGCCAATGCAAACCCTTTCTGTCTCACTTTGAGAAGTTTCTGGGTCCTGTGTAACCAGATCATGCTTTGCCAAGACCGATTCTCCAGAGGGTCTCTCTGTGGCATCACCAAAGGACCTCCCATGAGAAGACCTCCACCAGGGTGACTAGGTTTGCTTGTCTGGGGCATCAAAGGCTACCCAGACGAGTTCCAGAAACCACTAATCCACATGTCTTGTTTCTGGAAGAGTCTGAAGAATGCATCATTTGTGTGTTAGGGTCCCTGGGAGCAGAGAAGTAGAAGAAGCCCCAGCCTGAAAGAGAACATTTGTTACAAGCTCTGGATCACCCCAAAGTTGAGTCAGCTCATTAAAAAGCATGCTTAGGGCTGGGGATGTAGCTCAGTTGATAAAGCACTTGCCTAGTGTTTGCCAGGGCCTGGCCATTTTGTAAAACTGCTCCTTCTGGTTGAACCAAGACAGATCCCAACTCCAGAGCTAAAGTGATTTGTTTGTCTAGACTCTCACCCTCACAGCTGACGTAGACATGGCCTAACTGCAGACAGGGTACCATGGGCTGTTCACTAGTCACATGGCATGAAACCCTACCCCTTCCCCGGAAGCCTATATAAGGGACCCTCACTCTGCTTTACGATACACTCTGCCTGATCTCTCCTCAGGACATGGCCATGCTACAGTCTGTCCTTGGTGACAGGGATAGAAGGATGGATAAGTGGATAAATGGAAGGGTGGATTGGTGGGTGGATGGGTAGATGATTAATGGATGGATGGATGGATAGATGAATGGATGGGCAGATGGGTGAATAGACAGAGAGATGGATGCATGCATGCATGGCTAGATGTATGGATGGATGGATGGGGGATGGATGGAGTAATGGATGATAGATGAATGGTGGTTGGGTGGATGGATGGGTAGAGGGATGAATGGACGAACATACAGTGTGTATGTGTAAGATGGATAAATGGTGAGTGAATGGATGCATGAATGGATAGACCATTGTGGTGGTGTGATGACTATTCTTGGTTGTCAACTTGAGCAAATCTGGAATTAAATCAAGCCCGAGTGGCTGGGTACAACTGTGAGGGATTTTTTTCCTAATTAAATCATCTGAAGTGGGAAGACCCACCTTTAATCCAGATCTCTTGAGGTGGGAAGACTACCTTTAACGTAAGCCACACCTTCTGCTGGTAGTCTGTATAAAAGACATGGAAGAAGGAGGCTTTTGTCTGCTTGCCCTTGCTCTTGCATGTTCATTCCTTCACTGGCATTAGGGCCTGCTTCTTTGGGGTTTAAGTATATACCTGTTGAGCGGCTGAGAAGCCAGCATCATGGACTGAACAACTACTGAATTCTTGGACTTTCCTTTGGTAGACAGCCATTGATGGACTAGCTGGACCATACCCTGTAAATCACTCTGCAAAAACCACAGGGATCATGTGAGGCTGTCTCTGGCTCTCAGCTCCTACCTGTCCTGCCTGGGTACCCCACAAGCCTTCCAGTTAAGGCTCCTCTCTTCCCCTCCCCATCCTAGTATCTCATATCCAAGAGTTCATTAGGGGACTGATCAGCACCCAGCAGCCCATGGCCTGTGGTGGGTTCTCACGGACCAGTGTTCTTGCCACCTTCAGCCACCACAGAATCCACTCCAGGACCCTTCCCTCTGTCTCTATTGCTCAATGTATGGCTAGGATAAGTCAATGGGGAGGCCTCTGTGGAAGGATGGACTGCTGCTTCTTCTCTGTTACCACATTTTCAGTGGTGTTCATGGACCATCTGGCTTGTTGGCTGAGGGCTAGTGAATAAAGCAGACCCCTGAATATATATATGTGTGCGCACACAGAGACAAGGGGAGCCTGCAGGGAGTTTTATCTTGGTGTGGACAGTCTGTAACTCTTCCCTGTCAGGTGTCATCTCATGCTTCACCTTTGAACCCTATGGGGGGATTCCTCCGCCCCCCACTTTCCAGGGAGGCAAGTATTGAGGTCAAACAGCCTGAATGTGGTGGTCAAGGTGCAAATCCAAGAAGTGGGCCACGTGCATGCAGCTTCCTGATCCAGCTCTCTGAAGGAAACAATAAGAAAACACATGGAGACACAACCTGTGAGTGTCTCTAAGTCTTCGGGTTTCCCCATTGCTCTGCCTCAGACCACAGGGTCATGGGAGTCATCCCTCTGTGGCTTCCCTGAGATCATTTAGAGTTAGCAGTGGATCTTCCAGTGCTCCTGGGAGGGGACTAGAGCCTGGACTAGTGAGGCCAACCACACCAGCATACCTGGGACCAGTCGACAGAATCAACCGCTCTAATGTTTGCACCACGAGTTTTATACGGTTGACTAGGGATGTGGCTCAGCTGGTAGAGTGCCTGCCTAGCACGCTCAAAGCATCCCCAGCACACATAAACTGCATGATGGTGCACCTGAATCTCTGCACTCCGGAAGCAGAGACAGGAGGGTCTAAAGTTCAAGCTCACCCTCACCTATGTAATGGGTTAAAGGCCAGGCCCAGCCAAATGTACCCTGTCTCAAAAGAAGATTGGCTGCTGGCCATTGGTCACTGGACATCTCCTGAGTGTTCAAAACGCTGTAATTTTACTAATTTTTCACAGAACCTGTGAGATGAGGAGTTGGATGTTGATGAAGAGATGTTATTTTTCTCATTACATAAGGGGGGAAAAGTCCTAGTTCAGAGAGCTTAAGTAGTATGGTAAAGGTTACACAGCATCTGTTAGTCTGTCAGAATTTAAAGCTTTTCTCTACCAGCTTAACTGGGAGGAGGTAGTATGTGTTAAATGTCAATGAAAAAAGAAAGCGCTTGTTGGTCCACTGTCCTGGATCATTTCAGGGCACGTCTGTGAGAAATTCCTGTGGACTGAAGTCTGCAGTCGGCCAAGCATGGCCTCATTGTGGACCTGCATATTTTTGGTGTGAGGTGGGTTATATTTGTTTCTTTTTTGATGAATAGCAAAATGAGATTTCTATAAATAAAGCAGTAGCTTTCCCTGTGCCTGTGTTACAAGTGAGTTGGCCAATCGTGTGCACTTATGTCAGCTCTGAAGACTTCAAAACAAAGTTCTGGCTGGGTGGTAGTGGTGCACGCCTTTAGTCCCAGGACTTGGGAGGCAGAGGCAGGTGGATCTCTGTGAGTTCAAGATCAGCCCAGTCTACAAAGTGAAACCCTGTCTTAAAAAAAGAAAGGAAGGAAGGGAGGGAGGGAGGGAGGGAGGGAAGGAGGAAAAAAGGAAGAAAGAAATTCCCCCGAGTAGCCCAATGGGACCTCTGGTCTCTGGGCACAGTTCCTTTGGGAGGGACCCCAGTGTGACTCTGGACTCCTTGCATGGAGCCAGTGCCCACCCATCCTGCTAGGGGAGACAATGTATATCTGTGAAAGCAGTTTCTCTCCTATCTGGAATGGATAGTGTCTTTAGTTGTGGACTGGGTGATATATCAAATTCCGTTGGTCAGCACATAGTGGTTTGTCCCAACATGGGGGCTTAGTGACTACACACCCCTAGATTGCAAGCTCCGGGCTGGAAGAATAATAGCCCATGGGGCAACAGGGGTCACACCATAAGGACTCAGGGCTAAGACTGTTCACACTCCCTGTTCAGTTTCTATTTAAAGGGGCAAGCACAACTCCAGCCTGCGCCTCACCTCACCCCTTGACCTCAGAGGTGTAGACCTTCTCTGTCTGCAGGTGAACTCCCCTGGTACTGTGTGAGGACAGCATACACTGGGGTCGCCTTGGCCTCTTTGCTAGCACCTTCTCTTGCCCAGCAGGGCTTTCCCATGCCTGGCTCAGGCTCTTCCTCCCTCCACCTCTCTCCCTTCGTGTCTGCCCAAATCCATGAACTTGTAGGCCCAGAGGTCACCTGGTACCACCAACCCCATCCATGGCCATCTGCTCTGACCTTTGTGTACCCACCAATACCTACAGATCTGATTCTCCAAAGATCCTTTCTTCAGTCATCATTGCCCCCCACCATTTATTTATCTATTTATTGAGACCTGGGAATGTATGAGATCAGAAGACAGCTTGTAGGAGTCGGTTCTCTCTTTCCACCGTGTGGTCCTCAGGCTTGGTGGCAGACACCATTACCAGATGAGTCATCTCATAGGCCCTGCTTAGACCTTCTTAAAAAGATCACTGTTTACCCTGACGGTTCACCTTGATTGACCACTTGAGAACCCTAGGAGATGGGTGGAGCTTGCCTCTGTCTCCAAAGGAATTCCCAGAGATGGGCTATTCCCAAGGACCTCATCTTCATCCACAGTTGGATGGACTCAGATGGAGTGGACAGTGGAAGGAACTGTGGCAAGGTGGCCTGGCTAGAGGAAATGTCTGAGTGTCTGAGTGGCTTGAAGGACTTATCTCCGGCTCCACTCTCCTTTCTAGCCCCCGAGAGGTCAGGAGCTGTGTCGGTTAATTTTGGGTGCTTTGTGACCGAGGTAGTTGACATAGACAAAGAGGAAGTGTTCATTTTGGCTTCAGAGGGTTTGGCCGGTTGTGGTGGGGCAGGGTGTGCATGGAGCAGAGCACCCGGAATGGAGCAGGTAAGAGCCAACACCTTCTCCTTAACTTATTCCCCAGATCCCACAGTAACACTGGTCTCATTTGGGGTGGGCCTCCTGCCTCAGTTTCCTCTCACATACACCTAGAAGGCACTTCAGTCTCCCAGATGATGATGGGCCGTTGAGACTAACTGTCATGCAGGTCCTTCACCACACACTCCCACCACCACAGTGGCTCTCGGCCCAGCATGTGAGGCCAGACAAGAGGGGGCTGAACTCTCTGAAATCATTGACTAAACAAATCCTTCTGCCTTCAAACTCTTTCCTGAGCACGTTGCTCACAGCCATGAAGCACACAGCCGCTCGGGAGTAGTTAACGTGAATTATTGCGCACCATGAAGTTTACCGTGGTAACCGTTTTAAAATGAATGAAAATGATTCTGTGTACTAGATCGGTTTACACAGCTTCATGCAGCGTGTTCAATCGGTCACCACCACTGCCTCCAAAACCTTTGATCTTTCCAAAATGAAACCTGGTCCCCAAGAAACTCTGACTCCCTCCCACTCCCCACCCCTTGAAGCGTTCCCCAATGGTTGTCTAATAGTTGATGGCTTCTGCATGACATTTCATGTTAGACTCCCTTTTGAATCTGCTTTTGTGTGTGGTGTGAGCTGAGGGTTGTAAGGGTCCATCTTTGCTGTGAGCCTGACTGGATTTGCCTGGGAGACACACCTCTAAGGCTTACCTGAGGAGGGAAGAGTGACCCGTGTGTGGGCAGTGCCATCCCGTGGGCTGGGGGCCCAGCCTGGAGAAAGGGAGGAAGGGAGCTGAGCACCAGTGTTGGTTTCTGACACCAACTTACGTCCTGCTTACGGGTCAGTAGTTATTGCTTTGAAGGTTGCTCTGAGCACTTAGCTTCCTTCCGAAGGCCACATGACTCCTCAGTAACCATGTCAGTTACATTTTGAACACTTTAATGTTTTTAAAACTTACCTCTAGTTAAATGTTGTTCCTCATGTTATAGTGACCGCCAACCATAAGTCATTTTTGTTGCTACTTTAGAACTGATTCACAATGGCCACTGTTCTAAACTGTAATGTAAATATCTGCTATAGAGGAAATCTTCAAGTGACCCCTGTGGGGGTCGTGACCCACAGGTTGAGAACCACTGACCTAGGTGCCAGATCTCTGGCCCTGCCCTGTCTGTAAGGGCATTGGGCATTTCCAGAAAGATTAAACTGAGGGAAGAAGACCCACCTTGAATGTGGAAGGCAGCATCCTGTAGGCTGGGCTCAGCTTTCACCTCTCTCTGCTTCCTAACTGGGGATGTGACCTGATGCTCCACACTCCTGCTACTGTAACCTCACGACATGGTGGACTAAACCTTCCTGCGTCAGTTGCTGTATCGGAGAGAGACTCAGATTCAGTATCATTGCTCTGCACATGAGCAAGCATCTGTCTCTGGCACCATATGGTCAGAGTCTTTCCCAGCAGGTGGCTGAATGAGTGGTTTCTGGAGTCTCTGCTCTGCTTGGTCAAGGTCCCTGTCTTCATGCCAGGGCTATGCTATTCTTTCTTTCCCTTTCTCCCTCCTCCTCCTCCTCCTCTTCCTCCTCTTCTTCTTCAACCTCCTGGTTGGTTGGTTTATTTTTTGTTTTGAGACAGGATCTCACTGTGTAGTGCTGACTAGATTTGAACTCGTTATGTAAGCCAGGGTGGTCTCCTAGTCACAGAGATCAACCTGCCTCTGCTTCCCAAGTACTGGGTTTAAAGATATGTGTGACCACCCATGGCTTTCTTCTTTTATAAAGATGTGATTGTTCCATTTCTCTTGACAGTGCACACCTTACACTACTTCAATTTTGTACCTGGGCATGAACTCAAGCATGTGTGTGCATGTGTGTGTGTGTGTTGCTGGGATCAAACCCAGAGACTTGTGCACACTAAACAATCACTCTACAACCTAAGCTGCCCGGGTCTTGGGGAAACTTTTTCTATCTAGTTTTGGACAAAGTATCCTTTCTACTTAGTGATGCTTGGTGGTCTGGAGACCTGGTGGATGTGGAGTCCATATCCTCTGAATCTAAGTGGGGGATGTCAATGAAGCAGAGCTCAAAGTGGCTCAGTACCATATCTTACCAAGACAGAAGAGCAATCCTCATGGAATTAGTGTGTCCTGGGAGCCTGCAGGAACTTCCCACATATACCCCTGATGTTGAAAGAGGAAGGTGTGTCCTGAGCAGGTTTGGTGTCCTTGTGGTGACACAGCAGGATTCTCTCCACTGAGGACCAGTGGAGCAGCCATCAACGTCCCAGAGTAGGAACCATGACATCCCAGCAGCCCTGATGTGTCCAT
Source organism: Rhynchomys soricoides (assembly GCA_019843965.1). Classification (NCBI taxonomy): domain Eukaryota; kingdom Metazoa; phylum Chordata; class Mammalia; order Rodentia; family Muridae; genus Rhynchomys; species Rhynchomys soricoides. The sequence continues at coordinate 1,824,402 of JADRCH010000238.1, read as the reverse complement.
GAGGCCACACACACACCTATAAACTCTTACAGCAGTCACTACCCAGAGTACTTCCGTTAGTACCCCCAGACCTCTCCTAATGCTTATGAGCTGATCATCAGTGTTCTGAAATTCTCCATCTTCAGTGGGGCACTGGGCGGGGTGTGTGTGTGTGTGTGTGTGTGTGCGCGCGCGCGCAGAGGACTGTCTTCAGTAGAGGAGTGACAGTTGGGAGCAGGAAGCTAAGGATGGGGCCTGAGAAGGGTCTTAGTGGCATGCACAGCCCCCTGGAGCTATACCATGGCAACAGAGACGGTCAACACAGTGGGTGTGATGGCCCTCAGCCGCCTTGTTCTTCCAATACTGAATGCTATTTTCTCCTGACATCCCTGTCTTGGCCACCCCTGCTTGCTTTCTGGCACAGTTCCTCCAGAGGGCTGCAGGGCCAGCCCTGCCCTGCAGTGTGGGGATGACCTGAGCTCTTTCTTCTTGTTAAGTCCCCTGTTTATTACCTTTTGCAGGTCTGACCAACCCACAGAGGCACCTGTGCTAGGATATGGGACTCTCTGGGGGGGGGGACTGTCTGCTTAGTTCTCCACGGCACTCCCACCGCCTGGGTGGATATCTGTACAGAGTAAGCACCCTATAAATGCTGACTGAATGTTTAGGGTCACGCTGGGTGTCTTGGAGCCATGAGGAAGGGGGTAGTGTGTGGGAAGATCCAGAGGGAGCTGTAGGCTTCCCCCTGACAATGCACCGGGTGAACAGGAGTTGGTCAGAAAGAAAGGGGAAGAGAGATGTTGGACAGAAGGAACAGAATATGTGAGGCTTAGGAAGGTAGAGATCGGAGAGGAAGGGAGGAAAAGACAGCATGAGTTGAATTGTCAGGGCAAGGCCTGGTGAGTGAATAGAAAGACAGTCTCATAAAGTGGGTGAGGTGCTGGGGCCTACCTGTCTGTCTGTCTGTCTGACCGACCCTGAAGTTTATGGACTATCCCTTGGGAGCTACAGCAGACAGCACCCCACCATACACAGTAACAGCTGCCCACATGCCCAGGATGTGCCATCTAGACTGACACCCTGACACTCAGGAAGTGTCTTTCAGTTGCCCCAGAGAGCTGGTTTCCTCCATTCCGGGCGGCCTGAGGCCCTCGCTGGCATTCTGGGACAGTGCGCTGGTAGTGTTTTCTAGGGGATTCCAAACCTTAGCACTTAAAAACAGAAATATTTAAAGAAATCCCCATCCAGCCACCTGTGGAAACCTCAACAGCCTGTTCTTAGATCATCCCCTGAGGCTTGGCAGGGTACGGATGCTGCTGTGGTCAAGCAGTGCTCGCTCCTTGGTGAGGGTGCTGCCTAAATGCATGGAGCTGAAGATGTTGACTGGGAATTGGTAGCCACCTATGCCCAACTGATTTTAAATCCATCCACATATTATTCTAGTCAACCATCCACATGCTCATTTTTCCACTCCTGCATTTGTCCACATCCCAACTAACTATCCCTCATCCATCCATCCATCCATCCATCCATCCATCCCAACCACTCATCTACCCATCCCTTATCCACCTATCCTTCATCCATCCACCCATCATCTTACCACCCACCTACTTCCCATCCCTGCCCATCCATCCATCCATCCATCCATCCATCCATCCACATGTCTCTCATCCATTTGTCTACATGTCCCCCAGCCAGCCAGCCAACAACACATACAACCATCTATCCCTCATTTATCTACCCCCCCAAAACCCACCTTCACAAAAACGCAAGCTTATTGACCCCCCACACTCATCTATCTACCATCCCACGCACCTGATACCCACCCCCACCATCCACCCATGCCCCCACCTACTTCTACCCATCCACTTTTCCATCTATGTGTTCATCTGTTTATCTATCTACTCATCCATCCAGTCATCCACTTGGCCTGAGCACAGTGACCAGTTCTGTGGGGAGGGCAATCAGCAGGCCACCATACTTCATTTAATTCTACCTAGGTCAGGCATCAGGAAGGACAGAAGGTTTACACCAGAGGGGTGACTCATGCTGGGGTCAGAACAGCCTCAAGTGGGGATCCGACCTGCTTTTACCTGCACTGTAAGGATGTGTCAGGCAAAACCATACAAAACGTGTTTCAGGTAGAGGAACCAGCCAGTACAGTGGCTCTGTGGCAGGGAAGTCCTGGCTTTCATCACCAGTAGATGGCTCAGGGGTAGAGAGACCATGGAGCTGGGTGGGGCCAGTGTGCAAGGCCACTTAAGGGAGGGCTGCAGCCTCCCCAGTGAGACTGGGTTCCCAAAGCATCCTCAAGACCCTGGGTGCCTCCCCAGCACTGAATAACATGACACATTACGATTGACTTGGGATGAGCAGGCTTTGATCAGATTTGGACTTTTGTTTTTTGTTTTTGGTGTGTGTGTGTGTGTGTGTGTGTGTGTGTGTGTGTGTGTGTGTGCGCGCGCGTTCGTTCCAGTGGAGGTCCAAGGTTGATGTCAAGAGTCATCCTTCATCCCTCTTCCACCTTATTCTTTAAGACAGGTTCTCTTAATCAAATGCAGAGCTCATCAATATACCCAGTTTTTCTAGCCAACTTGCTCTGGGAACACTATCTCCTCCTTCTGCAGAGAAACTTACATGCAAGCTGCCACGCCCTCCTGGCATTTATGTGGGTTCTGGGGATCTGAACTCTGGTCCTTTTGCTTTCACGACAAACTCTTTACCCAATGAGTCATCTTCCCAGCCTCATATTTGGACTTTCATAAGAAAGTTTTGTTTGGAATATTCAGGCTAAGGAGACTATGAACTCCCTAAAGGTTTGCAGATGGGTCTGCTCAGCAAAGAGATCAGTGCAGGTAATGCCTAACAGAGGATGGTCACCCCTGACACACATCCAGGGTCCTCTGCAGTGGCTTCCTGGGCTTCACTCACATCAGTTCAACCAAGCATATGTCGGCTCACCCCAGCCTTGAGGCTCACACAGGCTCTCAGAGCCATCCTGACAGAGGATGACTGTGCTATCTTCAGACAGGCTTGACAGGCGAAATCTCCATAGCCATTGGCGACTGAACCTATTGATTTGGTCACCTCTGTCACCCATCTCAGCCCCTTGGATAGTCTAGCACATGTTCCTGGCTTCTAACTACATAAGGTGGGGAAACCATCTAGTCCCCTGTGTGACTCAATGGCAGAGCATCTTTGCTCTTTTCCACCACCTCAACCAGTTGCAGCAGAGACTTGGAGGCCTCCGTAGAGAGGGATGCATGGTCCTGGCTGCTGTGCCCCAGTCCTTTGCCTGATCCACGGCAAAGTAGGGGTGGAGGCCATGGAGGAGGAACCTGTCCTGGCAGGCTGTAGGAATCAGAATGTATCATTTAGGCTGGTGTAGACCCATCAAGCTGAATCTTTTGAAGAATTTTTCTGGTATAACAAGAGCATCTCCCCAAAGGAACACACCTAGGATAACAATTAATATAGAGACACTGGGGTCCCTGGCCAGCCCTCTGGGGAGCACTTCCTGTCTGTAGGAAACCCTCTGACCCCTCCTTCCTGGCCATTTGATGTCCTTGTCATTGGGAACATCTAGTCACACTCAGTGTTGTTCCTACCCTGCAGCCAGCTGCCTGGCTCTGGACACAAATCACGTTCCTCCCAGAAGGCTCCTTGGAGCCTCCTTCAGCCTTTATTGAGGTGAATGCGCCCTCAGAGGAAGGCAGCCCTTTTCTGTGGGCTGTGATTCCTCAATGAGTGGGAATAGCTTTTTCAACTTTGAGGGCACCCAGCTACCATCACAAACTGTGTCCTATGGGCCAGTTTCACTTGGCCCCTACACTTAAAATATCAGCCAGATAGATCTCACAGAGCCCTTTCTGACAACCTGCTATCAAACAGACACCCAGGGACACTGGCTGGGCAAGGAGATGCCGGAGTGGATACTGGAAGTTTCTCTATTAAGCCATATCTGAGCAGAGGCCCAGGGGCAGAAGTTAAACCAACACAGGACCAATCACAAGTCTTCAGGCATCGACAGTTTCACAACAACAAGAGACTAAGAGCAAGCTGCCGGCAGGCGAAGCAATGAGCCCCGTCACTGTCCTTGTCAATGGTTATTAACCATGTCTGGTATTTTGCCTTTCTTGTCTCTGGCAGAGATCTGATGCCAAAATATCACCAAGGAAACTGGAGTCCATTTTCCAGAGAAATAAAGTGACTTGCCCAAAGGCATTCAGTCACTAGGCTGGGTGGGGTGTGACCTTCCCGTTTCCAGAGCCCAAACAGTCCCACTCATCTTTCCTCAAAGAATTGATCCAGGAAAGGAAGGCCACTGACCTGAAGAAGGATCCCTGAAGCTGACAGAACTTTGGAACACGCCACATGTATCTGTCCCACGTAAGGCTGACCTCCTCATTGGTCCCTACTGTGCGCCAGGGACCCCAGTGGCCTCAGGTCAAGTCCTGCTCTGACCCACATTCCAGCCCCACCCTCATCTTTCTCTTTTGTAAGCTATATATAAATTTCAGTTTTTAGAATGAGGAGGGTTATTTTTAGCTCTATTAAAAGGAATAAACAGAGACAGAATGGAAAATAAAGTATATTTTTAAAAAAAGCCAAGGGTTGGGTTCACAATCTCCCCGGAACCTGGGTCCATTTTAAAACAGGCTTGTTATTTTTAATCGTCCGCTTCCTCAAGCCTCCTCCATTTTCCCATGTTAATCGCCTGAGACATCCCATTAGGAAGACTTGTTAAACATTGGTCAATGGCTGGGGGAGGTCCAGGAGCCACCCCTCACCCAGGAGGGCTCCAAAGATGGAAGCAAGAGTCAGCAATGCCCAACCTCTCCACATGAGCCCTGTGTGTCCAGGCTGGCTAGGAGCCCCTTGGCTCCCGGCACCGTGGCCACCAAAGTCAAGAGCGTGTGAACCAACTCCAGAAGCGTGCATGGAGAGTTTGAAACTCCAGCTGCAGTCCCATGAGAGCTTGCTTCTCAAATGCCAACTGTCAGAAAAAGTAGCTGCCGTCTTTCCTGAATCTTTTCCTTAGTACCTTCCTTCCAGGGGTACCCTGCCCCCCCCCCCCCCCTCCCCCCCCCCCCCCGCAAGGCCAGGGACCTGACCATGGTGGCCTTAGATGAAGGGTGCTCTCCTGCTAGGACTTGGTAAGATGGGTTCATTTGTTCCCTTTAACCTGTTTATTTTAACTGAAGACCCCCAGTGAGAAAGGGCCATGGCCTGGCCTCTTTGCTGCTGACCCCCCCCCCCGGACCCCTCCCCAGGGCACCCAGCGTGTGGCCAGTGAACAGCTAGATATCTGGATGACTACCTGACCCAGGCTCGTTCCTCATATGCAAATATATCCACATTAGCCAACATGCCAGACAGACGCCCAGAATCTGTGAATATCTTAGATTGCACATTGGGGGAAAACAGAATGACAGAATTGGCCATGACAATAAGCTGACCAGAGCTGGGAGATGGCCCTAGACTATGGGTGACCTAGTGTCATTGCAAGGTTCCTTGTGAGGAAAAGGAGGCAAGAAGGTCATAGACAGAAGGCAGAGATGGAGACAGAGCCAGTGGAGGGATATGCTTGCCTTGCAGATGGAAGAAAGCCTGCATGTCATAACTGTGTCCCTAGAGTAGGAAAGGATCAGAAAGTGACCCCCGAGCCAGATACACTTTGGCTTTAGCCCATGGGACCTCTAGAATGTGAGAGAACCTTGTATTGCTCTAAGTTACTAAGCATCTGGCAATTTGTTACAGTGCAACAGGCACTAGGAACTGGAAAAGCTACACTTGGAGGTTTCACAAGGGTACAGCAGGTATTTTGAGCACTGAGACTGTGTTGTCTCAGTGTAGACCTTCTTCCCAGGAACACAGCATGTCACATGTCAGATCCAGCCTCTATCCCTCAGAGCCTGGGTTACACCAAGGTCAGGGTTCCCCCCCAGCACACCTTGGCTGAGGCTTCTCCGAGAGCATTGTGCAGAATCAGCCTCCCAGACTCAGATGACCTTGAACCTTTATGTGGGGCCAGGGATCACTTCTTTTCCTCTCAGAGCTGGGATTGGGTCTGGCAGATGCAATGGCAAAGAATTCACAATGTTGGTTTTGGTTCTGTTCTGATTTGAAGTGGATGCTACATACTTAGACTGAGAGATGACCATGCAGGAAGAGCTCGGCTTATTTTAAGAAAAGTCAAATATTTAAACCATCACTACATGGCTTAAAATAATAAGAGTGCTCTGCTAATGAATTCACGTAGAACTCGATTTCCTAGAATCCATTCAGAAGTATGCCTGTGTCAGGCTGGGCTGTCGGGAAGTCAGTGGCTCAGTGTGGGATTGGACAGGGGCTCTGAGATGTGAGTGGGTCAGTGGGAGCCACCCATTCTAGTCTCTAAAGCTTGGATTGTAAATAACAAAACAAAACAAAACAAAAATGGGTCTGCTTGTGCACTCCTGTGATCCTAACACTTGGAGACTGGAACAAGAGGAACAGGAGTTCAAAGCTAGCCTGGTCTAAATAGTGAGGCTAGCTTGGGTTATACAAGAAGACTATTTAAAGACAAACAAGCAAATGCAAATCATACTAGCTTCAGGCACAGCTGGACCCAGAGGTCCAACATATTCAGAATTCCATCTGTGTCCTGCTCTGCCCTCTGCTGTCTTTGGGCTGGGTTTTACCCTCTGGAGGCAGCTCTTGGCCTCCACTATGACCAGTCCCAGACTGTAGAAAGCGCTGCCACAGGCCCCTTTGATGGAGTTCCATGGTTAGTGCTGATTATCTAGACATGTGTCTGTGGCCATCCCAAAAGAGATGATGGCAGCTTGGGCTGTGCTTGGCTGTAACTGACCAGAAGTAGAACCCGTGGGCACCTGGAGCAGTATGCTTTTTGTTTCTGAGATCTGGGGCCACAACTCGGCTGTGGGTTTTCAGGGACCATGAATCCCAGTACCCACATGATGGCTCACAACTGTCTATAACTTCAGTTCCAGGGGATCCAGCATCCTCTTCTGACCTTGTGGAGATCCTTCTGATCCTTCTGACCTTTGACCATTTTCTGACCTTTGACCATCAGGCATGCCCATGGTGCACAGTCATGCAGGCAAAACACTCATGTAACATAATAGTAAAATACTTTTTTTTAAGTCAGAGGGGAACTATTGAGCAGAGGAATCCCATGGCTAATGGAACCCACAGAGCCCAAACTTGCCATTCACTGGGGGGTACCACATCCTGCCAGGAGCTCTCAGAGCTCTGTCTACCTCTACCCTTGTCTACCTCTACCTGGCATCTTGTCTTGGATGATTACTCCATACAGAGTTCTAGGATCATCCAGCAGCCTGGATGGGCCTGGGGTTCACTGCCTAAGCTGACACCCTCAACAGAAGCACCACTGTCGCGGCCACCAGACTGTCCTGCGCTCCTGTGTAACTTGCTTCTCTGTCCACTTCTCTCAGGTTTGCTATACACAACAACTTAGTACACTGCCTGTAGCAGGCTCTCTGTAAATGACGTGTGGGCTCTGAAGTGGGACTCCATTTTCCACCCAGCATGCAACAGGCTGCAGCCTGTGAGCGTGGAAATATGGGGAAGGGGTATGGACAGAATCCTTGCCAAGTGTAGATGCTCCTGGGAACTCTGAACATGGGCATTTCCCCCAGTGAGAAATGTATGTGTCCTGGTGTTGCCTATGAGCTGACACTGTTAGCCACCCCACCCCTTCAACACTCTGTTAGGAACATCTTCATAGCCCAGTTGCCAGCACATCCTGAGAGCCCTAGTCTGGGTGGCATCGCTTGTGCATTTATGTAATTTTATGTCACCAGGGTTGGAAGCCTCTATATCTTTTATTCATATTCAAAATAATTGAGTTAAATATACTTGTGGACTTTTTTTTTAAAAAAGCATTTCTTTTATATTGCTCTGAAGAGAAACTATATCCAATGAGTGAACGTGGTTCAGTAGATGGAGTGTTCCCCTAGCGTGCTCAAAGCTCTGCGCATGCTAGTTCCACACCGGCACCACACAAACCAGGCATGGTGGTGCTGGCTGGCTATCTCAGCACTCAGGAGGTACAGACAAGGAGGAACAGGAGTTCAAAGTTATCCTCAGCTACACAGTGATTTTGAAACCAGCCTGGGCTACATGAGACCCTGTCTGTAAACAAACAAAAGCCCCAAAAGCAAGCAAAAGCACACTGACAGGGCTGTCACACATTAGCACCAATATTGATAACTGCCCACAAGTGGCAGAAGGTGCTGGAACACTAGCCTTGGTGACCATAACCTTGTGTCATCTTGTTTCCAGAATGACTGAGCTAGGATAGAAGGCAGGTGTGTGTCCTGGGCACAAGAGTGTGTGTGAGCATGTGCCTTGCTCATGTATGGGCAGAGGAGGTTCCAGAGCAGCCTTGGGTCCTCTGGGCTGGCCATGTCTTATGTAAAAGTTTTCAGTGGGATCCAGAGTATAACTAATATGTAAATCCTCACCTGGTGCAGTGGCTTCAGTAGAGGGTAAAGCTGACAAGGTCGTCCTTAGTGCCTGTTGGGTCTAGGTCTTCAGGAACTGGTGGCAGAGCCAGAAAGGAAGTGTAATGTGGGATTCTGGACCAGCTCAGGCAGAACCCTGATGGGCTGTTCTTCTGTAGCCTGGTCACCTCCACTTAGAGATGAGGACACTGAGACCAAGGGCACTTGAGTGGTGTGCCCAAGGCTACACAGATTCTGGGAGTAGTTCACACTGTTAAATGGGTCTCCAGTTCTACGCCACTGAATTGGATGAAGTGCCAAATTCACTCCCCAGTGAGACTCCTCCAGGCTCTTACAAGCTAGTTGTTTGGTCTCTAAAATGCCTCTTATCACTGTCTTCTTGGGAAGATACCTCACCCATTCCCCACATCAGCCTGTCAAAGTTCCCCAACTCAGACAGCAGGCCTTGCCACCACCACACTCCTTCTGCCTACACCCATCAAGTCTGTGAGTGTGTGGGGTGCCCAAGACTTGAGTGCTTGATGCCAACACCAGGAAGGGCTGGGTGAGTTTGAGGACTGGGAAGTGGGCTGTCAGAAGGGCGGTAGCCGTGGAAGAGATAGGCACAGATGCATGCCCTATGAGACGAAAAGGCTGGGGGGGGGGGGGGGGGGGGGGGGAGGTTGCAGGAGTTTGCTGGTCTCTGCTTTGGAGACTGATATGGAGGACAGTGGGAAGGAAGCAAGGCTAGAGGATAGCATGTGTAGAGCGGGCATGTGTCCGAGGCCATGAGTGTGAGGAGAAGTAGATGGATTGAGGTGTCTCCATAGAGACAGGGTGGGAGATGGGTGAGAGGCGTCTGGGTCTCCAGCTCTGGTTCAGAGTGGCTGGGTGACCCTGTGGGAAGAGCAGCACCAACTTCCAGCATGTTCTAGTACAAGGTCAGTTTGACCCAGTCAGTTTACACAGGTGTGGAGGAGGCTGCCTGCTGCCCTTCCAGCTGGGCAGATGGTGCATGGAGAGCAAGGGAGGAAGACGAAGACAGAAAAGATGAAGGGGGAAGGAAGAATGAGGGGGGAGACAGAGGGAGGACAGAGGGAGGGAGGAAAAGCCATTTCATTATTATATATCTGAAGTCTCTGTGCCTGGGGACCAAGGGCCGTGAGGAGAAACAATCTTGCTCCTTCCATACTCTTCTCTCCGTGTATCAGAGTGGCTGCTCCTCCAAGGGCACCCCGCATGACAGAGAAGGTCCCAGAAGTTTCCAGATATGGGCTTTGTGCATCTTTTGGATCCTCACTTGTGCTGCCTCACCCAATCCTTGGCACTTGCAAGGAACCCTGCTCACCCCATCTTCCTGAAGGGAACCTGAGTCAACTTCCCAGAGCACAGAAGGCACAGTGAGGATTGGCCCTAGCCAAGGTTTGTGGCTCATCTAAGACAGGGATCACAACTTGCATGATTCACTCTGCACCTCAGTTGGTGTCTGTTCTCCTGGGAGCACATGAAGGCAACTCTGCATTAGTGTCCTCCAGACTCCTGCCAAAGTCTTGAACACTGGAATGCTGGAGTCTTCTTGAGCCTAAGATGCCTGAGAGCAGAGGAATGTTCTCCTCTGTGCAGTCTCACACCTAGCCAAGACACATGGTAGATAGGTAGTCACCAGTGCATGCTAGATAAGCAGACAAGTGGGTGAGTGGGTGGATGGATGGATGGATGGATGAATGTATGGATGGATGGATGGATGGATGGATGGGTGGGTGGGTGGTGGATGGATGGATGAATTCATAGATGTGTGGCTAGGTGGAAAAGTTGTCAGGATGGATGCATGAATGCACACATGGATGAATAGATGGGCAAATGAATGGGATGGGTAGATGGGTGGGTCCATTTATGTGTACTGGAAGGTGGAAGCAGCCATGAGGTGTCTGCCTTGCAGGAGCTGTTATAGATCAGGGGCTGGTCTCTGTCTACAGAGATTTATGAAATGCAGCTGTGCTCATTTCTTGTGGCAGAACTGAGTCCTTGTCATGTGTGGATTGGCTTTGCAGGTGTGTGACTAAGCACAGTTGTGCGTGGTCCATGCTTAGAAGGTACCCCATAATCACTGTGACCACTGCCCTAGCAGAATTTCTTACTAGTCCTTTAACCAAGCATCTTACTCAGGGTCACCATTCCTGTGAAGAAACACCATGGCCAGTGCAACTTAGGGAGGAAAGGGTTTATGTTTATTTGGCTTATGTTTCACATCACTGTTCATCACTAAAGGAAGTCAGGACAGGAACTCAAGTGAGGCCATGAGAGGTGCTGCTTATTGGCTTGTTCCTTATGGCTCGCTCAGCCGGCTTTCTTATAGAACCCAGGACCACTAGCCCAGGGATGGCACCACCCACAATGGGCTGGGCCCTCCCCCATCCATTACTAATTAAGAAAATGCCCTCCAGGCTTGCCTATAATCTGATCTTATGCAGACATTTCTTTAACTGAAGCTCCCTCCTCTCATATGACTTTAGTTTGTGTCAGGTTGACATAAAATCTGCCAGCACACCAAGAACCTGCATCTTCACCTCATGGAGCTTCATCAATACCACAGTCTTTTCTGCCTACCCAGCCCACATCAATTTTACAGAAGATGCTGGCCAGTGTCTGCTCGGGGAAACTAGGCAGACATTTGACTCAGAACAGTTCAAGATAAAAAGGGTCACTTGCCACTTGGGAGGAGCAGCACAGAGTCTCAGGGACTCAAGGCAGGCTGGGGGTGAGGCAGAACACCACTTAGTGCTGAGGAAGTCAGCAGTTGTTACAGGCCTGGACCCAGCAATGTTCTGGAAACTTCCAGAAGAGACAACTGAGCAAAGTCTCCGAGGTCAGTCGGGATGCCACAGTGTAGGGAGGGAGAGCTGGCCTTTCTCCTGCTCTGTGCGATACAAAGTGGGTCCAGCCCAACATCAATTATTCATCGCAGAAGAGAGAGGAGCCGGTTCACATTGATTCTGCTTACCTTCCTGGCATGTGTTTCTGTGCTGGTCACAGCTGAGCTGATCTTCCCTGCAGACCTTGAGTGAAGTTTAAGATGCTGTTTGTGCAGACAAACAGAGGCCACATGTGACAGAGGTCAGGGGTGGGACCCTGAGAGGTTAGCAGGGAGCTGAGACCATCATCCTGAACCCCAGACTGTCTGAAACATCAGTGATCTCCCCAATGTGGGGGTGAGCTGGGGACGCAGGTGCTGCCGAGCCCAGGAACCACATAGCTGCAGTGGCCGGGTACTGCTGGAAATTTATCGCTTGGTAAATATTTGCTGAATCAACAAGAGATAGCTCTCTCTGCTTTTCAGAGAAATCTCCTCACCAAATCTCCCAGGCACACCTCACCCCACCTCCAGCCCAGCGGCTTGGTGAGGACCCTGAGGGAGCAAATGTCCTGGTCCAGGTCTGTAAGAGGCTGGGGTTCCCTATGTAGGTTTCCCATGGCTACCACAGCAGGACACCAGGAAGCTCAGAGTCAGGAGAAGAATCTGGGGTAGTCTGGCCTGCACCAGGGGTCTCCTCAATTATCTGCACCTTGCTGCAGATATATACCCTTGGGGTCCCAGAATCAAATGGCTACAAACTGGGCTGCCTGAAACAAGTTAAGTTCTCACAGTGAGGGGCCAAGGTGTTAGAGGCCCCATTGAAGCTCCTAAAGATCTTACATTCCTTGGCCTGTGGCCCCATTCCCCTCCCTCCCCCAGCTTCTGCCTCCTGTCACTAGGCATCTTTTCCTTGTCCCTGTGACTCTCCCTATGTATGTCTGTCATAAGGATAAGTTGTCATTTAGGCTAGGGCCACTTAGGGATGATCTCATCTTTATAAACCCTTCATTACTCAGCAGGGATCCCTTACTCCAACAGGTTCATACTCACAGGGCCTGGAAGTCAAGATGCAGGTATAGCTTTCAGGGGACACCAGTCAGCACACTGGTTAACAAGGCCCAGCTGATGGGACAAGATCAGACATGACAGAAGACTCTCCTTCATGGTCCAGTTCTTGTGCTTTGGCTTCATGTGACCTTTGGTGGGTCTCCCTTCTCTCCAGAAGCCAGAACCATATACCCAGGTGTCTAAACAATTATCGCCTGAGTCACTGGCAGTAATTGGGTTTCCTAGATGATGTGTTCAATGAGCCAGATACAGTGTCTGTGATCTAAGCTCTCAGAAAGCTGAGGCAGGAGGGTAGCCACAACTTCAAGGTCAGCCTGGTCTACTTAACACAACCCTGTCTTAAAACATAAAGTCCTGGGGCTGGGCAGTGGTGGCGCATGCCTTTAATCCCAGCACTCGGGAGGCAGAGGCAGGCGGATTTCTGAGTTCGAAGCCAGCCTGGTCTACAGAGTGAGTTCCAGGACAGCCAGGGCTACACAGAGAAACCCTGTCATGAAAAACCAAAAAAAAAAAAAAAAAATTAAATAAATAAAGTCCTGGGGATGTTGCAGAGTGCTTTATTTGGTATCCACATGCCACACAAAGCTGGGTAAGGTACATGTCTGTAATTCCAGTACTTGGGAGGTAGAGGCTGGTGGACCAGAAGTTCAAGGCTAGCCTGGACTACAGGAACTGAAGGTACAAGGCCAGGCCACAGATGGGCACAGCACTGTGAGCCTTTAAGCTCCTGGGTGCCTGGGTCTCTACATTTGGCTGCTGAGTCTTGGGGTTGAGAGCAAACCCTGGCCAGCAAGGGGCTCTCAGTGAAATGAGCAGGAAGCTTCAGCCTTCCCAGTCCTCCTTTCTCTATCAGTGGGGCAGGCGTGTGGAGAAAACTACCTTGGCTGTAGTCATTTCAGCAAAGATGGACTCAGAGTTTCCCATGTTTCTGACTGTTTGCCTGATTAACAGTTAAGGGTGCAGGTCTTACCTTGTCATTGCATCTATTTATGGCATAAGAGGGCTGTACATGCCACTGTGCTCATGTGGAGGCCAGTAGACAATTTGCAGACTCACAATCCACTGTGTGGGTCCCTGGGATCAAAGACAAGTCACCAGGCTTGGCTGCAAGTGCCTTCACTCACTGAACAACCTCTCCAGCCCTTTGGTTATTTTTTAAGCAAATGAGTGAGGCATTATTGGAGAAGAAAGTAATAACAACCCAGCTCCAACTGCAATAAAGTCACAATGTCAGGCACCAATCAAAAATTAGCAGGAAGTACTTGTCAGTGGTAACACTTGCCTTTGATACCTGCACTCAGGAGGCAGAGGCAGGCAGATCTCTGAGTTTGAGGCCAACCTGGTCTTCAAAGTGAATTCCAGGACAGTTAAGGCTACACAGAGAGACCCTGTCTCAAAAAAGCCAAAAACAAACAAAAATTAACAGGAAGCAAAGAAGTAAAAAAAAAAAAAAGTAACCTAAAACCAGAAGAAAAGCTGTCAAAAGAATTTAAGATGGCCACCATACACTCAAGAAGGTTGAAGAATTGTGAGCAGAGGAGAAAAATTGTTATAAAAAATCCAAAGGGAATTTCTACCTTGAAACCTGCACAGGGGGCAGGAGAGCCAGCTCAGTGGTTAAGAGCATTGGTTTCTTTTGACTCAGTTCCTAGTGTTCACCTGGCAGCTCACAGCCGTCTGTAATTCTGGTTCCTGGGGATCCAATGCCTTCTGTGGCCTCTGCAGACACCAGGCATGTACTTGGTGCATACACATACATGAAGGGAAAACACCCATAGGTGTATTTAAATGAACAAGATCTGCACAGAATGGGATTGACAACTCAAGAGGCATTGGAAAATAAAGTCAGAACTGCTGTTGACTAATGACTCCAATGTGGAGATTCTTCAAAGTCAAGCACAGAGAGGAGAAGCTCTGGGTAGGAGTCAAGGAGAGGGGCCTCTAATTTGCATGTTCTAGAAGCCCAAGAAATGGAAGTGAAGTGCAGAAATGCATTGTATAACCAATGAGCAAGAGTTGAACCTTGCCAGTGAGAACTATAAAGCCACAGATCAAAAAGATAGGCATAATTTAACATAAGAAAAATGATGTTAACACAAGACAAGCTAGTCAGTGCTGAAGAAGGGACTGAGGAAAAATCTGGAAAAGCAATGAGAAAGAAAGAGGCAAAGATGATCTAGGTAAGAAGAAAAAACATGGACTCAGAAGATTAGAAGCAGGAGGACCAGAAGTTCAAGGCCACCCTGGGGTACATGATGGGTGGTGGGTGAATGCCAGGTGTGGTAGTGCACACTTGTAATCTCAGCACTTGGGAGTTGTTGACAAGAGGACAACATCTGAGGCTATGTATCAAGCTCAAGGATAGCCTGGGCTACATGAGATCCCATCTCAATCATCATCATCATCGCCGCCATCATCATCATCATCATCATCATCATGACTGCAAAAAAAGAGAAACCAAGTCAGAAATCAATGAAAGAAACACAGAACCGGCCCACAGTTCCATAGTCAGTGAAAAGGTATTTATTAGGCAAAGTAAAAGGAAGGCTTCCCAAGAAACACAAAAGCTGAGCAAGGGATGACAGAGGAAGTTTTTCAGGCAAAGCAAAAGATTGTGACAGATGTACTTTGAGTCTATTTAAGAAGATGAAATACACAAGGCCAGAATGAATAAACAATAGTAAATATACGGATTAACACAAAGTATACTCTTGTTCTAAGATAAAAGATAACTAACCATAGCAGAAATTAGAATAGCCTATTATTAGAGTTATAACAAATATTGAAGTAAAATGTAAGAGCTAGAGAGATAACTCAGCACTTAAGTACTTATTGCTCTTACAGAGGACCAGGGTTCAATTCCCAGCACCCATATGGCATCTCACAGCCATCCCTAACTTTAGTTCCAGGGGATTCAACACCCTTCTCTTACCACAGACACTACACTCAGGTGCACGTATTTTTAAATAAAAAGCATTTTAAAACAATAAATCAGTAAGTATGGTAACGGAAAACACTAGAGGCAAAAATGGTAGCATCTTGCAGAAAGGTTTTCAAACTGCATGTGAAGTGGCATAATGTTATTTGGAAGTAGACTATCATAAGTTTAAAATGTATCTTGTAAACTGAAGAGCAACCACTAAATAAAAACAAAGTAACAGAACATTGCAACAATGAAGAGAAAATGGAATAGTCAGTGATATCCATTTAATACAAAGAAGCACACTGTACATAAACATATCAAAGCAGTAGCTTTATGCCCAACTTTATTAATGATTACATTAGGTGTAAATGGCCTACACTCTCCAACTAAAAGGCTCAGACTTTCAGTTTAAGAAAGAATCTAGACCCTGTTGTATGTTACGTACAAAAGGACAGAGGGGTCACCTTGAAGGTCTCAGGTGTAAAACAGTTTTGTAATAAAAATAAACAACAACGTAACAGCAGGTTGTCCCCCTACCTCCATAACCACTGCTGAGCTAGCTGTCTTTAGCTCTCTTTTTGCTCTTTATTTTTAGACATAATTTCAATAAGTTGGCCAGGCTGTCCTTGATCTCACATTGTAGGCTGACCTTGGACTTTAAATCCCACTGCCTCAGTCTCCCCAGTAGTTGAAATGATAGGCCTGTGCCCCAAGGCATGGATTAATATTCTTAAAAACTATTAAGGTCTTGATCTAGAGCAAAGAAACTCTAGATCCAGTGGGACAGGGCAATATACTGGAATGCTGGCTCTAAGACAGAATTGTGCACCTTGGAAGCCATTGTGCAATTGGAGCTATTGACAGTGTGACTACAGGCTGTAGATTTAATTACAATGTTTTCATGTATATCAAGTTCCTGATTCTGAGGACTTTACTAAGCTTATCTAAGAAAAGGTGTTTAATTATGAAAGATTATCCAGTGAAGAATTCCTCTCCAGCCCACACTCATCTGGATCAGGGGAAGAGTAACAGGAAGATACAGTCAAATACAGAGAGTGAGGCAGAGATGGAGGTATCTGAAGGTAGGAAGAGAACATAGAGATAAAGAAAAGAGGGTAAGAAAGAGGAAAATCTGGACTAAACCAGGCAGAGTATGTGTCAGCACGGAGTGAACTAAGTTGAGCCCATGCTCCCTTTCAGCTATCCTTGTAGCCTATTTGTGCCTAAAACTGTGCCAGTGTGCATAGTTTTATACAAGCAAGATG
Source organism: Rhynchomys soricoides (assembly GCA_019843965.1). Classification (NCBI taxonomy): domain Eukaryota; kingdom Metazoa; phylum Chordata; class Mammalia; order Rodentia; family Muridae; genus Rhynchomys; species Rhynchomys soricoides. Next base: position 1,807,842 of record JADRCH010000238.1, on the reverse strand, counting down.
GCGCCTACTTTATCCCAAGGGTGGTGAGATGTGGGCAGAGACCGGTGGGTCCCATGCATTCCCTGGCTAGCCAGTCTAGCGTTCTCAGTGAGATTTCAGGTCAATAAAAGGACCTATGTCTAAAACAAAAGGTGGAAGAAATCTGAGGAAGGGATGTCTTCTAACTTCTGCATATGTGTACATATATGTGTGTATACATTCCTGTACACACATGTTCTCAGGCACACAAAATTCATCAGTACCAAACTGCCCTCACTAAAGACATGGCATAAACATTTAAAAGCACAGTCCTGGGGCTGTGGAGACGGTTTAGTGGGTAAGAGCACTTGCTTTGCAAGCATGAGCATAGGAGTTCAAATCCCCAGCAGCCATGTTTAAAAGGGGGTCGCAGGGCATAGACACGAATTCCTGTAACTCCAGCACCAGGGAGACATAGCCAGGCAGATCTCAGGAGTGCACTGGTCAGCCAGCCTCGTCAAATGTGAGACCCTGTCTCAAAACCACAATGCAGAGAGTGATCAAGGAAGACACCTGAGAGCCTGTTCAAGCTACTAATCCATATGCAAGAACCTGCACGCTCAATGCATATGCCACACAATACTCACATATGTGCATGAGAGTGCATATAAGGCAACCCCAAAGCCTTCACACACACTAATGAGAAAGAGAAAAATGACTGGCACCAGGCCCATAACAAGAAAAGTTCAAAATGAGCCCAGTGTCTCCTATGGTCCCAGATGTAAGGCTTAGCAGGTCAGGCTAAAAGACTTAGGAGGCTTTTATGTGCCACCAAAGAGAAGAGGTACCCACGTGGAGTCCTGGTGAGATCTGAGAGAAGGAACAATACATTCAGCTAACTAAGGACAAGTCTGACTGGAGTCTGGAACTTAAAGGCATGTCAGTGCTGGCTCACGAATTCTGACAGCAGAGCCGGGAGATGCTAGCACAGGAGACTATGCAGAAACCCTGTCCACTCACTTCTGAAATCCAAAGCTATTGTAAAATCGAAGACTCATTGAAACTACATGCAGAATGATAACCACCACACACTGATACGCTTCAAGGGCACGAGAACAACAGAGGAGAGAGAATGGAGTTGTCTGGGTGCTCAGACCTTGAGGAGAAAGTGGACTGAATAACTCTTTGTCTTTGCTCTGTAGGTGTAGGTGATGGGAGGGAAGAAACCAAAGAGGGCTCCTCACCCAGCCTTGCACGTGGTCCTATCATCCCACCTGCTCAGAAAAGCTGAAGCAGAAGGATTGACTGGGTTGTGGAATGAACTTCAGGCCAGGCTGGACAACTTACTGAGGCCTTGCCTCAAAATGAAGAGTAAAGAGCTGGTGTGTAGCTCAGTGGTAAAACACTTGCCTAGCCATGCACAGGGCCCTGGGTTTAATCCCCAGTACTGTAATCATCAATCAAACCTTCTTTACTAACACTAACTTTTATGGGGTGGAGGGATGGCTCAGCCCTTAAGAGCACTGGTGGCTCTGCCAGAGGATGTGAGTTCAATTCCCAGCTACCAGATGGTGGCTCACAACCATCTATAATGTGATCTGATGCCCTCTCCTGGCATGCAGATAGAGTACTCATACATAAACAAATCTTTCTTTGTTTCTTTGTTTCTTTCTTTCTTTCTTTCTTTCTTTCTTTCTTTTTTTAAATAACTTTTAGGAGGCTGGAGAGATGGCTCTTGCATAGGACCCAAATTCAATTCCTAGCACCCACATGGTAGCTCACCACTACCCGAGCTCCAGGGGCTTTGATGCTCTCTTCTGGCCTCCACCAGTGACCACACATATGCACACATAAAGAAACACTTTAAATCTTTTTTAAAAAAGGACCTTACTTCCATTTTGTATCCTTGAAGAAGCTTGTCAGTTGAAAACAAAGCCAAAGGGGAACTTTCTATGCCTCTGTTTGCAGGGTACAGTTGCTTCTGTCCTTCATTCGCCATGACTTTCTGACAGGAGTTTGATCATAGAATAAAATTCTCACCATGATTTAAAGGGGAAAAAAAAAAAGACCCAGAAAAACAGGAGGAATGAAGGAGTCTCCTCAAGGGAGCATACCCATACCTAGGGCTAAGGAATCAGGCTTGGATTTTCCAATTTGGGATTTTCAGAGACGGGAATGAGAGAGGAGTTTTTAATCTCTGGGTCCCAGTTTTTCCAAACTCTGTCGTTTACAGGCAGTGTCTGGCTGGTCTGACACTTTTTGAAACAAATTGTATCTTTGCGAAACAAATGTTTTAAATACTGGTGAAGCCGGTTTCCTGATGCCTCCAGCTCACCCAGCTGTGCTCCTGCTGTGCTCACAGAGTTCCGTCAAAACCTAGGTGTCCAGATTAAAAATAAAGTAACTTTCCAAATATTTTGGTGAAAATAGAAACTTTCCGTTTCTATGGAATATTATTTTCGTCTTCCATCTGTACTCAGAAGTAAAACAAAATATTAAGGCTTAATTCCATTTTATTTCAACTGTTTAGCTTTGCCCCTGAATCTAAGATAAACATTTACCCAAAGTGAACCTGGTGGATTTGAATCTTTAAAACATAGTAAACATTTCCCTATGTAATAACCTCTCCCATTTCTATAAACTGTATCAATTTGTTAGCTGGTTTAGCTTCCTTTAAAGGTTGAATAAAGTTTGGCTCATATAGAAATTTTTATTAATAAGATCAGTTTATATTCCCACCCCAGTTTTGCTTTAAGGGCTGATTATAGATGCTGTGTCTGTGCTCGTTTGTGCCTTATCTAGGCTGAGAAGGGAGGGGATGTGCTTAGATGTAAGACTAAATGTTGGCTAGAAAACTGGCTCAGTCATTAAGAGTAGCTTGCTGCTTTTGCAGAGAACCCAAGTTCAGGTCTCAGTGCCCATACCAAATGGCTTACAACTGCATGTTATGCCCACCCTTTTCTGGCCTTTGAGGGCACCTGCACAGAGGTGGCACATATACACCATGCATAAAGATAACCTTTAAAAGTCCAGACCTTGCAATGTCCTGGGTTTCTCCATCTTTCTGCTTCTAAGGCAGAGGAGGCACGGACATGCAGTTCCTCTTCTGGCCACTAGGTGCTGTCTTGTGCATATGCAGCACCCCCACCCCCACCCCAAACACAAGGGACTATCTTGTGCTCATGTAGATCCCCTTCTGGCCACTAGTTACTGTCTTGTACACATTCAGCATCCCTCCAATCACTAAGTGCTGTCTTATGTATGTGCAGTACCCCCTCCAACCACTAAGTGATGTCTTGTACACATGCACTTCTCTTTCTGGTCACAAGGTGCTGTCTTGTGCACATGCAGTTCCCTTTCTGTCCACTAGGTGCTGTCTAGTGCACACAAGCACCCTGTCTAAGCAGGTGTGTGGCTCAGGAAACTATATCCCTGGGGGCCTCACCAGCACCTCAGAGAGTGGACAGACAGGATCCTGACCTGGTGTTTGCCAGGGGAAACAGGTTCTTCTTGAATGTCAAGGGCTCTACCTGGTCGCTCTGTGCTGCATGTGGGTTCTGTGGACACTTGGCCACGTGTGTTTTCTTCCCGATCCACAGCTGTTTGCTCCTGGCCATTGCCACCAATGACGCCTCTGACTGAGTTCTGGAGGCTTCTATGGGACTTGGCTGTAATGCCTGGCAGGAACAACCTATGGCTCATAGGAGTTCCCGAAGCTAGGCTTGGCAGGTAAGTGCAACAGTGTGCACCAGGGTTGGGTCCTGGATTCCTGCTGCCTACACTAGCTGCTGAGTCTGGTCCCCTGGCAGGGCTCTACCCATTGCACTTGGAAGACCAGGCTGTAAATGTGAACTTGACCCTTGATGATCAAGTGACCTTGTACAAGTGTCTAGGCTATGTCAAAAGTTGTCTTTTGTTTGTTTGTTTTTATTTTGAGACAAATTCTTACTCAGTAGCCCAGGCTGACCTTACACTCACAGCAATCCTCCTGCCTCAGCATTCCCAGGGCTTGGAGGACAGGTGTGAACCACCATGCCAACCTTAAAGTTGTCTCGAAAGACTGGGTGGATGGCTCAGTTGGTAAAGAGCTTTCTATACAAGTATAGGGGTCTAAGTACAATCCCAAGAACCCAGGTTGCCAGGTTGGGCAGTGTGTGCTTGTAATCTGAGAGACAGCCAGCCATAGCAAGACCCTGTCTCAATGCAGGAGGATCTCTGTGAGTTTGAGGCCAGCCTTGGGTACAGAGATAGTTCCAGGACAGCCAAAACTACACAAAGAAATCCTGTCTCAAAAAACAAATGAACAAAGCAAAACCCCAAAAATATAATAATCATTTATTAAGAGTTAGGGATATAGGGATGAGCAGATGGCTTAGTGAATAAAGGCACTTACTGCCAAGGCTGATGACCTGAGTTCAATCCCTGAGGCCCATATGGTGAGGAAAATTGTCCCCTCATCTTCATGCCCACACATAATAACTAACTAATTAAATTAATTAATTAATTAATAATTAGACAGACAGACAGGCAGGCAGACAGACAGACAGATTTCATCTCATGTACACAAAATTAAGGGAGAAAAACAGAAGAAGGATTTGGGTCAGTGGAGACTATTCTGTGTTTGGTCCCCAGAGCCACAAAGGAAATGACAATTAGGTTAATTAGGAGCCATTCCCCTCTCTCTATTCCAGAATTGTTTGTGAAAGACATTGTTATTTTTTCCTGAAATGTTTAGAAAATTTCATGCATGGATCCAGATGGATCTAGAGGGTTTTTTTCCCACATGGGAAGGGTGTTAATGAGAAATCAAGACTTACATTCTAAATATGGGCTAGCTGGATGGGTTATCTCTTCTTGGGAAACTTGAGGTGGGTTTTCTAGGACACAGCTTTCTTCTTGCTTTCTACATTGTTCACATGAGGTCTTCCCAGCAGCCCTAGCATCTCTGTAGGGTCTGTAGTAATGTCTGCGTCCTCCTTCTTGCTGTTGATCATTTGTTTTGTTTATTTACTTTCATGTTCTTTTTCTTTCTGTTCATGCATGTGTGCATGTGTATATATGTATAAGTGTGAGTGTGTGCACATGTGTACATGTGTATGTGGAGGGCAGAGGTTGATGTCGGGTGACTTCATCAATCAGTCTGAATCCATGTTTTGAGATAAGGTCTCTCACTGAACTCAGAATCCATTTATTGGTTAGACTGGCTGGCCAGGGAGCACCAGAGACTCACCTGTCTTTGAATCCATATTTTGAAACCAGGCCACAAATAACCCTACCGAGAACACAGAGCCTGTACCCCCCCACCCCCAGGTCTGTCCTCCCAAAGGCAGATCACAGCACACAGGGAGGCTCAATGGGGAGAAGCCTGAGGACAGCTGAGGTAGGGGACAGGTGTCTATGACACAGCTTGTATATGCTGGATCCTGGAAGCCCAGGTTAGCAAAGGAGAGTTAAAAGTGGACACAGCACCCTCACTAACTCATCAGTACACCAAGAGACATGCTATGCCTGAGTGGAGCCTTTCTGTCATAGGAAGTTGTATCTGTGTGTGCATGCATTTGTGTGTCTGGTTCATGTGTGTAAACCTGTGCATATGAGTGTGGGGTGGCTGCATATGCATGTGTGACCATGTGCATGTATGTGTGCATGTGTTTGGGTTGGTGTATGTGCTAGTGTGCATATGTGTATATGTGCATGTGTGCATATGTGTATATGTGCATGTGTGCATATGTGTATATGTGCATGTGTATACGTGAGTTTGTTCTCTCTCTCTCCCTGTGTGTGTGTGTGTGTGTGTGTGTGTGTGTGTGTAGCCAGAGGTCAGCTTCTGGTGTTGTTCCTCAGGAGCTGTCTACTTTATTTATTTATTTATTTATTTATTTATTTAGAGCCCCTGGGAATCCTCCTGGCTCTGCCTCCCACCACTGGGATCACAAGTACAGGTCACCATTCTAGCTTTTTATGTGGTTGTGTAAGTATTGGACCTGGAGCACCGGTCAAGTGCTCCATCCACCCAGTCCTCCAAGTTTTCCCTGTCTCTGGTCTCATAGAAGCTTTTATGCTACTGTCCTTTGCTCGCTTCATAGGCACTATCCCCATCCTTACAGCTGTTCCTTGCCTGACAGTGTCTCAACTTGGCTGACGTAACAAACTGCTGTGTGTGCATGAAGAGAACATGGGTTATGTACAGTGAGATGCTTTCTTGTAGTTCTACCTAGTACTGAGAGAGTTGTGTTAGATAAATGCCAAAACATGTCACCATGACAAAAGATTTTTGTTCATTCCTTTGGGTCTTTGTTTTGAATGTTTTGAAGTCTTTGTTGTGTTTGTTTGTTTGTTTTAAATAAGGGCTCAGTATGTTGTCCAAGCTGACCCTAACTGTGCTATCCTCCTGTCTCAGCCTTCCAAGTGCTGGATGACAGGCATGCACCATCATGCCTGACTTAAACTACTTAAAGTTTTACTTATGAGTTGTCAACTTCATTTTGGTGAAGTGGCAATATGAATCTGGTGGAGACCACGGTTTCAATTTGCCCTTTCTTAAAGTAGCCTTTGACTAGCCTCTGCTGTGGGCATCAATGAGCATAAACTATGGCTCCTCATCAGCTCAAGATCAGGAAGAACATAAGTGATTGAATGATGTGGTGAGGCCAGGAAGGCCCACACTAAGTAAATTTAATACATCTTCAACTTGGGATAATTCAGATACATAGTGAGTTTAAAATATACCTCCATGGAACTGGAGAGATGGCTCAGTGGTTAAGAGCACAGGCTGCTCTTGCAGGAGACCCAGATTAGATTCCCAGCACCCACATGGTGGTTTACAACTGTCAATGACCTCATTTCCAGAGGATCTAATTCCTTCTTCTGACCTCTGTGGATACTGCATACATGTGCTGCACATACATGGACACAGCCTAAACACTCATACATATAAAATAAAACTAAAGCAAAAATTAAAAGATCTAATACCACTATAAGTTGAAGAGTGTCTGGAAATATAACTTTAAATTATTTCTTTCTGCTAATTGTGTCTAGTAAATATTACTATTTTGGCATTAGTATGGTAGTCTAATTAATTTGATATTGGTATGCTTGCACCAACTTGATCTCATCTCTGTGGTGCATATACTTCTACCTTTTGGGTTCTGGTTGTCTGTAAGTGGTGAATAGCTCAGGCTTCTAAAAAGCTCCTGTAAAAATGTTGCCATTTAATTAGAATATCTAATCCATTTATATTTATTACAATCATTGCTATATCTAGGCTCATATTCCCTGTATTTTACATTTGTTTCCACATTTGGATCTATTTTTCTTTGAGAAAAAAGGGAAGAAAAGAAGGAAGAAGAAAACTAGCTTTTCTGATTCCTTTTGGACGAGTTGATTATTTTTAAACTACAATTTCTTTCCCACTAGCTGGCTAGTAACTGATGGTTGATCAAGAGGCTTTATATACATGCCTGGCTTCTTCATCCTTAAATGGAATTTTAACAACTTTTGGGCACTGCAAGAACTTTAAATGCAGTTGAATTCATTTGCCCCATGGTATTTGTGTGATTTTCTCTCATTAATTGTGCTTGCATTTTAGCCTCAACATCTCAAAGTAGCCTGTGAGTGTTCTCAGTGTTCAGATTTGCCCATGCACACTCCATTTTCTGGAGCTCATGTTAAACTTCTGCTTGGGATTCTGCTGTCCAGATCTTTGTGTGTGTGTGTGTGTGTGTGTGTGTGTAGGCATGCATGGACACTTGTATCCATGCATGAGCTAACAGTGGAGGACAGCTTGTGGGAATTGGTTTTCTCCTTCCACCACATGGGTTCCAGGGATCAAACTTGGGTTGTCAGGCTTGGTGGCAAGCACCTTTACTCACTGAACCCTTTTGTTGGCCCCTCAGTCATTTTAGGTCTAAACTCTCCCTTTCACATTCCTCTCAGTACTAGTGATGAGCTCTACCAGTTTGTTTGTCTGGAGGCTTCTTAATTTCACCTTCTGTAAATAGAGAAGCCTAGGTGAGCAGGTCTTTTCTTACAAAAATGTATAGTTACATGTTGCTTATGACTTGGTCAGTGAGCACACAGGACTGTGGTTCCCTGAGAACATGAGGTGAAGGCCTCATGTGATTGTGACTAAATCATTGTTTTCCTGTTGTGATAAGATATTGTGATAAAGCAACCTAAGTGAGAAAGGGCTTATTTGGCTCACAGTTCACAGTACAGCCCAGAAGAGCAGGAAGGGCGAAGCAGTGGAACACAAGGAAGTTTGCAATGTCACATCTACAGTCGGGAGACCATTGTGAATATATGCAAGAGCTCAGATTTTCCTCCCTCCTTTTTATTTAGTCCAGCCTTGGGAATGGTGCCATCCACAGTGGGCTGGTCTCCTGCCTCTACTAATACAAGATAACCCCCTGAGGAGTACCCAGAGGCCCCTCTTCCAGGTGATTCTGGATCTCATCAACTTGACAACTGAGATGAACTGTAACAATCACACAGCATCCTGTCTCTCCAAACACACGTGTCATGATGTGATCACCACCCTGTTATGTTTGGCTTCCATAACTTCTGGGGAACAGTCAGCAAAGTCGGTATCTTTCTCCTTGGCTGTGTCGAACCCTTTCCTCCTTGTTTGCATCTTCACCCAGGGTTAAAATTTAGATCTGACCTCACCACGATACACACAGAGACACACACACACACCTCAGACTCACAACACACACACACACCTCAGACTCACATTTTTGAACACTTGCTCTCCAGCGAGTGGCAGTGCTTTGGGAGGTGACAGACCAGTTAGCAGAGGTAAGAGAGCAATGTGAAGCTAGCCCAGAGGTTTTCAGCCTTCCTAGTGCTGCACCCCTTTAATACAGTTTCCCGTTGTGGTGACCCCAACCATAAACTTATTTTTGTTGCTACTTCGTAACTGTAATTGTGCTACTGTTATGAATCACAGTGTAAATATTTCTGGAGATAGAGGTTTTCCAAAGGGTTGCAACAGACAGGTTGAAACCCACTGGACTAGAGGGTCCTGATTCTAGCCCAGGGTGTCTCCTGATCCACTGTGACAAGCCTTGTCACACACACACACACACACTGCTCAGCAAGGGCCCTGCTGCCACCATCAGCACCACTGAAGCTTTGAGCTGGAGTAAGTCCTTCTTTCACAAGTTGCTTTAGTCAGATATTTTCTTCAGAATGGATGAACAAAGTTCCCGGTGCTTCTACCAGGCTGCACCACCGTATGCATCCTCTGGCTCCTCAGCTTCTCTGTCCAGGACTCCATGCAGCGTCATGGTGTCAAGTCTGCAGTTCTGAGTCATGTTCTTCATATCCCAGCAGTCCACTCTCCCTTCAGCAGGGTTAGCAGCTGGACATCCTGCCTCCCTGGTTTCCTGCCTTGCCTCCTGTTGGCCTGCAATTGCGTTCAGTGCTAACGCTCTCTCCCCAGCCATCTTCTGGCCAGTGGTTTCTTCCTATCTGTCCAGGCTGTTGTTGGCTCTGTCTCTCCCACCCTTAGTTTTGGTTTGAGAAGTCTGGTTCTGTTTGTAGAAGTGGCACTCCTCACAATGGGGTCTCCCCTCAGTCCCTTCTGTCCTTGTGATTGTTCGTCTTGATTCTTCACAATCTGGTGTGTTTTCATGTGATTGACTGATCTCGAGACAGGGTTTCTCCATAGCCCTGGCTAGCATGGAACTCGATATGCAGACCAGGCTAGCCTTGAACTCACAGAGATCTACCTGCCTCCGCCTCTGGAGTGCTGGGAAGGTGAAAGGGCATTCACCACCATGTCAGGTGTTTTGTTTTTTTTTTTTAAAGTTGTATCTTGTTACATGAAGAGAATGGGGAAGCCTGGGGTGATATTGGGCCTGACATTGTATTATGTCTGTAGTGAATGTGTAGGCAGTATAGGAAGAGGCTCCCCTACTGAGGCCTGGTACCTAGTGGCCAGAGTGATTGTTTTTTTCTTAAAGATAAGCTCAAATTCGTGTTAATGGAGCTCTTACCAAGGGGTCAGGACCTTGTGCTGGGAAGGGAGCCGTCTGTCTGGTGCTCTGGGTGTCCACTTACATGATAAGGGGGAGACTAGGTCCTAAGAGCTGCAGCAATCTGTGGAATCAGGGCTCTGACCCCACCCACCCATGTCTCCCCTGTCTCTGCGGCCTTTGTTCTGAAGAAACACAACCTGGCTGTGCCTGCCACTTTGTCTTTGTCTGTTTTGCTCATTTTATTAAGGTCCTATCCCAGTCCCCATCAGCACCAGGTGACATGAGAGGATCCTGCAGGTGTAGCCAGGTGGCTTCTTGTTCTCACTTTCAGTCCTCGGTGCGTCCTGTCTGAGTGCTGGTCTCTTATTTCATACTTTTTCTTTGATCTGAAGAGAAGATCTTTCAATGCTTTGGAAGTAAGCAGGGGCAGACTCAGGGAACCTCCCACGGCATTCTCTCCCAGCACACCGTGGTTGTTTTGTGTTCAAAGTTGAGCCTGGCTGCAGAGGTTCTCTGGCCTTCCCCAGTGGGGGGGTGGGGGTGGGTGGGGTGGGGAATGGGGATGGACCCAGCTCTTCCCTGCCCAGCACAACCTAGGGCTGACTCTGGGGACTGGAGTGCAGTGCAAAGTATCAGGTCTGTCTGAAGGAGGGGGTCTGGAGGACTTTGCCCTTGGAACAGAGGCTATGGGCCATCAGCCAGCCCCCTGCCTCTGCACAGTACATACCAGGAAGAGTCTGGTCCATACTCCCCCACTCTCCTTCCTCTGGTTCCCCAGGAACCAGATTCTTATCTGAAAAGCTGCCTTCTCAGGCCCCCGGCTACCCCTGGTGAATCTCAGCTTAACTCTTCTCTTCTTTATCTCTCTGCTGTACTGGAAAGAGCTTTCAGACAAGTGAGCATTAGGTGGTCCTGAGGCACCTGTCCTCAGTCAGACAGGTGTCACCCCCCCACCCCCCATCCATAGTGCAGTTGCCTCCAGGGGCAGGGCAATGGGCAGGGAAGGGCTGGGCCAGGCCAGGCTAGCAGGACAGAAAGGACTTCTTTGTTCCTAGTCTCCAATCTTCTTCCTTCTTCCCTTTTCCTTTTGCTTTGCTGTGGGAATTTCTTCCTTTTCTTCACTTCCTCCATCCCAAGATGTCTGTGGACCTGATGTGATGGCATGGCTGAAAAAGGAAAGTCATTTACACTTGAGTATAAATTACATCAAGACAGCCCATTCTCAGAAAGTTTGTTATCTAGGTCTCAGTGGGGAATGAAAAACTCTGGACTACATTACAGATGTTTTGGTATAACAGGAAGAGATGGAGGAGGCTGATCTTGGGAAGGAACTTCCAGAGCTCTGGCAGTTGTGCTGCCCCGAGTCCTGGCTTGGTTTGCTCACAGTTCATGTTCCAGTGCAAGGATTTTGAAAACACAAGGCTGAGACTTGGAACCTGGCCAAAGGCTGGGAGTGGAGGGAGCTGGGCCTGCTGGGCTGGACAAGGCAGAGGAGCATTCTAGGAGACCCCACTAAATCTTTCCTTGTTTTTTCTTCTTCCTCCTGGAGGAGAAATCCATGTGGCCCCAAGCAATTGTGGAGAGTGTGCAAAACAGGCAGAGCTGTCTTCTGACTCTTCAAAGCCACATTGGAGTGATTCCAGAAAGACATCTGCCTTGTGCACTGAGGACACACAGCCAGAGAACAGGGTTGCTGATGCCCAGAGATTGCTGGGAACAGTGGGGGGTAAGCGGAAAAGGCTAGGGGGCTGCAGACATAGGCATGCTTTGGCTGTTCCCAGGGCCTCTCATTCTCCCCCTCCACCAGAAAGAGAGCTCTGCCTCTCATCTCTGACAGACTTTGTTTTGTGTGTGTGTGTGTGTGTGCACATCTATATGTGCATACATTTGTGTAAGTAAGCATACATGCACACTCCTGAATATGAAGGTCACAGGTCAACCTTGTGTGTCATTTCCCAAGAGCCACCTGTCTTTTTTTTTTTTTTTTGTGCTAGTCTTTCATTGAAACCAAATACAAGTCCAGCAAGTCCCACAGCTCTACTTGTGTCCACTTCCTGTGATTACAATATCAAATCACCATGCCCAATTTTTTATGTGGTGCTGAGGATCAAACTCATGTCCTGATTACCAGATGAGCCATCTGCCCAGCCCTTCAGACAATCCTTCAGTTCATGCAAAAACAGTGTTTCCCTCCTTTCTCCCTGAGCCTTGTACCATGAGCCTAAGAAGAGCTCTTGGCAGTGGGTCAGCGTGGGAAACTGCCATTCCCACCTTCTAGACTGTGCTACATGCTCTTAGATGATGCCTGTCTGCTCTAAACATACATCAGCATTCAGGGCAGGCTTGGCATGTGGGCTGTGGGCCCTGGAATCTTGGAAAGTTGCTTAGCAACAGTTGTCAAAGGTGAGCACAACATAGCTTGCTAACCTGGTCCCCACTGCCTTGGTCCTGACCATCCCCATAGCCCTGATCCCTATGTCCCTAGTCTATATGGCCCTGGTCCACACTCTTTGTTCTGGTCCACACTTTGCTGATCTATACCACCCTGGCCCATACCTCCCTGGTCCACACACTATCTTGGCCCACACCTCCCTGGTCCACACACTGTATTGGTCCATACTGCCTTGTTCTTCACTGTCCCACCTACTGTGTACTTGCCTCTTCCAGGTCTTGCCCCATAAAGCATGAGTGTCTGAATACCCATTGTCTTGGTTCCCAGTGACACTACAAGGTTCCACTGAGAAACCCTCTGCAGACTTCAGAGTCATGCTGACCTTCCCTTATCTTGCCTGCACACTCCACAGCCTGTCCCTCAGTCTCGAAGCTGCCTAGGCCCCTGCTGGGGCCTATAGCCATCTCTTTTCCTCTATTCACAATGGCTGCATACAATAAGGATTTAATAGGTACATTGACTGCCCCTCAGAGGACTATGCTTTTTCTCTCAGAAAGAACAGTCCACTCCCTCCAAGGCTAGGGAAGGCCACTGGGCTGGCTGACCATGATCTGGGTATGGCAGCTGCCACCAGCAGCCCCCATGGCTCTCTGAAAATGTCAAGACAAGCCAGCCTGCCTTGGGGAGAATTCCACTGGCTTGGAGCTGTTGGGTGGTTTGTGGACAGATGGCGTTCAGCAGCTGGGCTTTGGTCATGAAGCACTGTGATCTGTACTCTCCTTGTCTTTGCTTGCTTTACTTTAAGACAGGGTCTCAGTAAGTTGTCCAGGCTAGCCTCTAACTCACTGCATAGCACAGGCAGGCCTAGGGCTTTCTATTCTCTGCCTCAGCACTTGAGGTCTGGGAAGCACACCTGGCTAGCCTCCCACAGACATTTTACATAAGGCTAGACACAGTTGGAACTTAAGCAGAGGTTCCAGGGAAGACAAGAAAGGGCTTTACTCTCCTGGACCTGAGGAACACTGGTAGGCTTGGCAATAAGCTTCAGGCTCATGGGAGGGACCAGGAGGGCTCTACATGGCACAAAGAGACTGAAGCCTCAGACATGACGTTGGAGGAAAGTTAAATAGCTTCTCAGGTCCATTTATAAAGTGGATGGGACTTTGGCTTCAAGGCTTGAGACCCCTGAGTGAATGTATAAATAAGAGAGAGAGACAGAGACAGAGAGACAGAGAGACAGAGAGAGAGAGAGAGAGAGAGAGAGAGAGAGAGAGAAAGAATGAGAATGAGTCAGGAGCTCAGATTTAACTAAGACACCCATCCCGTGAGTGATAGTTGTTGGCAGAATGGATACCCCCCCCCAGACCTGTGACACCTTTCTGTGGGCCCACTCCACCCTGACTCCCACCCAAGTTGAGTGGCTAGATGAGACCTTGCAGTCCATGCTGGGTCAGGGAGTCTGCACCAATCCCTACCCTGATATGGAGGCAAGATAGCCAGTGGTGTGTGCACTGGAGCTACCTGGAAGTGTCTACATCCTACATGGGCCTTGAACTTCTGCAGCTGGGCCAACAGTTAGGCTTTGTAATGAAAGAACTCTCTGTCAACAGATGTCAGGGATGCTCCTGCAGCCAGCCTCTAGGCAAAGGTGGCTTTCTTACATCCGTGTGGCCTAGATTAAAATCTGATTAATTAATAAGAGGCCCCCAAATATGCCCACAGGCCATGCAAAAGGGCAGATCTGAATCAGATGCCTTCGCTCTAATGAGCTGAACAACCTCAGCTGAGTTCACAGCCGAAACCTTAGGAAACCTAGAACCATGAAGAACAGACTAGAAAGCCACACATCTAGTCTCCTTTGAACAATCAGAAAAGGGTACCAGCTGAGGTGGTTTCTGGCCATACATGGCCTGTGTAGTCCCAGGAAACATGGCTTTCTAAACCAAGAAGCTCAGAAAGTGTGAAACAGCCAGTACATTTGCAATCTGTAAGAAAAAAAAAAAAAAAAAGATTCTGTTAATGAGTGCTTGTTGATGACAGGTTGAAATTTAATTTTTTTTTAATCTAATGGGCTGCATGAAATGAGTCGTTCCTTTAACCTGTTTATTTTCACTCCACTAATGTGATTGCCAGAGTATCGGAAAGCAGGACTTGTCATGGTCCTGTTGGGAAGCACAGGCCCAGGAACTGACTCCTCTATGTTCAGAATGTTCTGTCAAGAGAGTGAGGTCCTTGGTACTTAGAGGTTCTGATGCCCTGACATTGGGTGGGAAGGGCTCATGGCCTTGTCAGTGGGAACCCAGGCTCATCCTGGAGTCCTGCTCCTGCATCATGAGGTCAGCGCCCATGGAAGGACAGGACAGGCTAGAGAGCAGCTGTTCTATCTATCTGGAGAGGAAGCCTAGAATCTATCATTGAGGCTCTGGGGGTGACCTGGCTGGAGTCTGAGGCATCTGTGTTCGTGATGGTGAAATTCACTATACTGCCCAGGGCAGGGCTTCTGATGTCACTGTGTCACCACAATGGAGATCTATCCTATCATGGAGAGAGAGGGTAATTCTGGCCCTGAACCTTTCATGGCTCCTCCCTTGCAAGGCCCCAGGAGGGGCAGGGGTGTGAATCTACTCACAGACAGCCACAATCAGGGTAAGACCACAAGTTAATATTTGTAAAGAGCTCAGCTTAGGGCCAGCTCGAATAAGGCAGCTTGTTAAATAAATAAGCACAAATGGAGAAATCACACAGGGTGCCAAACACTAGCTCACAGAATGCCTGTGACCAGGCCTGCTGGGGCAGCAGCCAGCCCAGGCGCCTGGGAAGAGGGAGCCAGGGCTGGTGGAGCTGAGCTGAGTCAGTGTCCCCAGACCCACAAGAAAGGCTTCTGGGAGGAGGCCACAGGAGGCTGGCAAGTCCTAGTCTAGCCTGGGCATGTTTTCAAAGTTGTGTGTGTGTGTGTGTGTGTGTGTGTGTGTGTGTGTGTGTGTGTGAGAGAGAGAGAGAGAGAGAGTTCCCAAGGATCTGAATGAGCCAGACACAGAAGAGGCTGGACCTTCCCCTGAAGCTGACAGTCCCATAGAGTCTGCAGGCTCCGCAGGAACCACATGATCTCCTCACACTGGGAATCCCCTCATACTGGGCACCCAGCTTTGGCTGCATTCCAGGGCTGGTGGTTCTGGCACCTGGGCAGCTCTGCTGGTCGCTGATGTCATGAGAGGGAAGGAAATGATTGACATCCCATCTCCGTTAGCAACAGTCTCCTCCAGATCTTTCTGTACTTAAGTTACTTTCAGCAGGCCGTGTCATCGACTTTGTCTGGGTCTGTTTAGTCCTTCCATGAGATACCACCAGCCCTGACTCAGCCCTGGGAAAAGTGTGGCTCACTTTTCCCTTGTTCCTGTCCCTCCCCTCAGGCTGCTGTGAGTCACCAGCAAGTCTTAAGACCCCCCTTCTTTTCTCTTCCTTTCTTTCTTTCGTCTTTCTTTTCTTTTTGAACATTTATTTATTCAGTACAGTGATTCTTGACTTGTGACTCAGAACCCTTCCATGGGGGTCACATATCAGATATCCTGCATATCAGATATTATGATTCATAACAGTAGCCAAATTACAGTTATGAAGTAGCAATGAAATAATGTTATGGTTGAGGGTCACCACAACATGAGGAACTGTATTAAAGGGTCGCAGCATTAGGAAGGTTGAGAACCACTGATTGTGTGTGTGTGTGTGTGTGTGTGTGTGTGTGTGCGCGCGCGCGCGCGCTGCGCACGTGCATGTGGAGGTCAGAGGACAATTTGTAGTAGTCAGTTCTCTTCTTCCAGCTTGTGGGTCTCTGGATTGAACTTAATCAGCCGGCCTAACTGCAAGTGGTCGTACCTGCCTAGTCATCATGCTGGCCCAAAGAATTTCCTTTGTTAAATAGAATTGTAAGGTAGATTTTTTTTTTAACTGCAGTGGTCTAGGTTTAAGAAAGAGGCCTGGAGAGATGGCTCAGTGGTTAAGAACTCTTCCTGCTCTTACGGAAGAGCTGAGTGAGTTCTGTCCTAGCACCCACACTAGGCAGCTCACAACCTCCTATGTCTTGGACCAGGTTGATCCAATGCCCTTTTCTGGACTCAGTGGACAACTGCACTTATGTGCACACATTTATACATAGACACCCACATACATATAAAAATAAAATAATTCTTCAGATTTGAGGATGAAAAGGAAGTTTAACAAGTTAAACTCTGGGCCACACACATGCTGGTGAGTTTTTATGGTTCTGAAACAGATTCTCATGTATCCCAGGCTGCCCTCCAACTCCCTATGTATAACCTTGAACTCTGATCCTTGGCCTCTATCTCCTCTCTCTCTCTCTCTCTCTCTCTCTCTCTGTACAGTACTGGGGCTGGAATTCAGGACTTTGGCATGTTGTGTAAACTCTCGACCAACAGCCTCATTCCCACCCTTAGGTGCCTCTTAATGCAGAACTCTACAGAGAGGAGAGGCTGTCTGACCAGCCTCCAACACCTGCACCTGTGTACACACAGGACTCTCGGCAGGGGTCAGCAGACCCTGGTGGGAACCAGCTTTACTCCCCTGCCTAAACTTTAAGCCAAGTGCATTGGCTATCAGGCCAGTAACACATGTGGTCTGCCCAGCAAGAGTGACCTCAGAACACTGACCAACCTGAGGGCATCTCAGGGATGTCTAACAAGGTCTTGAGAGAGGAACCTACAGGAGGAAGTGCTACTGGCTTCTAGGGGTAGAGGGGACCAAAGACATAAGATGGCCCTGGGGTCAAAGAATGGTTCCATCCCAAATGTCATGGGGGGGGGGTGTTTTAGTTATCTTTGCATCCTTGTTACCAAATTACCTGAGAACAATTTAAAGGGACAGGCTGTTTATTTGGACTAACCACATCAGAGGTGTCCATCATGTTGGGCAGGGTGTGGTTGAGCAGGAGGGCTCATATCACATCAGACAAAGTGCAAAATAAGCATCTGTGAAGGGGCTAAGGCCAGGTCCAACCCCAAGGACATCCCCCCATGGCCTACTCCTTCCATCTAGGCCCAGCCTCCTACCTCCCACCATCTCCTAGTCACTCTATCAGATTATGAACCCATCAAGCTATCGATTCACTGATTAGGTCTAAACCTTCAGGATCCAATGTCTCTGGAAGTGCTTTTTCCAAAGTCTGGAAATGTAACTTTTCCTGGAGAGATGTGAGCAAATGCCCATTAACCCTAGATAGAGCACTGGCAACACACCAAAGAAACTACCAGTGTCTAGCTCAGTAGACTAGTAAGCTTGTTGGGGTTATTTGGAGGACTATATGTGTGGAGATACTTAAATAAGAGCATGGTGACTCAAAGGAGGCTGCATCATTGAAAATTCCACCACAGCATGAATGACATCTCAGGAGGCAGCATCCCCAGAGCTCCTGTATGATTTGCATGCAAATACCTAAGCCTGTGGAGGAGTCACCGCTCCCCAGCCACTGTTCTGCTTATATAACTCTGGTGAAGGACCTTGTGAGTCCTGTAAATTTTAGGATCTTCCTAAGTCTCGTGAGTTTCCTTTACTTTCTGAGTCTTTAAGGAACTCCTGGAGAAGAAATGTTTCAATTGAGAAAATATAGCTATATTGTAACCACCTCACAGAGACATCTAAGAGTATATTCTACAAAAAAAGCAGAGACTGAGGCAAGGTGAGACCTTGCAATCAGTTACAAGTAGTTGGGTTTTTGTTTGAGCCTAGGGTCTTTGTGACCAAGCATCATTTCTCTCTGGTGCAGAAGTCCTCTTTGTGTCTGACTTTGTAAAAAGTTCATTGCTCCTCTCTCTGAGCTGCAGATGGTTATGTGCTCAGACCTGTGGTGCAGGGAAGGACAGAGGGCAAGAAACTCCTTCTGTGTAGGCAAAGCCAAGAAGGCCAAGACAAAATGCCATAGGAAAGGCTTCCCTCCAAGCCTTGCACAAGGCAGGTCCTCTCTTCCCTCCTATCACTTCCTGATCACCCCCTACACACACACACACACCCCCGACACACACACACAGGACTAGAAATGTCAGCAAAGACACAGGTGTCTGTTAGTTCCTGGCATCAAACACCAGTCAGAGTGATTCAGGAAGGCAAGAGTCCCATCAGAAAGAGCACCCTGCAGCCAGCCAGGAAGGCCATAATTACTAATTAATGAGGGGATTAGTCTCAATGACAGAAGCTGGCCTTTGGGGTCGGGTGTGATGAAATCTGCTTCAGTCTGAAATGGACAAGGCCTGTTTCTACTTTGCTACTCCAAAGGGAGACAGTCCCCCTAGTTGGTTTAATTCTTTGGTGGTGGTGGTGGTGGTGGTGGTTATGGTGGTGGTCCACAAGATTTCAAGACCCAAGAACTCTGGTCCTGGGCTGTGCAGACCTAGGGACAGCATGTGTCCTGTAGTAGCTACTTATCTCATTGTTCTGATAAAATACAACTTAAAGGAGGAAGGATTTCTCTGGTTCACGGTTTGAGGGCACAGTCCATCATGGGAAGGCACATAGGCAGGAACACGAGGGTGGTCATGCTCTATTCACAGTCAGGAAGCAGGGAGATGAAAATGGGTGCCCCACTTGCTCTCTCCTTTCATTCACTTTGGGACCCCAGCCCATGGAATGGTGTCCCCCACAAGCAAACACGTCTTCCCACCTCAGGTAACTCAGTCTAAGCTCCGTCCCATGAATGCTCAGCAGTCTGTCTCCTGGGTGATTCTAGAACCTATCAAGTTGGTGGCCAGCATCAGCCATCTCAGGATTCTTTCCAGCCCATCCATCTCCTAGACTCACACTGTGTGGAGGCCATTCCAAGTCCTCTGCGCCCTTGCTGGGTCATCCCTGAAGACTTGGAGAGGGAGTAACCAGAAGAAGCAGAGAGTGGAAAAGGAGACATTGCAGTCTTCCAAGCAAGCAGGTGTCAACCCCTGGCCAAGGCAGAGCACAGAACCAGGCCAAACCCTAAAAGAAGAGCCTCAGCTCAGCTTCCTACACCATGGCTGGGTGCTGTCTGGGGAGAAGACAGACAGCTGCCATGTCTAGAGATGGTCCCCCACCTGGCAGCTTCCAGGGGCTTTGGGAACAAGGCAAGGAGGCCACATCTGCCCTAGAACCCCCTCAGGGTTAGAGGAAAAATGTCACTTCCCAGACATGTGAGAACACCAGAGCTTCTTGTCATACATGCAAATACATACATGCACACTTATACATGTACACACATGTACTCACACACATACACACATGCACCCTTACACACATACACACATGTACTCACACACAAACACACATGCACACGCATCCTCACACATAAACGTATACACCTGCACACACATGTACTCACACATATGCACATACACATGCACACACGTGTGTGCACATTTTGGTTTTAGCATAGCACTAAAGTTCCACTGAGTATATCACACACACTAAGTATTCTACAACTGGGTCACATCCCTGGCCCTGATCAATTATATTTTTTTCTTTTAAAAGTCATACTTAGTTGGATCCCGGGCGATCCCTGACACCTGAACATAAATTTAGGAGGGGGTGTGTTCTGGTTACACAATGCCAGCTGTTTATCAACAGCAGTATGAAGTTATACAATCCTGTGTGTGACTGTATGGCTTTCCAGCCCAGTCTGCTGGCACAGTGGAGGGTGGTAGGGGAGGAGAGCTGTTTGCTGCTAGGACTTGGCCAACTTAATGCATTTCTTAAATCCCA
This sequence comes from Rhynchomys soricoides, assembly GCA_019843965.1. NCBI lineage: Eukaryota > Metazoa > Chordata > Mammalia > Rodentia > Muridae > Rhynchomys > Rhynchomys soricoides. The sequence continues at coordinate 1,787,778 of JADRCH010000238.1, read as the reverse complement.
CTTTAAGGGCCCTTGGCACTTATGGGAGTGGGTAGCTCAAGGACCCAGTAACCTTTTCAAAACCTCTCCGAGTTCAAAGACTTAGACTAAATGGGGGCATATGACTAGCAGAAAAGGGGTAGTCAAGACAGTGACAAGATGGCAGTCACATGGCTAACCGCACACAGCAAGGGAAGGTCTCCGTGATCACAACAGAGACCAATCTGTGAGCCTGAGATTTGCTGCTTGGCTCCTTGAATTGGGAGTCTGGAGCTGCAGCCCAACACCTCCTGTCTCTCTCTCCTGCCCGTTCACCTCTGTAGATACCTCCTGGGAATCACCAGAGGCTGTGTTGATGTTGGTGATTTTTTTGTGGTGACTTCTGAGGGCCTTGAATTGTTGCCATGCAGCTGCAGGACCAGCTGGTGGGAGTGTTAGCTGTGGAAAGCTGGTAGTCCACCAGACAAGGTTCTGAGTGCAAGTACTGCAGCGGAGATTCTGACAGGGTCTAAGGACAATGAGAGAGGAGGCTGGAGCGCCCAGGAGGGTGTCCTGGGGGACAAGCACTCTGATGCCCAGCAGAGAGGTAGAGGAAAGAGAGGCCACTCTGCAAGGCAGGCGGCAAGTGTGGCCCCTGCAGAGACTCAAACAGTACAGCAGCTGCTCCTGGAACCTGACTCCTCCTCCCTCCCTCTTCCTCCTCCTCTTCCTCCTCCTTTTTCTCCTTCTCCTCCTCCTCTCCCTCCTTCTCCTCCTCCTTCTCTTCCTCCAGAAGGGAGACTTAAAAAACACCTACTGTGTGCAGGGACCCTGCTTGGTCCTGGAGTGAGGGGGCTGAAAGCACTGTCTTCAGCCACTGTAGGAGATGCAGCTGCCCTGGAGGGTCAGGTCAGGGTGCTCTGCAGCCTCTTAAATCCTTAAGAGAAAACGTAACAAAACCCCACCAACCAACCAACCGGGAAGCATTCTCACCTGGCAGGCGGGAGTTCTTAGCTGACATCCACTCTCTCTCCCCTGTATAGGAGATTGTTTAAAAGCTCATAGGTGGGGGCTACAGTTCTTGGGAGACGATGGTGGGGGAGGAGGTCTACAAAGGAATGGGCACCTAGAGAGGCTCAGGAGGGGTCCCAGGTGAGGGCCTTGTGGTTAATTGTCACCTCCTTAAAGAGGAGACAGCAAAGTTAGCTCCAGGGCCTTTTTATTTTAGGTGTGGTCTGGGGCACTTTCCCTTCGAATAAGAATCCTTTCCACCCTTAAAATTTAAAAAACAAAACAAAACTCTAAACGGGCTCTGACCCCGGGTAAAAATAAAACTCGGAATCCTTTCTTCCTGTGTTTAAATTTTTACGGAAAATCTGACCCGCGTGGCCGCCGCCCCTGCGCTTATATCTTTAAGGCGGAGCCGGCGCGCGGCCAAGTTCACGGCGCGCGGGCGCCCTCGGGACGGGCCAGGTGGCGGCAGCGCCCGGGAGGTCGCGAGGGAGGAGGGAGCGGCCACGTCCCGTCCGCGCCAGGCCAGCACCGCTTCTCCGTTGCAGACGCCACCGAGGCCGTGGATGGGGAGCGCGAGGCCATCATGAGGGTTCCCGAGAAGTACTCGACGCTCCCGGCGGAGGACCGCAGTGTCCACATCGTGAACATCTGCGCCATCGAGGACCTGAGCTACCTGCCGTCCGAGGGCACGGTGAGTTCGGGTGCGGCCACGGGCGACCTCTCCACAGCGCGCCATGCTTTGGGGGTTCCCACCCACGCCCATGCGGCCCGGGAACGCGCTGCTGCCGAGACCAAGTGCACGCGACCAGCTATACTCCGTGCGTCCTCCCACTCGCGGAACGCAGCGCCCGGGGTCCCCAGAGTATCACTAGGGTCTTTGCAGAGCCCGGCCCAGGGTTTGCAGCGTCCCTAAGGTCCCCCTCAATGTTCTGCCCAGGGTCCCCAGAGTGTTCCTGGGGTCTCTGCAGCGCATTGCCAAGGGTCTATAGAGTGTTCTGAGGTCTCTAGTGTCCTCGAAGTCACCGCAGCGCCGGACCTGAGATTTACAGAGTGTCCCCGAAGTCCCCAAAGTGTCCCTGAGATCTTCACAGCACACTGGGGTCCCCAGAATGTACACAGCGCCCAACTCGGGGTTTGCAGTGGCCCCGGGTCCCAAAATTGTCCTTCGACGTCTTTGTTGTTCCTGGGGTCCCTAGAGTGTCCCAGGGTCCCCACAGTGCCCGGTCCGGGGTTCCCAGTCTCCTGAGCATACAGCCCAAGCCTAAATGAGACTCTCCTTTCCAGGCACTTCGCCAGGAGCAGCAGGATGGGTGGGAGAAGGAGTCGAGGGTAAGGATCAGGTGGCCACCAGGGTGAGTGAGACCACTGTGCTGCCACCCGGTGGGGCTCGAGTCCTGAGACTCCACCTGCCTGCAGTGCTTAAGTCTCCAGCCCAGCGCAGCTGGCACATGCCACCAAGACTCAACCCAGAGATTGCCTACCTTGATCTGGTCCCTCATCCCCTCCCAGCGCAGCGCCCTGGTCACGGGTAGGGGGGCAGGGTGGAGCCAGTCACCTGGTTGGGGAACCCAGTACAAAGGTCCCCTCTACCATAGCATTGTCCCTGGGGCCAGACCCAGCAGGTCACAGGGATCCCTGGTGGCACTGTGTGTGTGTGTGTGTGTGTGTGTGTGTGTGTGTGTGTGTGTGTGTTGGTTGGGGGAGGGGGAGTGGGATTCACCCCGATGAGTTTGGTTTAAAGAACCAAGTTTCCCAGGGCCTGCACGGGGGCGGGGCACTCCCAGCAGGGACCAAAGACCAAAGAGCTTTTTTTCTCTTCCTGCCCCCCTACCTCTACCCTTACCCCTAGATCCCTCAAGGTCCCTTTCTAGGCTAGAGGGAGCATAGCTGTCCAAAGCCTGGGGCTCTAGCCTGGGGCTGGAGTGGAGGGCCCAGCTTGAGGGAGTGCCCAGGCCTGTCTTAGCCTGGAGCTGGGAGCCCAAGGGCCTGGGTGAATACACCCAGAGGCCTGATGGGAGCTTTGGCTAGGTGGTGCAGGCTCTCAGGCTGTGGACAGACTTGGCAGTCTTGGAGTCTCAGCCGAGGGGCAGGTGCGGTTCTACTGAATGGTACCAGAGTCCTGGGGAGCCTGGGCAAGGAGCAGCTGTGGATGGACAGGCACCTTCCTGTCAAGTACAGGATGGAAACAACCTTAGCTCAGGGGGACATTTGAATAGAGCTGAGAGTTGGGCCTTACTGGGCCTGGCTGGCCCCTGATGTCCCCTGGGCACCCAGAGAGAGAGCTAGAGACAGGGAGGGCTCGGCCCCTTCTGGAGCTTACTTTAGGAGTTCTGATGGAATGCTCCTCTGTGTCTATGACAGGACCAAAGGACAGATGCCCAGATTTGGCTAACTGTGCTTCTTAGCTTGCTTAACTCAAAATGAGGACATGGTGTATGGGTGTGTGTGTGTGTGTGTGTGTGTGTGTGCCGTTAATACAATTCAGGAAACTGAGGCCCAGAGGTATAGGTGACTCCTAAGTCACCCATCAGTTGAGGAAAACCATAGCAAGCCTGCCCGTGAATGGACATGGGTTGGGGGTGGGGGGGAGAGAACTGGGTAGCATCCATGGGACCCAGAGGTGGGAACATGAGGGCTCCAGTTAGAGGCACTGGAGAACAGTGGTTGCCAAGGTAATAAAGAGGTGTTATTATAGAGGTGGCCCCCATGGGAGGGGACTTGAATATGAGCAAACAGAATCTGAACAAATGGCCCTGGGCACTGGCATTCCCATCCAGAGATCTGTTACGTGCTCATAGCTAGCAGCTACCAGTGCCCCCACAACTAAAGAGGTCATTGAGTTCCTGATCTCAGTCTTCATAGTTCAGAACATGTGGGCGAGCCCTGAGGAGGTCCATGGCCCTTATTTTGCACATAGCTTTTCCTAGATGCTTATACAGGCTAGGAGGACTGTGGCTCTGGGTCTATGTACAGGTCATACTCAGGGGTCATGCTGCGACTGTAACTGACACCTGATGTTCTGAGCGTTTCCATGCACTTCTGCCACCACTGTTAGTGACTAGAGTCACCCAGCAGAGGAAGCCCAAAGCTCTTAAAAGCCAGAGGGTGTGGGCCACACACCCCTTCCCTAGATGAACAGCCTTAGAAAAAAATCCCTCAGCCCAGACTGCAGCTCCCAGACTGTCCTCCTTACCAACTCCATTTCAAGAGAAAGGGGGCAGATTCAGTCAAGAGGTAAGACCCAGAGCGTCTGGGAAGTCAGAGGCCAGGTGAACGGGACTAGTTTCCTTAAATTTCTCTGTGCTGATCTTTGAGTGCTTCAGTCTTTAACCTAAGTTCTCCATGGTCTGGGATACCCACACCCAGAAATACCTGCTGTGTGGGTGTCAGCCCGCCCACCTGCTGGGACAAGGGCTTAAGCTACTTATCTGCCATCAGAGACTTCTGTTTATAGATTCCTGGACAAGCCCAGTGATCGGAAATAGATAGTTTGTGCTTATGAGTCAGGCGAGAGCATGTTCTCGAGAATGTGTGTGTGTGTGTGTGTGTATGTGCTCATACACACACACACACACACACACACACGTCTGGAATAAAACTGAAGTTTTACATTGATGTTCCCTGGAGTTGGACATGGTGACTTAAGATTGCAATCCTAGAGCTGCAGAATTTGAGGCAGGAGGCTTGCAGAAAGTTTGAGACCAGCCTGGGCTACAGATGGGGTTCTATCTTAAAATCAACTAAAAGGCTCTGATGCTCCTCACCCATCTGGAATCCAAGTTTCCTGACCAGAAGCAAGATCTCAGGTCTCTAACTTCATCTTTCCTGATTTTAAAGAAATTACGAGATTTTTAGATTCCTTCGGAAGCATCAGTATTTTGTCACAGGCTATTTGAATTCAGCCTGTGCTCTATGAAGCAGAGGTGGATGAAGCTCATTTAGGATCCCTGCACATTTAGGGTGTGAACACGGGGCCCTGCCAATGCCTACCAATCTGCCCAGCCGCTGGCACCTTCCTTGTTTGTGGTGCTGGGGCAGGATCTGCCGTCCACCTTTCTCTAAAAGCTCCCCTGGGAAGATCTCTCCGGGTGCATTTTTCCCACATACCCAGGAGACGACACCAACAACATTCAACCCCTGCAAATATCCCTCCCATTCTCTGTGGCCACAGCACACAGTGGTACCTAGACACAAGCTTCTGTTGTCCATTTGTACATAATCACGCGCGCGCACGTGCGCACCCCACAACCACCCATTCAGAGATCACTAAGAAGTCCCTTGCCTTCCATGAAGGAGCCCCTTTTCTTAACCAGAGAAAGGGAGAACATTTAGAAGTTACACAGAAAGCCCAATCCACCTCCCTCCTGCTGCAGTTTACATAGTGGCTTCTTTGTCCTGCTTTGTCCAGTGAAAGGATATGCAGAGAGTCACCTAGTGCCTCTGCACCTTCTGTGGGACTTACCATGTCTTCCTCTGTGTCTCCTAGGCCCACCTCAGAACAACTTCACAGACCCTGGGGTCCCAGGCTGGTGCAGAGAGCAGCAGGCACGGGGCCCTCATTGCCTGTCTAGAAGTTGCTTTCCACTAACACTGAACAAAGATGACTTTTTCTCACTTTATAATGCCAATGCCTACATAGATGACAGAGTCTTCCCAATATAATATAACAAGTTACCAAGGGCCAGGCCCCAGGGATGGCCACACCGGTGCTGGAGCCACATCCTGTTACCTACCCCTACTGGGTCAGTTTTAAAATCTGAACCTGACTCCCTACACCTTTCTCTTATGGTTCCCTCTGACACTAGGTTCTTTTTCCCTGTTCCACCTG
>JADRCH010000238.1:1751718-1781968 GCA_019843965.1 Rhynchomys soricoides | reverse complement strand
AGTGTAAGTGTATGTGTGTGTGTATGTGTCTATGTGTGTGTGGTGTAGGTGGTCTGTATATATATGTGTGTATGCATGGTGTGTGTGTGTGTGTGTGTGTGTGTGTGTGTGTGTATGTGTGTTTAGTCCCAGAGGTTGGTATTGGGTGACTTCCTCTCTCATTCCCCACTTTACTTTTTGAAACAGAGTGTCTCATTGAACCTCGAGCTGGCCAGTTCCACTAGACTGTCTGGCCAGCTTCCCCAATACTGTGATTATGTGCATGCTGCACCCAGATTTTTCCTTGAGTGCTAGGGATCTGAACCCAGGTCCTCATTCTTGTTCTGTCTCTTTCTTCATGCACCAAGTGCCCAGTGAGAATGAGCATCCCTGTGGACACACAGTCTGTTGGGCCTGAGGTAGATTCATTATGGTGAACACACTGAGTCTTAACAACAATGCCAGGGAAGTCCTGTTACATGAGAAAGGGCTTATTGATATGTGTCTCAGGGAGGTGGAGCCATGTACTAGGGCCAGTCCACCAAACCATGGCTGAGCTGGTCTCTGAGCACAAGCAAGATGAGACACACTTTGGCCCCCTGTGCTTTCCCTAGGACTGGCAGACCCCTGCGGGAAGGCCTAATAGGGCCATGTACACAGGAGGCAATTGCTCAAGTTGAACTTGACCCCTGCTTCACCTTGCAGACTCCTTGGTGGCTCCCTAGAGTCATGTCTCACAGGAAGGCTCTGTCCTTTTCTCTAAGTCTTGGCTATCCATCTTCTTCAATGGTAGCCTTTGTTCTGGTTCTGGGTGCAGGTGTGTCAGGGCAGTCCTCCGTCTAGCCTCAGGGGCTCGTGCTGGGAAGAGTTAGAACTTCTTGGAAAGGTGGTCCACAGGAGACTAGCATGGCACCTTGGATCCTAGACAAAGAAGCCTGAAAACCAGTTAGAAGAGGCTAAAGAAAGATGGGGAGAGAGAGAGAGAGAGAGAGAGAGAGAGAGAGAGAGAGAGAGAGAAGAGGGGAAGGGAGGGGGAGGGGAGGAGAAGGGAGAGGAAAGACAGTGTGCATGGATGGTAGGGGAGAAGGCAGGCAAGGGCAGGGCAGAGGGGAGGGGAGGTCCCAGCTTCAGGAATTACCAGGACCCCTGGCCAGCCTGATAGGACCTTGGGACTGTTTGGAAACAAGATTGAGACCTCTGAGCCTCTGGGGTGATCAGGATGCCGGCCAAAGCAAGTGTGTCCTCAGACCCTTAGTATGTGCCCATCTTGGCTCAGCATGGCCACACTCCCTAGCATGGCACAGGGGCCCCTTGTCTTCCCAGGATCCCTGTTGGGACCTGCTTCATCTTCCCCTTTAAGGCTACTCTAGCAGCCAGCACCCTGTGACTTTGCACTTCTCTGCCCTTCCTGGGATTCTGAGAAGGACCTGTCCTTAGCCCCCAGGATTGAGCCTGGCTGAAGGTCATGCCCCCCAGGCACCTGGCCCATTCAGAACCCTAATCAACCTTGCTAATCCTCCTGGCAGGAGGTGGCCCTACTGACCTTCCAGACTCCCAGTGTTCTCAGGCTTGAACCTGGCCCAGCCAACTTCAGGGCCTGCAAGAAACCACTAAGACCTCCCTGCCAGCCTTTGTTTATCAAACTGCCTGGTGGCTCAGTAACTTTATGGTAAAGTGGAGCCACACTCCTGGTTACATCCCTCAGTGCTAAGTCAGAGCTGAAATCTTAAGGTAGTGGGTAGAGATTTGGTGCCCAGGGCATGGAGCTGGACACCTGGGGTCTACCTCTCTTCCACGTGTCAATCTCAGTTTCTTCCAGGCTAAGTGGACCTAGCGATGGTGTTCCTTCCATGTGTGGGACACTTGAAGACATGGTGTCCCGTTCTTAGAAAATGTGTCACCATTTCTGTGAAGGGCAAAAATGCCTTGGGTGTATGGACAAGATCCAAGACTGTGCCCAGCCCCATACCTGCCCCAGACATGGGGCCTCTCTGTCCCTCTATAGAGACACATGCTCACCTTAATGGCTGAGAACAGATGTTCATATTCCCATAAATTTAGCTCTTTACTGGGCCAGAGTGTCACAGCCCTGGTCTGGGGCTGTGGCTCAATGGGTAGGCATACATTAAGCTGATTTCTAGTCTCTGTTCTCCATAAAACAGGCTGAGGCTACACATGCCCCAACTGTAGCACCAGGAAGGCAGGGGCAGGAAAATCTGAAGTTTAAGGTCATCCTTGGCTACATAACAAGTTCCAGGCCAGCCTGGGCTACAGGAGAATTAAAAGAATCAAGTAAAATAAAACAAAACAAAATCCAGCGAGCCTGAGCCCTCCTGGGGTCACACAGATATGGGGGTGTCTCTGGTCTATAGGCATCCAGATGGTGTCACTCAAAGAGAACAAGGAAGAAACCCCTTAGGGGCACTTTAGGTAAAATATCCACACGGTCCAGGGTCCTATGGAGCTCACCAGGATGGATGAAACCCCAGTCACCATGGAGGAAGTAGGTAGAGCCCTTCTATTCTCTTGCACCTATGGGTGCTTAGGTGGACCAAGGCCCTACTGTCTCTAGGAGATGCAGTCCTGCAATAAGGATGCTGGTTATGACCCCCCCCCCAGTCCTCAGGAGCCCCTCTCTTCCTTCCATTACTCTGAACTAGATGCAGCTCCGCTCTGCCTGCCTTCCCTCTCCCTTGTCCCCTACACAGCCCACTGTGCCTCAGAGGACAGTGTTGTTCTGCTACTTCTGAGGAAATACATGACCCTTCAGGGTCACCTAGTAGTAGGGGTCATCTTGAGGTTCTGGGTGGGCAATGGCTTCCTGGCTGCTGGTGGGTCCAGGTTAGATCCAGGCCAGGTCCCTGGGTATTGGTGGAGCTTGAGCCTCTGGCATGGGCAGGATATGATAAAGCAGCTTAGGGGACCGAGGTAACATGAAGGGAGTGGAGAATCCTGTGACTGAAGCTATAGTGACAGGTGTCCAGAGAAGGGAGCAGAACCCAGCTAGCTAATACTGGGAAAGACATGTCTTCCAGTACTATGCAGGGGAAACTGAGGCCAGGGCTGCACCCTGTGTGGAAGACAGGGTTGGATCTTCTCCAGCTTAGGATCTTTAGGTATGGGAAGGGTTCCGGGAAGAGGCATCCTAGCTATGGTACAGAAAAGGACATGTAGACAGCTGTTGGCCATTGTGTTGGGCCTCACGTGGCACCAGGAAGATCTAGCTGGTGATATCCTCCCTACGACTCTGCTCAGGACCAAGAGCTGGCACAGTGGGAAGGGTGGTGCCTCTTTGTGGCTGCTAAACTCTGAGAAAGAAACTGCTGGAATCAGGTGTTCAGACTGGGCTGAAGCCAGCTCTGGAGACAGCTGGCAATTCCTCAGCCTCTGTCCCAGTCTGGATCATGCCTGTGTCTCACTCCTCATCCCTCCATGCCAGAGCCCAACACGGGGATAGGGTTTCTGAGGACCCAGGCTGAGTAAACAAGGGTCTCACACATTTGAGCTCTGATCATCCAACTGGCTAGTAGCCCTGAAGGTATCATCATGCTCCCTGGATGCTGGCTGCCAGAGGTAGACACTGTGCCTACAGATAACGGAATTCAGTTCTGCCCTGCCTTGGGCTCTGCCCTACACACATGGACCACCCTTTCTGTGGCTTTCACTTCAGGGATTTTACAGCATATTCTTACCAGGAATCAGACAGGACCAGCTTACCAAAGATCAGGAGGCCCTGTTGGTAACCAGGCACAACGTGGCATCCTCAGGGGAAACAAAGGCCTCCTTCTAGAGTGTGAACCCCAAACAGGCTGTCACTCATCTTCTACATATTTCAGTCCATAGAACTGGGTCTGTCTCACAGTGGACATCTATAGGGGTGGCTATCCCTTGGTATGGCACAGTAGTGGTTCCAGATTCCTCAGATACTGAAACCTACAGATGCTCAAGTCTCATAAACTATGGTACAGTAGGGCTGGGGGTGGCTTGCCACACAAGCATGAATACCTGAGCTTGGATTCTCAGCACCTACATTTAAAAGCTGGGCATGAGGAATACGTACAGTCTACACACTGGGGAGGTACAGACAAGAGAAATGCTGGAGCTCACTGGCCAACCAGCCTAATGGGAGAGATCCAGGTTCAATGGGAGACCCTGTCTCCAAAAAGCAAGGAAGATGGGCTGGAGAGATGGCTCAGATAAAAGACCCGTGGTCTCTGTGCCCTGCATTCAGGTGGAGGATCACAACCATTTGTCGCCCCAGTTTCAGGGGATCCAGTGCCCTCTTCTGGCCTCCACGAACACTGCATGCTCATGGTACACATATATACCTTCAGGCAAGCACTCAGACATGTAAAAATAAACCTTAGAAAGAGATTCGAAGAGCGAAGAGCCAGGCAGTGGGGCACACGCCTTTAATCCCAGCACTGGGGAGGCAGAGGAAGGTGGATTTCTGAGTTTGAGGCCAGCCTGGTCTACAGAGTGAGTTCCAGGACGGCCAGGGCTACACAGTGAAACCCTGTCTTGAAAAAACGAGAGAGAGAGAGAGAGAGAGAGAGAGAGAGAGAGAGAGAGAGGATGAAAACAGGGAGATTCTTGCTGGGTTACAGCTCTGCCCACATGTGCACAGGTTAGTGAGGAGGAAGTACATGCAGGCATGTATAAACATGTATCAGAGATTATATATGCTTCTAACAAGTGGGACTATGAACCCTGGTGTGTTTGTTGAATGACCAAGAGCATGCATGAGTGCGGTACCCAGCGTGAAGCAGGTTACCAGGAGAAGTACTCCACACTGAACGCATCTCTCTTTCTCCTCACAGTTGCTCAACTCTCTGTCCGTGGACCCTGATGCCGAATGCAAGTATGGCCTTTACTTCAGGGATGGCAAACGCAAGGTGGACTACATCTTGGTGTACCATCACAAGAGAGCCTCGGGCAGCAGGACTCTGGTCAGGAGGGGACTACAAAATGACATGGTCCTGGGGACCCGCAGTGTCAGGCAGGACCAGCCCCTTCCCGGGAAGGGGAGCCCTGTGGACGTGGGCTCACCGGAAGCCCCTATGGATTACCACGAGGATGACAAGCACTTCAGACGGGAGGAATACGAGGGCAACCTGCTGGACGCAGGCCTGGAGCTGGAGCATGACGAGGATGTGAGTGTGACTTTACAGTGGCCGGGGACGCCAGGTGGACATGGGCTGCGCAGGTCTGATAGCAGAAGGCAGGGGCAGGGGCAGGGGCAGGTCACCTTTAGCTCTGCTCTTGAAGCCATGGTGGGCTAGAAATGGCTTCTGAGCAGTTCTGGGAAGTCCCAAGCCAGCCTCCTCCTCCAGCAGCCTCATCTGCCTGGGGCAGATCGAGCCAGTGCTTGTGACCTTGAGGTCAGACCATTTCCTGCCTCTGCTCAGTGCCCAGCATGGGAAGATTTGCTGGGTCAGAGGTGCAGAGGGTGGAGCTGTTCTGGGGGTTTCTCCTAGATGTCCTCAGCCTTCTCTGAGCCTCAGTTTCTCAACCTGTGAAGAAGGGATTTGGATTGGTCTGTAGAATCTTGAGGTCCCTGCTCTGAAATCCACATCTCTGTAGCATCTCGGTCAGGAAGTCTTGACGCTTTGCTAAGGTTCTGGAAAGAACAAAGGATCTTCTGTCTCTTACAACTGCCTGCTGCTGTGGCAGCCACAGAGAGTGGTTCAAATCATTGCAGCTTTGAACCACTCAGCCAATTGCTATGTGCTTCCTGATTGACATCTTATCCCCTCAGTGGATAAGAGTATGTGGGGAAAGGCCCCTGCTCTGTAAGTGAAATGGGCAAGTGTAATCCCAGTATTCAGACTAGCAGGAGGATTGAGAGTTCAAGTCCAGCCTGGGCTACATAGCAAGACACTGTCTTAAAATTAAAAGTGGGGCTGGAGAGATTGCTCGGTTGCTAAGTGAATTTGGTCCCCAGAACCCATGTAAAAAGCCAGGCATGGTGGGCACACTTGTAATCCCAGACCTGAGGACAGATACTACCTGGAGAATGATGGTTGAATTTGTCCTCTGACTACACACACGCATGCATACATACACCCGCATATACCCACTGAGAATATTGTCCAGTGTGACCCAGTCTCTGGGTATCGTCCGTCTTCTTGGGTAGGCTTCCCCTTGCAGATCTTCTCTGCTTTTTCCTGTGTCAGTTTCTAGGGTGCACGGGGAAGTTAAGAGATCAGGCAGCAAAGGTTTGAGGCTGGCAAGGACTCAGAGGTCCTTAACTCTAAGGCTGGCAGCTAGAACCTGGGTGTTGCAGATCCTCTGTGACTTCTGTCATTTTGAGCAGGGCTGTATCAAGCTTTCTCCTGTTCACTCTGGCCACCTGGGGATTTTGGGACACACTGTTGCCAGGCAGAGTTTATTGCACAAGTTGTTTTATTCCTGGAGGAAGGAGAGGGTCTCTCAAAGGCTGCCAGTCTGCCTCCAGCTGAGACATCCAGTGCCTGCTATGAACTCATAGCTGTGTCTCTTGTGTGTTCCTCTTTATGTCTGTGAGGTTCTGGAACAATCTGAAACTCCCAGGTGTGGGCTTTCTGACATCGGGTGACTCAGACTGACCTGTCAGACCTCAGTCTCTAATCTAGCCTTCCTGAACTGTAGGCCTCAGTTTCCCCATCTGGAGAATGAAGAGAGCAACAGCCTTCACTCAGTGTTGGGCACAGAGCACACATCGTTGTTGACTGTTTGCTGTTATGTCCAAGCCAGACATGAGGGTGCACACCTGAGCTTCAGCACCCAAGAGAGGATAAGATGTGGTATAATGAGGAAGCTGGACAACCTGGGCTAAAGCAAAACAAATAAAAGCAAGGAGTAAGAGAGGGGGAAAGGGGAAGGGAAGAAAGGGGTTTTAGTATGTGAGGGCTTCTCTCCTCTTTGCAATGAAAAGCAAACACAGGGGGTAGAGGGGTTGCTGACTCTTTATAGAAGACCTAGTTTTGTCCCTAAATGACCCCAATTTCATAATTTCACTCTTGAGCTGAAAAAACCTTTGCAGTTGTTGGTTTGATCCTTTTGAGAAACAAAATATGAGGTGCTGGAGAGATGTCTCAGACTGTCGAGAGCACTGATGGCTCTCACACAGGATCTAGGTTCAGTGTCTAGCATCCACATGGCAGCTCACAACCACTGTAGCTCCCGATTCAGAGAGCTGATGCCCTCTTCTGGCCGTCACAGGCTCCTACACACACTTACACAGATGTACATGCAGGCAAATACACACATAAAATTTAGAACAACCAAAAAACCCTAAAAAATGAAATATGGGACTGGGTGGAGCTCAGCTGTAGAGAATTTGTCTGACATGCCCGAAAGCTGGGCTCGGTCCCCAGCACAGAAAGAAAAGGAGGGCTGGGGAATAGGACTATGATGGGCACACGTGTATGAGATAGTCCAAGTTTTCTGGCATGTGTGTATATGTGCATATATGTATGTGCATGTATGTGCACTTGTGTATGTATGCATGGGTGTGTGCATGTGCACATGCATGTGTATATATGTGTGCTCTTGTGCATGTGTGTGTATGCACATGGGTGTGTGTGCAGTGCATGTATGTGCACATGGGTGTGTATACATGTGTGTATGTTTGTAGACCAGAGGACAACCTTGGGTGTTGGTCCTGATCTTCCATCTGTTTGAGGCAGAGCCACTTTGGTGCTCGCCACTGTTCTGCATAACTCAGGCCATCTTGTGTCTCTGTTCCTGTCTTGCTGTAAGAATGCCAGGACTATAGATGCATGACATTGTGCCCACATGTGTTCATGGGATTTGAACTCAGGTCTTCAAGAGCAGCAAAGCTCCAGGATCCGCAGGTCTCTGCCTGTCTGCTGCACCAGGGTTACAGGTGCACACCACCACACCCAGTTTCTGTGAACTGAGCCTAAGTCCTTCTGGTTCAAGCTTCCTAGGCAACAAGACTGAGTGGTCTCCCTGCAGAGCCTGGAGATCATCTCCTGGTCCCAGCAACCTGCTGGAAGCTGCAAGACTACAGGGCTGGCAGGGTCACAGTTAGCAGCTGCTCCCCATCTTCCTGGGTGGAGCAGAAGCTTGGTCTGGATGGGCCTTTTGAGCAGATGTATGAGTGGCCTCTGGCTGCTGAGATTAACAGACAGAGCCAGCCCAGCAAGGTCAGGCCTGTTTAGGAGTGAACAGCTAATGGACCTTGCGGGTACACTCAGATTACAGGGAGCCTGAGGGCTGGTAGAGTTTGAAATGAGGAAACCTAGACCAGGATCCCTCAGTGTCTTCTGTGGGTAGGACATCTCCAGGTCCTAGGAAGTATCCCAGTACTCCATGCCCTCCCATACCCTATACTTGTGACATCGAAGGTGGTCTCCCAACCTGAGCGCCATGGCATCTGACCTTTAAGCGTATCCCTGGGCTCTGCTGGGCAGTTGGTAACTCTCAAGTCTTGAAAACTAAAACTCTCTGTCCCTGTGATGTTGCTGAACGTGCTTGGGGCCCTAAATTACCACCAGCCAAGGGATCTCTGTTTCCAAGGCTGGATGACACTAGCTACCCTCATGAGCTGGCCACGAGGCAGCACTGCAGAGGTCTCCAGCCCAGCTTCCTACAGGCAGTTGAAGAGTGGGTATATACTGCGTGTGGTGTTACCAAAGTTGAGGTCATAGTCTGTGCCCAGAAAGATGACCACATTAAATCTCTCTCTCTCTCTCTCTCTCTCTCTCTCTCTCTCTCTCTCTCTCATCTCAGAGGTAGGTGTCTCACTGTAGCCCTGACTGTTCTAGAACTGGCTATGTAAAGCGGGCTGGTTTCAAACTCCCAGAGAGGCTCCTGCCCCGGCCTCTGCCTCCTCATGCTGGGATTAAAGACACAACACTAACATATCTGGGGATGGATTTTTCTACTTTTGGCTATTAGGTTGGCTGTTTCAAGTTGGCCTCTTGAGTATGGGTTGGCAGATTTAACTGTGAGCAATGGTCTGGGAGCCCCATGCAGACCGGCCCCTCTATGCTTTCTTTCTCACTGAGGCCAACTTACTGTCCCAAGGTATTTGGAATGACGTGTGGCCTGTGGCATTGCTACAGCGTGGAGAACAGGTCTTAATGACCAGGTGACTTGTGAGCACAGATGGGTGGGTGACTTAAGGCAGCACAAATTGCATTCCTTTCATGCTGGAATACACAGGTTGGAAATCAGGATGTGGGCAGAGCTGTACTCTGGCCTCTTCTGCTGTAGCCCATATGTCCCCTCCTCATCTTCATAGTCTCTCTGTTTAGGGCCCGCCCTACCCCATTTTGGCTTTGTCTCAGCCTGCTTACATCTGCAAAGACCCTCTCTCCAAATAAGGGCACACCCACAAGCCTCTGGAGTGGCATTTGAGCAGTTGTTGAGGGAATGCGCCCAGTTAAACCCACATCATGAATAAAGCTCTGCTTTCAAGTGGGACAAGGCAGGGTGGCAAGTGGGCTTCAGCACTTGTGGTAAAGGAGCAGGGCTCCATCTGACACAAGGTGGCCTGGCAGCCTAGCATTCGAACAGGTCTGCCTTGGTTGGGTTGACCTGCCTTCCCATCGGGCCACAAAGCACTCTGTACACCCACAGGCTTGTGCAAGCACAGGCTATGGATCAGTAGTCCCAGGGTTCTAGACTATCCCTTGATCGGTAAAGAAGGGTACTTGTCTCCCTGGATACAGCCCCAGAAAAGAGCTCCTAACACCTAGGAATGCTCCTACTCACTGCTCAGTCCCCAGAATGACTGGAAAACTCATAGAGTAACACACACACACACACACACACACACACACACACACACACACACACACCGAGAAATCCAAGATGCCTTACAGAGAGAGCCAGGTTGGGTGCGATGCTTTGTCCCACAGGAGACTTTCACCTCCTGCTGCCCTTGAGAGGTCAGGAAGCCCTAGATGAAGTGCATGGTGGCGAATGGCAAGAGGTTGCTGTGAGGTGGAGGTCTTAAGACCCTTTCTCTTCCCCTCTGTCTGTGTCTTCTTTCTTTTTCGCACCTCCTATCTCTCCCATTTTCTTTTTCTC
Source organism: Rhynchomys soricoides (assembly GCA_019843965.1). Lineage (NCBI taxonomy): Eukaryota > Metazoa > Chordata > Mammalia > Rodentia > Muridae > Rhynchomys > Rhynchomys soricoides. The sequence goes on along the minus strand of JADRCH010000238.1, from coordinate 1,771,945 downwards.
TTTCTTCTTTGTTCCTTCCTAGCTCCCTCTTTGTCTATACTTCTCTCTCCTCCCTCTCTCCCTCCCCCATTCCCTTCTTGGTCTCTCTTCCTTCTCCCCCACTTCCCCTCCCCCTTCCTTGTTTCTCTCTCACACATACACACCCCACCTCTCTCCCCATGGGATCAGCTTCCAGAGTTCCCATTAAAGAGACAAGAGAAATTTGTGACCAGCGTGTTTTCCTCCAAGAAAATCCATTAGCATTTTTGAAATGGAGCCTTAAAGCCTGCTAGGCATTATTTATGTCTTCAGGGTCATTGCTAAGAACACCACAGGCTTAAGCCTGGGCTGTGTCTACTGGGGGTGGCTGGGGCCCTCACAGCTCTGACACTGCACTTGACCCTGGCTTTGGCAGATTCCTCTAAGTCAGTGGACACAGAACCCCACTAGTGCCTGTTTGATCTCATGCCACTGCGCTGAATTCATGCCAAGCAGGGGGGGGGGACACAGAGCCTATGGAGACATAGCCTCTAAAGTGGGGGGCTGTCACTCTGTGGGTGCTACAGTCATACTGGGGCCACCTCTAGGGAGTGAGCAGTGCATAAGGGCATTCCTGGATGTTGGGAGCCCTTTTGGGGAGATGCGTCCAGGGAGACACTTCAGATGTCTCCATGCAGATGCAGAATCAAAACTCATGTCCGTGAGGAGAAGGATCGAGAAAGGTTTCCTTGCCTGTGGACTGGGGAAGTTGGAGGGCAGGATTACCATGGTCCCAGGGTGTGGGTAGGGACAGGAGCATCCATTTCCGGCCATCTCCAGTGCTTGTAGGCAATTTTAGAGCTCAGCGCTGTGTGGGGGCGATGGAGACTTGCAGGCCTGGGATCCGTCATGAGAGGAGGCTGCTGATCCTGGACTTAAGGGGTCTTGTGTCTCCTCCTAGCCCTTCAGAAACCAGTCCATAGGATTCATAGGCCTGGAAGCAAGCTGCCTCCACCCCACCCCTGTGGGTTTTCTGGCAAAGTGTAGGAGCTCAGCTCAACCAACTCACCTCCTATCCTATCCCTGGGCCCTGTGTTGTAGAGCTGTCTAGAAAGCCAACCAAAGACTCCTGGCTTTGAGCTGCTCACCCTAATATGTGCAGCACTCCCCGACAGTCTCTTCCCAGGGAGAATTGGCCTCTCAATGCTGAGATGCTGAGTTCCAGGCTGGATAGAGCCCTAACTCCCAATTCTACTGCCACACGGCTTTCTTTGGTCCCTGAAGCATTTGCCCTCTGGCACTACTCTGGGGCTCAAAGCAGCATAGACTGCTGTTCCTAGCCTGCTTTGTTCTCCAGAAATATGCTTCTGCGGGTCTGAATTCATTCATTCATTCATTCATTCATTCATTCTCTCTCTCTCTCTCTCTGCTTGCTCGCGCACGGGCGCACGCACGCACGCATGCACACGCACAGTCAAGTTTGTGTGCATGCATGTGTATGAAGGCCAGAAGACAACTCCAGCTGTCGTACCTCAGGTGCTTTTCCCTTGTTCTTTGACACAGGGTCTCTTATTGGCTAACTAGTTAGGCTAGCCTGGCTAATCAGCCCCCAAGGATCCTTTTGCCTCTTCCGCAGCAATGGGATTACAAGGGATTAAGCTACCACACTCCACAGTATGGGTTCCAAGGATCAACTCAGGTCCTCTAGCACGCTTGCAAGCACGTTCCTGACTGAGTCTTCCCAGCCCTTCCCACCTGACTATTCAGCTCACCCTGGACTAGGGGAGGGAGGGGGCTTCAGGTGAATGCTACCCCATTGTGGCTGCCCTCTGAGGCCCTCTCTGTGGCCAGGCCTGCAGGAGTCTGCCAGGAACTCTGCCAGCAGCTGTTAGTTGGAAGCTTGAGGTAGACCACAGCCCCGAAGCACCCCATGGAAGTAAGCAAATGTCCCCAAGCCATTGTGGATACCTCAGGCCCACACCCGCCCTCTAATCCTGCTTTCTTTGGGGGCTCTGTTTGCCAACACCATGTCAAGGTTCTAGTTCTCAGTACGAGTCTTTTAATTTCTAGACGTTCTGTTTGGTTCTTCCCCAAGTTGGCTGTGTCACTTTTTAATAGTTTCCTGCCCTTTCCAGGCCTTCCTGTCTTGAAGTTTATGTCTGTAATTGAGGTGAGCAGGGCTGACCTGTCTGCCATCCATCTAATGAGCTCACACTCTCCAGCCAAGAGCACTGGCTTCTGTCTCTGTCGCTTGTAGATTCTCCCTGGCTGTGTCCCTGGGTTGTTTAAACCCAGGAAGCTCAGCTGGTTTTGTGCCCATCCAGCACCTCCTGAAACCCTGTAGTGTAGCCAGGGCTTGGGCTGACTGCCCCAAGGCCACAGTGACAGCTGAAACCATCGCACCTTCGTGGGTGTTCTTTCCCCTCTTTAGTCTTCCTCTTCTCTCCCTCAGTTCCCTTCTCCATGCTCCTCGGGGTAACTCAGAGAAGCAGGCATGCTCACAGGAGCATGGGAGGTTGATGGTATCTGCCCATTCCTGGGGTTTAAATCCTCCTGTACCCTCAAGCTCCCCAGCAGCCACCAACCTACCGCCCTGGGGTCAGAAGAAGACCACTGTTCCCCTGTGGGGTCATGAAAGGGGACCTAGTCCACAAGGGAGGTTCTCTAGCCTGTTCCTTCCCACCAAGGCTGGGTGGTCATTAAAGCCAGTTCAAGCCAGGCCTAGTCACCACCACAAGGTGGATGTCACTACCCTCTGAAGACATGTTTCTAGTGTCCTCTCTGGATCTGCATTTGCTGTCATGGCATGACTTGTGGCTCTCTGTCCTGGTTCCAGCTGCATCTTGAAGACGGTACATTGATTTTTTTTTTCTTTCTTTCTAATTGTAGCCAGCATTTTTTGTTTTTTTCATGGAGGGTTGCCCCAGGGAGGTGGCTCCACCTTCAATGGCAGCATAGGTGTGACTGGATCTACTTGCTGATATCTCTGTCATCCGGCCAGCCTCAGGCCCTGGACTGAAGAGAAGCACATCCAGGGCCTGTCCCTGCTACATTTTGACAAAGAACAACCGAGTATCACCCACTCACTGAGACCTAGGTCATGGCTCCACAGTGCCCAAGGCTTAAATCTAAGGACAGCATCAAGAGGACAACCCTAAGGTTAGATAGGCACCCCTGTTCCCAAACATACTCTTGTGGTGGACTCCAAGTCTCCCTCACACTGTGAACATGGCCAACAGTACCCACACTGTGAGCACAGCAGTTAGCATGCGAGGCTTCCCCACCCAGGCCCCACACTAGTGACAACATACCCCAACCCCATGGGCCATGCCTCACCCTCTGGGAGCTGTGTGGGTGGAGGAGCAGCACGAACATGACAAGGGAGTTCCCATGCCACACCTGCTGCTCAAACATCTGGGTCAAGTGTCTACAGACCTTTCTAGCCCCTCATCACCCACAGGGGTACACTGAGGCAGACCAGGAGGTCTAAGAGAGAGAGGGAGAGACCAGGGCCAGACTCTGGGGCTGGCTCTTCCCATTCTTCTATCACTTACTCATTGAATACTCTGTGCCATGTGCAGGCAGTCATCCTAGGGGCACATGGAAGCAGAGCCATCTGTCTTAAGCTCGTATCTGTGCAGGCAGCCATTGCCAGAGGGAAAGGCAGGTGGAAATCAGGGCATCAGGTGGCTGGTCGGTGTAGTTTGCCATTATTACCTTGAGTGACTGGTACATAGTCTCCCAGGCACAAGGATGAGGTGGTGACTTGGTGCCCTCAGCCACTCAAACCCTTTATGGAACCTCCTATCCCTGTCTTTCTTTCTTCCTTCTTTCCTTCCTTCCTTTCTTTCTTCCTCCTCTTCTTCTTCCTCCTCTTCTTCCTCCTCCTCCTCCTCCTTTTATTTATTTACTTTTTTGAGATGGAGTCTCATGGCTAGCTTTGACCCTGCTATGTTGGTGAAGCTGGCTTTGAACTCCTGACTCTCCTGCCTGTCTGGAGTTATGGACTTGTGCTACCTACCTGCTCAAAGTTCTAGTTTAGTTTTCTTTCTGTGTTTGTTTGCTTGTTTGTTTGTTATTGAGACAGTCTCACAATGTAGCCCAGAGTGACCTAGAAGTCAGTATGTAGCCCAGGCTGGCATCACAGGACACCTCTTGAACTCTGCTTTAATCTCTCAAGTGCTAGGATTGCAGAATGAGCTACCACCATACCTGGCTTCTTCTGTAAAGACAATTCTAGAACCATTTCTAGTGAATTCAAAGTCCTTTCATTTGGAGCTCAGGTTGAAGCCTATAATTCCTCAGCTGAGATCTAATTGAATTGACCTCACCTGTCCTCTAGATAGAGGCTTCTTGGGGACCTGTCCCTTCACAGGTCCCTGTGGCTTAGCTAGGCTGTGCCCTCCCTGCCTTATGCCCATGAGTTTGTGGTTTCAAATGTAGTAGTCCAGGGTTTAGGAGTAGGGATAGAACCTAGTCCTTTGCAGCCTTTGGCTGTGGCTGAAGGGGCTTGGCCACGCCCCAGGCTCCTCCTACTGTGGGAGTGCTGTAGTCAGGCAGGGTACCGCGTTTTTGTAAAACATCTTAGTGTGTTTTTGCTAAATGGGTCCCACGACCCCACTCACCAACCAGATGTTTCCTTGGGAGAGACCCGAGCACTCACGTCAGCAGGGCCCACTTTCCCAGGGATGCTGGGACTGCAAAGAATATTTTGGGTCTTTGCGTGCAGGCAAACATTACACAGAGATGAATCTGGGTCTGTAGTGGAAAAGCTAGCCTCCACCACACATGGTCTCCACTACTCGTGAGATAACAGACATCTCCCCCGACTCAGGGATGTCTCATACCATCAGCCTGTGAGTCACCAGGGCTGGGGACTCTGTGACAGGGATGGCCAAAGCAGGAATGGCCTAATCTTCGTCAGAAATAGGCTAAAGCTGTACTTAGCTCCTTCTGTCTCTTGTATTGACTTTGCCTATAGGCCCAAGGCTGGGGCTCAACTGCTAAGGGCACCAGGGCCCTGTCAGTCTTCAAACCAGACCTCAAATCACCTGCTTTATGGGTGAGGAAGCAGGGTCTGGAGAGGTAAGGCACTTGCCATAGACCTTCCAGGCTGAGCAGGATTCTGGCTTCCCAAGCCTATCCCACCTGCACCCAGGGGCACAGAAGGACCAGGGATTTCCATCCTAAGACTCTGGGGTGTCTTCTGTATCCTGGAATGAGATGTGTCTCTTTACAGAGGAAGAGCAGGCCTGTGACCAAAGCCTTCCATTCCTGAGCTCTGGCCTGAACTATCATGTTAGTTTGTGAGGGGGTCTCAAGAAGCCCATGCTGGCCCAGCATTCTCCATGAGGCTGAAGGTGACCTTGAACTTCCAATCTCCTGCCTCTATCTCTGGAGTGCTGAGATTACAGACATATAACACTGCACCCAGTTTATGAGGTACTGGAGCTTGAACCCAGTGCCTCCTGCTTGCTAGGCGAGCACTCTACCAACTTTGCTACATCCCCATTGTGATCTACCTTTGTGCCAGGCAGGAGCTCTGTATGGATGTGTCAGCTCCCAGAGGCACCAACTTTGTGGAGTTAGCACTGAATAAGTGTGCTTACTTCCTTTCCCTTTTCAGATGATCAGTTAATTTGGCTGATTGATTGGTCACTTGAAATGCACTATGTAACCCAGAATAGCAAACAAGCCTTAGAAACAATCCTGCTTCAGCATCCCAGAATGATTTTTCTTATAGATCATCCTCAGATGACATTGGCCCATGTCTTTTTGCAGTATGGCAGCCTGTGGTACATGTTTGGGCTGGGCCACTCACTCACCTATGGTCCTGAGGTAGGCAGGCCACACTGGCTGCTCTGTACCCCATGACAAACTCCTTCAGGTCTCAGAAATGTAGACCCTATAGACCCTCAGGCAGGGCTCAAGTCTTCTATGAGAGGTCTTGGGAAAGATCTGGGCAATGTCCTACATGTTTGTGTGACTATGTAGTCACCTGTCTCTTAATAAAGGGCCTTTTCCAAGGGGCATGTGTCTATAGAAAACCAGGGGCCAGGCATGGCACTTCTGTCTTTGGGGAAGCACAACTTGGGTCTGAATTGGGTGGACTCCGCCAGCCAAGAGCCTGTAGGCTAAAGGGGCTTCTCCACAAACTTAAGTGTCCCTTGTGCAATGACACTTTGTTTTCTCCAGCTGGTGGTAGCAATCAGTTCTTATGAGACCATTAACATGGCTGCTAGTTAGTAGCTCTTGGGTTTCCTTCTATAACTCAACTGAGAGACATGGTTTGTGGTGATAAAATACCTTCACAAAAGCTTCTGGGGAAGTAGGTTCATTTAACTCATAGCTCCAGGTTGTAGTTCATCATTGTAGGCAAGTCAGGCAACAGGAACTGGAAGCGTTCACAATGGAGAGTCGTAAGTTAATACATGTGCTCTTATACGTAGCTTACTTTTCCCAGTCTTATACAATCTAGGATCCCATGCCCAGGGAATGGTGCCATCCACAGTGGGCAGGTCTTCCAATTCATTAAGACAGTCTATCATGGAAACATGTCCACAGGCCAGCACGATGTTATATTGTGTCAAATTGACAACATCACACTTGTCTCAAGTCAAAACAGCACTGGACTTGAACTCTTGGTGTCCCTGTGTCAGGCTGTTACCACTTCAAGGATGAAGGTCACAGAACTGGAGCTAGGCTACAAGCAGGGAGAGAGGACTGCATGAACCCCAGGAGCATCTTTTCAGTGAGCCCTGAGAGGCCCCAGTCAAGGCTGAGGGGTGTGGACCTGGAATCACGAATGGTCCTCTGTTGTTGCTAGGCTTTGGGGGGGCTCTCACTTAACCCCTGAAAACTTCCCAAGTGTTTTATACCCCTAAGATTCCCCCTGGCTGTGACCTGGGAACCCCTGGATTCTTGCATGAAGTGTTATAGAAGGAAGGTCCCTAGACTCACTGGGTACTGTCATGGGGCTGATGGCAGGCAAAGGCAACCACACCTCATCAATTACAACTAGATACCAAGGTGGAAAGGGGGTCTAGCTGCCAAACACACTAATAACCCCTTCTCTCTCTCTAGACTAAAATCCATGGTGTCGGGTTTGTGAAGATCCATGCGCCCTGGCATGTGCTCTGCAGGGAGGCGGAGTTTTTGAAACTGAAGATGCCCACAAAGAAGGTGGGTGGATGTGTTTATATTACAAAACACTGGTCTTGATTTGAGGACACCTGGAAGTGGGAGTGAGGACACAAGGAGTTTCTATCCACTGTGGAGCATCTGACCCTGCCTGGGGTGGCCTTTAGAAACTCTAGGCCAGGGCTAGATGGATGCCTTGCAGAGACCTAGAATTCAGATCTCAGGACCACAAAGGGCAGCTCACTGTAATGTCAGCTTCAAGGGATTCAGCACCCTCTTCTGGCCTTTGCAGGTACCTGTATACACACACACACACACACACACACACACACACACACACTCTCTCTCTCTCTCTCTCTCTCTCTCTCTCTCTCTCTCTCTCTCTCTCCCACAAGGACACTAAGAAAAGATCCCAGCAGAAAAGCTGCCTGCTCTGTCCCAGGAATTTGACCTTGACCTGAACAAATATAGTTCAGCTTGAGGCCCGGCTTCTTTGATGCTTGTGGGGTCTCAAATAATTTATCAGATTCAATTTAATTACATTTTCTAGCTTGCTGGGATTTTTCCTTTTAATCTCTGAAAACTTTATGGCTGAAGAGTACCCTGCCAGGGAAACTGGGCTGAGAGTCCATATTTACGTGTGTGGGTGGAAGGGAGACCACTCCAACGCTGCTTCTCAGATCCACTGAAGCCGCTGGATTACAACTTTGGAAACAGAAGACACATTTGGGGCAAATGTTTTCTAGAATGTGTTATAATTGAGCTGTTGGCCCAACTCTCCTAAAATGCTGAGCACTTTGGGTAAGCCTGAAACAGCAGATACGGGGCACACTGGCTACCCCTGCCCCCACTCCCAGCTGCTCTGTTCCCGGGAAGGACTATGTTTTTCTCACCATCCAAGAATAGGCACTCTGACTTAGTCACTTTACACATTGCCCTGACAAAAGCAACTTAATGAAGAAAGGATTTATTTGCCTCACAGTTTATGGAGATACAGCCATGATGGTGTGGATGGCATGAAGACAGGGGTGAGAGACAGCTGGTCATACTGCATCCATAATCAGAAGCAGAGAGATAAACACTGGTGCTCAGCTCACTCGATCCTTTTTTATTCAGTCTGAGACCCCAGCCCATGGGATGATGCTGTCTACATTCAGGGTGTATCTTCCACCCCAGTTATTCCAATCTAGAAACTTCTACATAGACACTCCCAGGGTTCATTTCCATGGTGAATCTAAGCAATATTAAACCAACCATTACAAAAGTCAGAGCTTGGTGGCGTGGCTCATCTTCCTGCCTGGTCTTACTACAGGTGTACCACATTAGTGAGACCCGAGGCCTCCTGAAAACTATCAACTCAGTTCTGCAGAAGATCACAGATCCCATCCAGCCCAAGGTGGCTGAGCACAGACCGCAAACCACAAAGAGGCTCTCCTACCCCTTCTCCAGGGAGAAGCAACACCTGTGAGTGAGAAGTCCAGGTTGACACCCTCAGCTCCCACTCTGAACGGGGGGACATGTTCTTATAACTACCATTTAACTGTGGAGCCCAGAAGAGGCTGAGGAAACATCTTCCAAGGGCCTTGGCCACAGAGGAAAGAGGAATTGCAGAGTTTTGCCTTGCTTGGGAGTGCTTAGGGAAACCTACCTGGGCCCTGGCTGGATAGGTCTAGGCTACCGAGCTCTAGCTTTGTCCCTCTGAGCACGGGTTCCTTGTCATGAAACCTCAGCAGCCCCAAATGGAGCAGCTGGTGAGGCAGCAATCAATTGAGCAAAAAGCCTTCCTCAAGGGACTACCAAGGCCCTGGAGATCCATAGCCAGCAGGGCGTTGCCTGGCAGTGCTAAGCCTGTTCTGGACCCTTCCATTCTCCTTCTTCCCAAGAGGCAGTGGTATACGGCTCCATGGCTCAGCAGTGGCAGATGAAAGGCCCACCCAAGCCTGGCCTTGCTGGCAGAAATGGGAGGAAAGGCTGGGGTACCAGGAACTCAGGTAGTTTGGATGGCAAGGCCCAGAGGCAGGTGGCTTTGACCTCAGGGGGCAAGGAGCATGCACCCACGTCTTAGCTCAGAATGTAGCTCTCTGCTCTGCAAAGATAGTGCTGGCGGTGGGGAAGCCATGTGCTGCCCTGACTATACTGACCAGCCTTTAGCAGAGCTGCCCAGTGGCCTCTGCCAGCTCAGGGACATGAGAGGGCCACAGCCATTATCCATACCTAGCTCACTTCCACCCTCTGCTTCTCCACTAAGCACCCCAAGGAATGGTGACTTTAGAGCTATTCCTGTGCCCCAAAAACCTCAGGCAATCTCAGTGTAGCCCGGGACACCTGAACGCAGACCATTTCCAGGGAAAGAGAGCATCCTCAAAGCTGAAACCTTCATGTGGAGGGATGACACTGTCATCCTCTTGTCACTGAGACAGGAGCTCGAAAGACTGCTTTCCAGAGGTAACAAAACAAGGCTTGACTGATAATGGTCACACAGGCCTGCCATCCCAATACTAAGGATGTGGGGGCAGAAGGACGAGACATTCAAGGCCACCCTCAGCTATACAGCTAGCTGGAGACTAGCCTGGGCTACATGAGACTTTGATTCAAATAAAAAGAAATATAGCAGAGCTAAAGGGTACCCTTAGTTCCCTTCCTAGCAATGGGAGGTCTCAGAGTCTCCCACATAGGGCTAATGAGATCTGCTAACCCCATGCCAAGGGACAGGGGGACTTGCTCCTGCTAGGAGGATAGTTAGGCTCCTTGTGGTCACTGTTATTGGAGAGAGGCTAAGTCCCCAGGCTTGGAGTCCCTAAGGCCTACAGCAATCCCCTGTCTCCTTCTGTTCCTGCAGATTCGACCTGACTGACAGGGACTCTTTTTTCGACAGCAAAACCCGGAGCACAATAGTGAGTAGGCGTCCTGGAATTGCCTCATCAGAGGGGTGCCCCCGGGGACCCCAGTGATCATTTCGTTTCTCTGAAACTCCTCAGGGTGGAAGCCAGCTCTAATTGCCTGTGACAAAAATAATTAGAATAATGAATCAGGAGGGCAGTGGGTGGCCCAGGGGAGGGAGGCCCTGGCTGCTCAGTTTGGAGGAGGAGCATGAGCAAGAGCTAAGCTGCAGGAAGCTGGGGGAGGAGAGCTCCAGGCTGAGCTCCAGCCAAGCCTACAGAGCCCCCTTTGTCACTTGGTCGTGGTGGAGCTTGCAGGGGGTTTGGCTGAGGATGTCAGAGCAGGCCAGACAGCAGAGCCCAGGCACATGTATTTGGATAACATCCCAAGGCCTTGCTAGTGCCTCCAGCCTAGGTTACAATCTGAATGTGCAGGCCACCCTGCCCTACTCAGGGCACCGGCCTAGTGTTTATCCTTAAGCTGCCAGCTTGACTGCCAGCCAAGATGGGACTGTGTGTGCCATAGGACCCAATTTCTATCTAAACAAGAAATTTGCCTAGTAGTTAAGGCCTATTCTGTTCTCTTCTCCTGCCTAGAGCATCCAGCCTGGCTGGGTCACAGCAAGGGCTGAGGGGAGGCTGCCCACTTGCCTGGCATAGGGAACTCAATTCTTCTTGTAGCCACCACCCTGCAGGGGGGTGACACAGGTCCTGTTGGTGAGAAACACTCAGACCCAGGGCAAGCAGATGTTTCCCTCAGCTGCCTCTTCCTTTACCTGTGTCTGCAGGACAGTTCCCAAATCTGTGTCAGAACAAAACTGATTCTGGTTTTGTTAGCACCCCCATCAGGACAGTCCCATGGGCACAGTGTAGTCCTGTATTCACTGATGTTGTTAATTTAATCTTTTGCACATCTATTAACTTACTTGTTGGGTGGGGTGGGACACATGTCCTATAGTGTATATGTAGAGGTCAGGAACAACCCAAGGGAGTTGTTTCTCTCCTTCTGGGGATTGAATTCAGATGGCCAAACTTGACAGCAAGAACCTTTCCCTGGGGGTGGGAGAGATGGCTGCTCTTCCAGAAGTTCTGAGTTCAATTCCCAGTAACCACATGTTGGCTCACAACCATCTGTAATGTGATCTGATGCCCTCTTCTGACGTGCATGTGTACCTGCAAACACACTCATAATTAAATGCACCTAAAATTAAATACATGAATAAATAAATCTTTAAAAAGACAGACAGAAAGAAAGAGAGAGAGAGAGACAGAGAGAAAGAAAGAAAGAAAGAAAGACCTTTACCTGTTGAGCCATTTGGCCTGCCCACTATTGATTAATTTTGACAATTATATTTCATGATAACATGCAAAGAGGAACCTGAGCTAAGACATGGCCTATGGTGGAACTGGGAGTGGTGTGTTTGAGGGAGAGCCACACCCCCTCTTGGCCTCCAAAGGAGCTGGGGCTGGCATGTCTAAGAGACAGCCTCTTGAATGTCTGCCTCTTGGGAGAAGCCCTACAGTATGACCAGCACAGCATCTCTTCCACTGTAATAGCTGTGTGCCTGTGCTTCAATATGTGTGCACCTTGGCTTCGCACACTTTCCAAGGTGTCAGATGCCTCCAGAAGAATGTTTGCAAACACACTTTTGCTGTAGGGAGATGACAAGCTGAAGGGGCTGTGAGTAATTTTGATACCCCTTCCTGGTGATTAGCTATGAGACTAATTAGTCTGAGGTTCCCCTGAATGTTATCGTTTCTACTGAGCCAAAGAGCCATTGCACTGGGGATAACAGATGTGGAGAGCCATGACTGTTTGCTGCTGGAAGAATGAAGGAGGGGCACTGTCTCCAAGAGATCCTGGAGGCCTTTGTGTAGACTACTTCTGTGCTCCAAAGGCATCTGTTGATTCACAGATTTGTGGCTGGCTTGTCAGGTCTCATGGTTTAGACCCAGGTGTGACAGTCTCTTCCTTCACTTGGACTGGCTGCTTCTCTCCTGGCATTATGGTGCTCCATGTACAAGCTATTTGGAGTCAGGGACCATCAGGTTCCAAGAGACAAAGGCCCATTGTGCTTACTGGGATCTTAGACAGTGGGCCTGCAGGCGGGGGGTGGGGGGGACATAAAAGGTTGCTGAGCAAAGTTTTTTATATTATCACCTATGTTCACTCCCCAGGGGTCAACTGTGGGGAGTGGGTGAAAGGTATGTGTGTGGTCACATGGTATAGATGGATGAATGTGGGTCATGTGGGGGTAGAGGTGGATGGATGTGGGGTCACATGGTAGAGGAAGATGAATGTGAGGTCACATGGTGGTGGAGGTGGTTGGATGTAGGGTCATGACTGCAGAAGTGGAAAGGAGGTGGTTGTGGAGTAAACAGAAAGTCACAAGTTCTCAGTTAGATGTAGAGAGTGACAGAATGAGTGTGGCAAGCAACTGAGCAGGGGTTTCCACCCACAGGGCAGATGGTGGAATGAAAGTGGAAGGACAGTTCAGGGTGGGGACAGGCCTGCCTCATGGGTTTATTAATGTGACCCTGGCACCATTTAGGACTGCGGGGACAGGTGCTTCTAACAGAGGCAGCAGAGTAACCACTCCTCCCTTTCCCCCCCTCTGCACTAGGTCTATGAAATCCTGAAGAGGACAACGTGCACCAAGGCCAAGTACAGCATGGGTAAGGACTCTGTGTTGACTTGAGGTCAGCAGCAGTTTCTCGGTGTCCACCTTGCCTCCCAGTGGGAGGTAGGCATCTGGCTTGGGGCTTCCTCAAAGAGATTTGATTTAAGCCTACATTGGTTCAGAAAAGAAATCTGGGCGACTGGCAGAAAAGCTGTGCCAGGGTCCTGTTCCCAGTGGATTTATAGCCAGGTGTTTACACCCAGAGGTGCTGTTTCCTTAGCTGAAGGTGTTTGTGAGTTAAGGACAGGGTCCTGCAAAGAGACCCTAAGCCGTGGAAAAGAAACACCCAAGGGGACCTAACCTCTCTTTGAGTGTAAGTCCAATAAGAAAGAATGAAGAGGTGGTCCTTAGGGACCACAGCCCAGGTCCGGGCCATTGGAAGTAGCAACCCAAAGAGAGTAATGACCAAGCTCTTGGGTGACCTGACTAAGACAGGTCATGCAGCAGGGAGGGTTCTGCCAGGACCCAGAGACTGCATGTGGCCTGACTAGTGTGGCCCACAGTTGGCCACAGGGACACTTTGAAATGTCCAAGACCATATCTTGAATCATCAGGAGTTGGGGCCCCAGCCTGGAACCCAGGAGTTCTGTTCCCACTGGCCTGGTCCCTTCAGACAGTGAGGACCTCCAGAAGGAGGCATGTCTTGTACTCACTCAGGAACTTGTTCAGGTCACTGTTGTCAGAGCACAGCTGTGACAAGGCCACCAGAAGTAGACAGGGTGCATGATTCCAGGCTAAGCACTATCAGGTCCCATCCATAGAAATGAATATGGCTTCCATGAAGATCTGTGGAGCGTAGCTGGACTGGAGCTGACCTCTGTTCTAGCTTGACCCCGAGGTAAAGGGGCTGGGTTGTTTCCCATCCATATTTCACTTCTCTGGTTCCCTTGCCTCTGGGTGGAAGACAGAGATCAAGGTACCTTCATAATTCTACTTCATGTTGGTACCTGGCCCAGGAGCTCTGGTCACCTACAAAGTCACTTACTGACCTTCTATCAAGTAGTGATTGACTCCTGCCAGTTCCCGTCTGTCCCAGGGGCCGCCCTCAGGTACTTGTGTTCTAGGACAAGGAAACAGTTAAACGAGAATGTAGTCTCACAGACAGAGGCCTGGGGAAACTCCAGTGGTTAGGAGCCAAGGTCAAGGGAGGCCTCTCAGGTGAGGGCTTGAAGGGATTGGTAAACCCAAGGGAGAGCCTATGGAGATTCCACTCTAGCTGAATCCTAGGAGAGGTGAGGAGACCACAGGCCAGGATCCAGCCCCACATACAATCTTGACGTGAGGTGAACTTTCCACTTGTGACCATGGCTTCACCCATGTGTTCCAGTCACCTCTGATTTTGACTCCTACATGTCCCTTGGGGCCTCTGGCTATCCCAGGACACTGTCCAAGGAGATGGGCCTTGTTTAGGTTATTTTTCAAATGTCATCTAGCCACGTTGCATAGAGTCAGCTTCCAGGCTTCGGAGAAAAGTTGACATACAAGAGATCATGTAGAAAGCCACTTCTGCCAGTCAGGAGGCTCTGGGTCAGCAGTTAGGGTTGGGGAGATAAGGATCTAAGACATTGGTTCTGAGCATGTCAGAACCAGAGCAGTTTCCCAGGATCCCTTCTTCCCGGGGTCCACTCTCCTCCACCTCTTCAGTACCAGCTTCCAGAGCCAGGCACAGCATCCTTTCCAGGAGACAGATTGTAGATTTTATTTCTCCTATGCTAGTGTGGGCTCCAGGCCCAGCCAAGAAGGGCTAGCCATCTTCCTTCTGCCATGTGCACTTGACCATGAGCCCCTTGCCACCACCAGCTCTGTCTCCCCAAAATGTAGCTTTGACCCTTCTAGGCCCTTCTGTGTAACTAATAGCCAATGTATAAACAGGGCAAGGAGAGGGAAGAAGGAAGGACTCTGCCCTTCTAAGTAAACGGCGGAAGTGTGGGAAATACGGTAAGAGCGGGGCCTCCTCTTCCGCTTCTCCCATCAACTTACAAGCTAATTCCAAATTGTATGTGTGTTTCCTGACACCATCAATTTCCCATCCATCATTCCTCATGATCAGCTTCTCTGACCACTTGGAGGCCATCTGTCCATCTGCAGGCTCTCCCTCAAGCCGGTGGGGGTAGCTGGCGGATCCGAGGTTTGGGGGTGACTGAACTGTTCTGCCTCCTTCCTCAGGGACAGAACTTCCTCTTGGGGTGTGCTCTGCGTCTTCTTAACCCTGCCAATCAAGCATGTTGAAATCATCTCTAGTGGATAGCTAACTCGCCCTGCTGCCTTCTACCTGGGGAAGAACCCCAAGATGGTGACTGGGCTCTGGGTAGCCTGGTTCAAGCTTCAAGCAGCATCCCTGTGAGCAGGAACGCCCTGTGACAGCTCTGACTTCCAGATGCGGGGCAGCAGGCCTTCTATTCCTTAACTTCTCTCTACCTCTGTTTTTAAAGGTATCACCAGCCTCCTGGCCAATGGCGTATACTCAGCTGCATATCCTCTGCACGATGTAAGTCATCTTCACATATAGTTAATTTTGACATCTTTTGATCTCCCCAAGTCTTCAAGGGCCACCCCTCTAAGGAGCTACAATGATCCTGTGGTCACAGCTTCCTGTTTCACCTCCTCTGTCCCCCCTCAATGGGAGCTAGAAAAGTCACACACAGAGCAGTCTTGGCTGGCAGAATAATCCCATGAAGACAGGGGTGACTGTGGGAGATGCCAGGCTGGCTTCCTCCATACCTCGCAACCAGCTGATCCACAGGGTGTTTGCCCTGGCTCCAGTTCTGCTGCCCCAGGCTCTGGCAATCACCAGGGTTCTGTGTACAGCGAATAGCCAGCTTCCTGGCCTGAGTGTCCAAATCCAGCTGGCCTCTCCTTGAGAAATTTAACTTTTGCTGTGGCTAGGGGTGAAGAGGGGGTGCATGATTCTCTCCTTATTGTCTTTATGGAAACAGGGACCAGGTCGTGGGGCCTGAGTGGTGTGTGAGCCCCAGACAGACACTCCCTGAAACTTGCCAAATGTGGAGTGTAGCATAATCCAGGAACCCAGAGCAGAAGGGAAAGAGGATAGGGCTGGGGGTCAGCAGACCCGGACCCTGTGCTGGTCTCTTGTTTGCACTGGCCTTCAGCAGTCTGGTCAGAGACCTGGTGTTCTGGTTAGACTAATGCCCATCTAACAGCAGGGCAGATGTGGGTGTCAGAGTTAGCACAGGCAAAAAAACACTTTCAGGAGAAGAAGGATTGCTAAAATAGCACAGGGGGACCTTGGGAGAGAGGCCGTGCTAGAGTGATCTGCCACCTCAGCTTCCTCTCCCACCCCCAACTGCAGAGCCGGGGCTTTGGGGTCGGTTGGCCCCGCTTTCCTACTTTGTGCTGTTCCACTGGCCTGACAGCGATGCTTCCCCTGCCTTTTCTCCAGCACTCTTGATTTTGTCTTCCCTTCACTGTCCTTCCAGTGCCCCTTATCCCACAGAGAGTATGGCCACCGTGTGTGTGTGTGTGTGTGTGTGTGTGTGTGTGTGTGTAAGTGTGTGTATGTGATGTGTGTGATGTGTGTGATGTGTTTGTATGACTCTGGATCTCTAACCTCCTCCTCAAGGGGGTATATCTCCTTGTGAACATTTCTAGGGTAGGGCCCTGATCCCTCAGGTCCTGACAATGCTCCTGGTTCCTCCCATGAAGCCCCTGTTCCACTGTTGACCTCTCTCTCTGAAGGAATCCACTGGACTACAGGATACAGTCTTGCCTAAAGCAGGCAGCCTAGCTCTGCCCTATTTTCCCTGGTATAGCTGGGGCCCAGAAGCTAAAGTGCTGGATATGCTTTGACCTGGCCCTTTAAGTCTTAAAGAGAAAGGATTGGAAAAATATCTCTAAAAACCTACACATGCCAAACACTGCATATAGTAGAAACTGTTCGGTTTCATACCCTGGGACAAGCAAGGGGAAGCTTTATTTCATTTAATTGATAAAGCGAGGTTTAGTAACTTGTATGAAGTCACAGAATTCTTGTGAGGAACTGGAGCTAAAGTGATTGGCAGCTGGCTGCATGTCTCCAGTGGTACCACATATCTTCCTTCACTGAAGATCAAATGCTCCATCTTCACTAAGCAGACCTGCCATTGTTCTTTATGAAGCAGCCGTATGAAAACCAGTGTGGTGGCCACACTTCCCACATTAAAGATGGGGAAGCAGAGGCTTATGGAACTCAGGCAGTTTGCCTAGGAACACACAGCCTGGAAGCAGAGCCCAAAACCTCTGGACAGGAAGGATCTTTCCACCCATCCACTTTGTAAACAACTGAAGAGTACCCATCCCTTTAAATACCAAAGCTCACACTGAAATAGCTAGTGAAGCCAGGAGGCTGAAGCAGGGGGATAGTGAATTCGAGGCTTATCTGAGCTACACACCAAGACCTTGTTGTAGGGTCTAGGGGAAGTAGCTCACTTTGAAGGGAACCAAGTATGCCCCTTGTCCTTAAATAGAGGGCACAGATTGAGGGGCGGTCAACCTGTGCCAGCACGGGATCTGTGGATATGTTCACTGTACTATGCGTGATGCTTGTTTGCATTTTTTGTATCCATCTTTTAAGTTGTCCTCCACCCATGTTCCTGTCTTCATTCCTGGCCTAGGACATGGGTCCCTCTCCCCAGCCTCACCCTCTCCCCATCTCTGTGGACTGCTCATTCTTCCACCTAATCTAGGCAAATGTGGGGCACCATGGTCATCTGGGTAGCCATGACAGATATGGGACTCTATGACCAACTGGGTAGCCA
This sequence comes from Rhynchomys soricoides, assembly GCA_019843965.1. NCBI lineage: Eukaryota > Metazoa > Chordata > Mammalia > Rodentia > Muridae > Rhynchomys > Rhynchomys soricoides. The sequence continues at coordinate 1,754,533 of JADRCH010000238.1, read as the reverse complement.
TGGATGGCAGATATGGGACTCTGTGACCAGCTGGGCAGCCAGCATTAGTCCTGTGTGCTGACCAAGAATCACTTGTTCTGAGCAAGACCCTGGGGAGGTCTCCAGTAATTACAGGTTATCACCTATACAGAAAGGCTGGTGACATTTATGTTGGCTGCTTGGTGGCTTCTTAGCTTCCTTCCCGGTTGGCATTGGTCACCATGAGCAAGCCTCTGGTATGAATGAATCCATACTGGAACCATGAGACTCATTCATGAAAACACCCAAAGGATCTGAGCCCGGGCAGAAGAGGAGCCCCAAGAATTCAGAAAGAAGCTGGTCCTACTGTCCTCAAGCAGTGGGCTACTTGCTTGGGAACATGGTCAGATCCTCCCCCTCTGACAGGGGAATGTTGCTGACCATTGGAGGAGGCCCTAGACTGACTCTAAGAGGCCAAGCTGTATCTGCCAAATTACTAGAGAAAGCAGGTCACTGGCCCAGGCAAGCTATATGTGACAGAGACGGCTATAGAAAGCCACTTTCTTGCTATTCCCTCTTAGTGGTTTGGGGCCTCACTTTCAACTTTTGGATCCTCTCTTCCTCTGACTCTAGAGATCTGGTTATGAGTTCTGGGTCTGATAAAACTTAGCTGTGTGTCCTTAGGAATATCAGGCTATATCCCTGAGCCTCTGGCTATGTTGGGCTCAGAGATGTAGACATGCAGAAATTGTGGAACTTCCTATGGGACACCTGGTAGTGGATGCCTGGACAGCTCTGGGGACATCACAGAGTATACCATGTGTTCTTATTGGTGGATAAGGTTTTTTTATTTTTTCCTCAAAACCCCCTTTCTTTAGCCCTGCCTACTTCAAGACAAGGTCATGGGTTTCCTCTTGGATCCCACTCTAGGTCAAGGGGAGACAAAGCTTGAGGAGTCTGGCATCAGAAGCCAGCTATGTGGTCAACAGGACTGGCACAACCCTAACCATGGGAGGAGGGACATCTGGTCAACCTCACACACTGTGGCATGGTCAGAACTAACATTTGCTTTCATTCACAGGGGGACTATGAGGGTGACAACATTGAGTTCAACGACAGGAAAGTAAGTGTGTGAAAGCGGGGTGGGAGGCAGGGCTGGGAGGGGCGAGCACCTGGGGGCTCTCTGTTTTCTTCCCACAGTCAGTTTACCCAGCTCTTAGTAGGTACCTGACCATTCAAAGGAAAAATACTTCTTAAGATCCCACCCCTTCCTCTCCACCCTCCTCTCCCTCACTGGCTTCCAGGGAACACCTGTCTTAAGGGGTCACCCTGAACCATATTCCTGACTTCCATGGTTGTTGAAAGTACCTAGCTTCATTCCACCAAATCAGGGAACCCCTGTTTTAAGGGGTCGCCCTACATCATGTTTCTGGCTCCCATGGTTGTTGAAGGTACCTGGCCTCATTCTACCAGCTCTAGGATCAGTATACATGGACTCACAGTGGCCAGTTGCCCAAAGAGCCAAAGTTTCCACAACATCCTGGGGAACTAGTTTCATGGTGTTCAAACTTACCCGGAGCACTTTTGAATAGAGAAGTTACCGAGCAGTTCAATGGAACTCTGGGAAACACTATGTGTCATTCTCTGCTGGCCTTCTTCATTTCTCCATCAGTCCAGAATCCTAGCTCTGCACAGGAGATCCCCAAGAATCTGCTCCTCTGTGAGCATCTCCCCCAGCTGCCTGTTCCACACTCAGGAATGCCCCTGCCCATTGCTAGACTTCCATAGTTACATCCAAGCAATCCTGTCTGTTAACCAAACCCAGGCCTCCCTCATGAAAAGGGAGCCCTCCCTGAACTTCTGTTCTTCCCCTGTCCCTCTGCAAGTGGTATGCAGTGTGCTCCCTTGTGAGGATTACAATAGAGGCCTTGTCACCACATCCCAGGCCTGGGGACCTCTAGGTAGCATGTCCTTCCCTCTCAGACTCCTCCAGCCCTAGGCTTGTTTTTAAATGGTTAGTACTTGATGCAACTTGCCTGCCCGGGAATCTAACTGAAGATTCTATCTGATTTAGCATAAAAATGACATATTTGGTTATTTTTAGTGTCCCATCTGGCATTCATTGGAGACGCCATGACCCGCCGAACTCTCTTATCCAATCCTGTTGGAAAAGCACAGTCTACACCATGTTCTAGCAGGCTCTGGGCTCAAAGTCCACCCCCTCACCCTTTGTGTACATCTTGACTGAGGTCCTTCTTTTATGGACAGCAGCCACCTCATTCTGTCCCCACCATCCTAGCCCCCTACTCTCCTCAGAGCTTCAGCCATACCAGCCATCATGCTGGTCACAGTGATGCAACTGACAGTGACACCATGACAGGAATAGCTATTACTTATCCAGATAACTTCCTGGCTCTACTGAATCCCAGGAACACAGCTCTGGGTTGTCCAGGTCCAGCTATTAACTCTACTGGGAACACTCCATACTCCAGTGGATTTTATGTCCCAGCAAAGAGCACAAAGCCTGCCCCCCCCAAAATGATAGTTAGATGGGTGGGTGGATAGATGGATGCATGGATAGATAAGTAGAGTACTGGGAATGCCTAAGGATAGTTGAATGAGTAGATAGATAGATAGATAGATAGATAGATAGATAGATAGATAGACAGACAGACAGATAGATGAGTGGGTGAGTGAATGGATGAGTGGATACATAGATGGATATAAGGATGGATAGATTGATGAGTAAATAGGTGGAGAGAAAGATTAGTGGGTAGGTGGATGGATGGATGGATGAGTGGGTGGATGGATGGATGGATGGATGGATGGATGAGTGGGTGGGTGGATGGATGGATGG